>CP126890.1:49415000-49947500 GCA_030440675.1 Furcifer pardalis | reverse complement strand
CTGTGCAACACAACTCTCTCTCTCTCCTTCTCTGTGTATGTGTATGTATACACCTCGCTTAGAGACTAACTCGCTTAAAGAGCAGAATTTTCTCTGAATGGTCGCCTCGCTTAACAACTAAAACCAACCAAAAACTCCCTTAACAACTAAATTGGGGTTCACAATTTCCCCCCCAAATCACAATTGGTCACTTACAATGGTGTTTCACTTAAAGAGAAAACTCACTTAAAGAGCAATCCCGTGAAACGCATTATGCTCTTTAAGCAAGGTACCACTGTATAAGTGTTGCAAATAAAAGTAGTACATACAATATTTAACAGGCTAATTATTTAACACTTCTCTTCCTAGACCAGCATGGGGCAGCATTATCAAAGGTAACTGCATAATCTATATCTTGTAATTGATCTAAGAGTAAATACTAATAAACTTGAGGAGATTATATTTTGGGCACAACAGGAGAAGGCAAGATGAAAGCGAAGACTTAACATGTCCTATGCAATCTGTGGAAAAAATTAAAATCTCAGGGTGGTGTAACCTCTCTGCCTGCAGGCACTTACTTCTGGAAGCTCTCTAGCAACAGATAGAAATGTATAGCAGCAAGTAAGCATCTACTAAATCAGAGTTACCCAATCTTTGGTTTTTTGACTTTAATTCCCAGAAGTGCAAATTAATTCCCCAAAGCAATAATCAGCCAAAGTACTGACTTAGGCTTCTGGGAATTGATGTCCACCAATGTTCCGTGGAACATAGTTTGGGAAATGCTGCACTAGATTGGTCTATATCCAGCATTCTGCTATATAGTGGTTCTCTACTATGTTGTTGGTTTTAAGCTCCCAGAATTCCTGATGAGCGGCCAGTTGGCTTGGGTTTCGTGATGCTGAAGCCCAACAGTATCTGGAGATAGAAGAATGAGAACTCTGTAGTAGGGGACACCCACTAATAAAACAATTTTCTGAAGTCCTCTAAAAAAAACCCAAACTAGGGGTTTAGAGTAGGGGTCCCCAACCACCGGGTCGTGGACTGGTCCCAGTCGAAGGGCTGTCCTGAACTGGGCTGCAGAGGTAGGTGGCACTGGGAGCCCCGATGGCAGCCTTCTGGCTTCAATGTGCTCCACCAGGTCTGCCTGGCAAACAGAGTGAGAGCACGGGCTTCAGACACAGCAGATAGGCAAGTAGCTTAAGTATGGTGGGGCTCTGCCCCATGCCTGTGTGCAGTGTGATATCTCACTTCCTGAGTTGAGCAGTGTGGCTGACAGGTGGCTGGGCCCCTCCTCCTTGTTTTTGAGCTACAGTGGGGCTCCTTTCCCTGCCTGTGCACAATCAGGTATCACACTGTCCATATTCAAGCTGTGGCTGGCAGACGGGAGAGATTAAAAATCTCACCCCCTCACTTACAAGTCTGTGAAAAAATTGTTTAGCATGAAACTGGTCTGTAGTGCAAAAAAAGGTTGGGGACCCCTGCTTTAGAGACTATCTCAGCATTGCAGTGTGATTTTTGGGGATGTGTAAGGTGCTTCAGAGGGATAGAAAAGCATTCTACTCCTGGTTCTACAGATGGAATATATCGGCTGGAGTACTCTACTGGACCTTGCCATTTGTTAAGAACTAAACAAATTTGTGCATCTTTTTTTTTGGATCAGTGCACAAACTGAGAGTTTTGTGATAAAGTTCTTGTTGTTGCTTTCAATTCAGGTGATCCAGTAGAGCTTTATGAGGTGTGTGAGAGGTTTAAGGAGTAGCTTACTATTATGAAATACCAGTGGATTTCTGTGACCAAGTTGGTACTTAATCCCGGGTGTTGTAAGTCTTCATCTTTAAATTACATAACAATGGCTCTTGATGGAGTTCTACATCAGAAAAAAAGTGAATCAAATGCAGCATGTTAGGAATATCTTGTAGGAAATGATAGGCATTGTGGAAAATAGCACTCTAATGTAATCTGGATGTAAGACAGTGGGAGAACCACTGTGCTCATGGGGCTTGGAGTTGAGACACCATGTCTCTTTTCTTCTTACTTCTCGGTGGGTGGATTGGAAACAATTTCTATCTTACACCTTTCCCCTGAGGTGGCTTAGTGGTTAAAAAGCTCACCTTATTAGCTGGAAAGCCAGCAAGTCAGCTGTTCGAGACCCAGGTACTGCATGATGGAATGAGTGCCCTGTCAACCTAGCAGTTCCAAAGCAAGAAATTGCAAGTAGATAAATAGGTACCACTTTGGTGGGAAAAGATCTTGGGGACATGAATAGAACCTCATTCAGGCATCACCTGAGTGGAGTTTCTCTAGCAAAAATCCTTTCAACCCAGAATAATTGCTGACATGAAATTATTATTACCTTTCCAGTCCCGTCCAGACAGATATCTTAGGCCACAACACAAGAAGGATGTTTGTAAGGTTTTTTTCTAAAGAGGAGTAGAGATTTCTTCTTGTGGTTTTCTGGATGGTGCCTTGGAAACCCAGAAATCTGGTGTAATGTAAGAACTATAGCAGTTTAAACCTGGCAGTACTTTTTCGAGATGTAGTGAAAGGACACTTTGTTCATGTTGAGGAACACATTTTCTCTAAGCAATTTCAAAACAGAATACTCAGTTGTATGAGAGAGAGAGAGAAAGAAAGAGATTATGATTGTAATTTGAAGATGTAAACAAGGTGAGATGAGGAATCTCCAGAATTAACCCAGCAACATGAAAGAAAGTAGAAAAGTACTCATTCACAGAGTAAAGGATGCTAGCTAGTCTCCCCTCCCCATTATTTCCAATGTACTTTTTGACAGTTGCTTTTGATGAGTAAGTGAGAATAGGTTTCTGTTCATAAGTAATCTTTCTCATCTAAGAAAGTGTTCAGATAAAAAGCTTAGTATGGAACTTTTAAAGCCTTTAGTGGGCCAAGTTGTATAGAAAATACTTTTAAAAATTTCAAAGTAATTTAAATTGGAGTCACTCCAGATCTTAAGAACTTCTCACTATAGCAGCTGAGATGCTATTGAAAGGGAAAAAAACAGAACACTAAAGACAGAGTAAAAACCAATTTTGCCCTGAGACCCTAAGGAACCAGTCCTTGATAGAAATACATCTCTGTTCTGAACACAAGTTTCTGGAATTAAATGCTACCATTTTACCAACCTCCAGAGATTGAGAGAGAGAGAGAGAGAAATCACACAACCCCATTTTAAGGAAGCCAAAGAAGAACAGAGAATGAGACAAGGGAAATAAGAGTCTGCTGTGTCAGGAAGGAAAATTTGTGGCCCAGCTTTTGAGGGTAAAACATCTTGTCACATGCCTGTGGTGCATATTTTCAGCTTGGCCCAAATTACTTTTGCAGAGTTGCCCTGGTCCATCCATTTATTTTAAGGCACATCATTTGGTTAAGCTACAGTCTAGAAGATTATTTGGAAGAAGGCACAGAAAAGTGTGGAGGAATGTAATTTATTGCTTAGCTAGTTTCTGCTAGGAACTATGCACTCTGAATAACATCAGAAAAAAGGCATATCAAAATAGTAATTATAAGGGCACTGCAGCAGTGAATAATCACTTTGGCTACTCTATAGAATTTAAATGCCCTGCCCCCCCCCATTTCCTTATAAATTTGGTTCTTCCTAGCAGTTCAACAGGAACAAATCAGACCTCCCTTCTTATTTTCCCACCACTTTCTGGCTCAGCTCTCATATTCAGCTTAGCTTTCCTGCAGGTGATGGAGAAGGGCCAAGGATGTCTGTTTCACTGTACCTTATGTCACCTGCAGAAACAAAGAACATTATGCTATGGACAGATGTTTTGTCCCATACCTCATTCTCATTTACAGAAGTAAAAGCCATAATATTTTCTTTGGAAAGAAAAGAAGTGCTGAGCTCTAAGTTTAGATGATAAATCAGTAAATTACTGTCTCATTGGATTATTTGGAATCACTGTTAAGCCCTAGGATATGATGAAGAGGTAGTAAAAAGCCAACAGGCCAAAGTTGATGATAAAATCAATATTTTGTGTCATTTCCAACCACAAGCATTCATCAGTATAGTTTGTCAGAAATTTCTGGATCTGCAAGATAAATGAATCTGGCAGCTAGTCATGGTTCTTGTTCATAGGTCTTTCCTGCACATTCCCATTGATTGCTTTTTCTCTTTCTCTTCCGCCTTCTACTCCTCCTTGTTCTGGGACTTCTACTGGCCTCCACTGGTGTTATTTGGTGCTGCAATATTTCTCTGGTGCTATCTTTCAACTTTCCTCTGGGTCTGCCACGTGGTCTTTGTCCTTCTCCTCTTTCCACATATGCCTTGTAAGGTATGAAATTCCAAGATATTCTTTCCAAATGGGCAAACCACTTTATTTGTTGTCTCTGTATGTAGTGCAGGATTTGTTCTGTTCCAACAGGAATCAGAAACCCATTGATTTCTGATTCCCCAATTCTCCCAATTCTCAGTTGCAGGACAATCAGTTGCAGGAGCAGCATGAATGAGAATGTTTCACCTATGGCACTGCACCTGACCATTGAGAAATATCCCAGGAAGTAAAATGTAAGAACATTAGAAGAGGCTTTTTAGAGCAGAACAAAGTTTCTTCTAGTTATCCTGTTTCCCACAGTAGCAAACCACAGACCAAAGGGAAGATGACCTGGAGGACATGCGCTGAGGGCAACATCCTCCTCAAGCGGCTGTTTCCCAGCAATATTTCTGATATTGCAAGTAGCATACATTGTGCAACAGAGAAAATCAACATTCTACAAAGGCAGTTCTAAAAAATGGGGGCAATGAAACAAAAAGAAAAATACACTTCTCTCTTTAACAATGCTGGGATTAGGGACACTAGATCCCCATTTAGTTCAAAATACATGAATAATTCTTATGTTCCCAAAACACAATTATAAAATGTAATATGTACACACAGAGAAAGAGAGAGAGAGAGAGAGAATAGATGCATGTACTGTACTATATTAACTGTATGGACTGGATAACGATTAAAATCTTGTACTGTATTTACAAAACACATTGTATCACCACAGCAAAACTGAAGGGAAGCCTAGATAATGAGAGATGTCAAGTTCTCTTAAGACGAGTCCACTCCAGAGTTTACGAGTGCATGGTTGTTATCTAGCCTTTAGCATCTCCACCAGCTACTTTTATTCATCTTAGTTAACACAATTCACCTGAGTCTTAATTAACATCAGTCATTTGAGAGGTCACACATTATACAAAAGTAGGAGATATAGCAATAAGTCACCCAGGATGGTATAAGATACATGCAAGAGTAAGAAATCCTCAACAAAATGTATTACAGCTGATGCTGTTGAGGCACAGAGAAGGAGAAAGAGAAGTAGAAGGAGGAGAGATACTCTGGTGCACTCTGCTGCAACATCCCCAATCTGTGTAAGTCTTCCAATGTTCCCCAGCATCCTTCCTGGCCACCACATGGAGCTGTCATGCAAAAGAGGGAGCCATCTGGGCTGTTGCCATCCAACTGAGGGCCACCACACATCCAACAACAGAAGCCTTATTAAATACAAGACTCACCTTTCTCAAGCCACTTACTGGAGACAAATAGCAGTGCAGTGTGTATGTACGCATGCACGCACGCACGCACAACATACACAAGTAAAATTGTACTGCTTGGACCAATGCAGCAGCAATAAGTAATTAGACTTACATACCGCCCCATAGCGCTTAGTGCACTCTCGGGGTGCTTCACAAGTTAATTAGCATTTTCCCCCAACATGCTGGGTACTCATTTTACCAACCTCAGAGGGATGGGAGACAATCTTGGTCCCATCAGGATCAAACTCACAACATTTTTGCTGCAATACAGCAGTTTAACAACTGTGCCACCAGGTCTCTGTGTGCACAAGAGGAGTCTATATATTTGAAACTGAGATTTGGACCAGCAACAAATTTGGCATAGGTATAGCAGAAGGCCTTCTCTTGCTCTGTGCTAAATATGGGGACGTTTAGACAAAGAGTGCTTGAGTTACGAGTTTTAAGAAAGAAAACTGTTTTTGCAACCCTGTACCAGATTCTCTGACTATGGACTAAGCTAAAATGGAACAGAATGTGTTCTTCTGAGTACTCATGTACAGTGATGGGATGTAACAGGTTCGTACCAGTTCGCCAGAACCGGTAGTAACTTTCCCCAGTGTCCCGGAGAACCGGTAGCAGTTGTTTTTTTTTTGGGAAAAAATTATTTTAATGTATTTTTATTTTATTTAATTTATTTAATTTATTTATGGGTTTGTGGGGTGGGTGGGTGGGCTGAGTTGTGCCTGCGTGTGCATGCTTATTTTTATTTTATTTTTAATTATTTTTTTTTCTTTGGCCCCAAAGACAATGTCATGATGTCATGACGTTGGCTCTGCCCATGACATCATGATGTTAACTCTGCCCACACTGTAATGACATCACGGTGGGGCAGTAAAAATTCTGACATCCCACCACTGCTCACGTACCCCTTAATTTCATATAGTTGGGAAAAGAGGATTTTTTTTAAAAAAAGAAGACCTCTAGATGAATTCTTGATCACCTCAAAATTGGGTGAGGCCTTACACATAAATGAGATTGATCCTGAGATGCACAGATTTCAGAAATACCAGCTTTTGCACTGTCTCTAATTCCATAAGATTATGTGCTATTGTACAAAGTTTGTTGACTTGAATTTTTGCCTAAGATTTTGAACCTGGTGGAAATCTATGCATTAAAAAGATGCTTGGTCATTCTTTTCCTCATTTCTTAGGTTTAGTGCAGGAATTCTCAACATTTTACAGCTGGGAGTCACACTCCCTCAGACAGCCTCAGGGGCTGGATGGCCATTTTGCCCTTCCTCCACTACATGGCACTTTATAGTGTAATGGAGGCAGTGGGGCCCCACATTGAAATGGTGCCACAGGCCACATGTTGCCCACAGGTCACAGGTTGAGAATCCCTGGTTTAGGGTAGGCATAAAAAACAGGACTGGGATATTATTTCCTTGGAAAGAGAACAAAGAAAAACTACTTTAACAAGATTTGTTGATTGATGAAGAGATTTTATGATCTATGAGGATGTACACTTAGTGTTAGGCCTTTAGTAGCATCCAATTCATATTTGCACTAGAATTTATACACCGGAAATGAAAATATCCTGATGGTATAAATTAGTGCTGTCTTTGTTACTTCAAGCAGAGAATTTGGCATAGGGTCGCATAGAAATCTAATTTTCTAACTCATCACAATCTATCAGTGTATTATTTTTAAAGTCTTCAGATCATCTTGTGTTGCTGCTGAAAGCAAATGCATAAAAATGTTTTAAATTAGTTGTTGAAAACTGGCAGAAATTTTAGCTATTGATTTGGCAGCAATACTATTAGTTCAGTTTTGGGAGATAAACACTCTTCCTCTTCTTCTTCTGGTGCCATATCCATTCTGGATATTGGCTATCATCATGGCGATAGTCTTCCTGTTCTTAACTTCTTGAAACAGTTATTCCAAGAACATTCCGTACCAGTCTCTCAGGTTCTTCACCCATGAAGTCTGTCTATGTCCAGGGTCTCTCCCAGGGATCTTCCCTAGCAGAGCGAGTTGGAGTATTCTATATTTCATGTTGTTTCTCATGATATGCCCACTGAATATTAACCAGAGCTTGGACAAACAAACTATTAACAAGCATTGCCTTGTCCTTTGCAGTAAAATAAGTGTATAGGATTGTAGTGGTTGCAGAAAGTACACATATTGTCGTCGGCCACAACTCGTTCCGAGCCTATGGTTTTTTTCTGTCCCAGGGCACCGGAAGGCCTGGTCTTGGAGGCCAACTGGTTCTCGGCCACCTTCACTCTCTGAGGCAATCAGGAAAAATGCCACTGGCATGAATTTGTTTAAGGTGGGTCCCAGCTTACCATGAAGTGACCCACACACTATGATCTCGGAGCCATCTCCTGCAGCACATAGGAAATGAGACATGCAGGATTTGACACTGGGACTGCAATGGACTACTGCAGCTTTGAGGATATGGACAAGGTGCGCCTTCACAGCCATTTCATCTGACACGACCTCTTCTGCCTCCATGGCCGTTAGGAATCAGAGTTCCTCTTCCATTCATTTAAATTAGATGGAACAAATCTCCATGCAAAGACCTTGGCTTCATCCTCTTTGGCTTATGAAGCAAAGAAGTCCAGTGCCATGTTTGTGGAATCTACTAGGATCTGATTAATTTGTAAAGAAGGAGAAGGTGGAAAAGGCTGGAATGTTACTTCTGGGTTTTTTTAATGCCTCTCTAGCAAATGCTCCCAAGATAAGCAGGATTGCTGACAGAAAGTTCCCTGTAAGGCAGGAAATGTAACCAGAGAAATTGGATATCCTTTAGGAAAGGAAAATTAAGGTCTGAAGTCAAGTTGAAGTGTTTGGGATAGAGGTAGAGCCAGTGATCTGTTAGTGTCTATGGTGAGAAAGCTGTGGAATTATTTAGGACTGAATGCTGTTGCGACAGCATGTTGGTGGGAAGGAAAGACTTAATAGAGCAAAGAAAACCACAGAGTTGCTGACTTTGAGACTGTTTTCAAAAGGGAAAAAGAAAGCGGATCTTTCTAGTGCACAAAATGGTTTCCAGTTCTCATATTTGAGATTGTGATACTGTACTGTATATGTTGCCTATGTTATGTGAGCCGCTCTGAGTCACATCGGCTAGGTGAGTAGAGCAGCATATAAGTCAATAATAATAATAATAATAATAATAATAATAATAATAATAATAATAATAATAATAATAATAATAATAATAATAATAATAATTCAAAAAGCTTAACTCAGGGGTATGAAGTATGGAGGGAGTCCCCACAGGAAGCCCAAAAGGGGAGGTTCCACTCTGGAGGTAGGTTGAACCAACTAAGCCATGCCCCCAACTGGGGCCGTGCTGTCCATCTCCTCACCCTCACCAGCCAGCTGTTTTGAACCCCCTCCCCGAGCCAAATTTTACTACCCCCTCTGTACTTTCCGCCATGGCCTGAGGGCCTGGCCCAGGCCAGAGCCCCACCCATAAATGCCCCTGCGGACATTCCTGAGAAACAGGTCTAACCCTTTCTTGCTACACCTCCTCCCATCCCAGTTAAAACAAGATGGATCAGTCCTCAGAATTCTGGAGTGACTAGTTACTCCTGCTCCCTGCCAAAACATTGCCTCTGCTATTCTGAAAACATAAATTCGGGAGCTTTCTATGCACCCAAACTTGGATTCCTTTGTCTCTCCAGGAACCCTCCTCTCTGGCATATGGAAAATTTCTGAAAATAGAAGAACAGATCTGGGCCAGGCTGCCCTAACCTGGGCCACTGATCAGTCTGCCAACCCCACGATGTAATCCTCCAGCATGAGTCCCACAGCAGCTCCCCTAAGATGCATAACAATGACCCTTGGCACCCCATGAACCTGGAACACCTCCATTTCCTCTGCTACATGCTATAACCCCTGGCTGGATCAGCCACCCCACCCCACATTGTAACACAGCATCCCTAGATGTCATCCAAAAAATGAACCTGCTGCTCGGCAGGCAGCCCCCTCCACATGTTCATCCTCCACAATCTATATGGTCTCCCATACTGAGGAAAATTCACCTAAAAACAGATAACATGTTAACAAACCAGAAAACTGCCTGCTCTGATTGCAACTTGGGCAAGGCTCTAACGTAGGTACAGAACCTGAGTTCCACCTCCCCACTTTCTTAATTGCTTCCTCATTGTAACCCAGGGCAGCAATGGTGGATGCCGTGCCGCTCCAATCCTAAAAGAATGTGAGGCGAACTTCCAGCCCACCACTCCTGCCCTTGCCAGTGTCCTGGCCATTATTGACCAGAACTGAAATTTTGTAAATGGCTCTCCATTTCCATGTATCAAGAACTTACCTGGCTCCAACCCTCTGCATGCCACGTACTATATCACCACCTCCATGGGGAAAATGTCTTTTAACGCACACTCCCCGAATACCAGACACTTACCTTCCCTTTTTTGATCGGTTTTGGAATATTGGACAAAAACAAACAACTGTCTGTTACTAACCACAACATCATCAAAGAATAGAGCCCTATTCCTCTTGTCACCCTTTGACTCCATCACCAACTCGTTAATACGCAGGGCTGCAAAGAAGGCCAAAAGGGAACCAGCTTTGAAAAGCCCCCCAAAGAGGAGGGGGTATAGACATGGCAAAGAACTCTTGCTTCCCACATGCGTGGACGTGAAAGCCTGCTTTTAGTTGGTTGGACAGCTCAGTGGTTTAGGTATTTGGCTGTAGAGTCAGAAATTGGGAGTTCAATTCCTCATTGAGCCTGCTGGGAGAAGAGCCAACTTCACAGTCCCAGGGCATCCCTGGAAGAAAATGAGTCTTCCTTCTCTTTTATGTTGAAATGTCATTGATTAAATCATCAAAGTTTATGTACTCAGAGGAAGTGTGGGAAGAAAGAGAAATGATGGGAAGTACAGAGAAGAGCAGGCTCTTTGAATTGCCCTTTAAGTAATTAGTTGAATAAGACCATGGACATTGCCATTTCAAAGCTCCTCTCTTACTCGCTTCTTGGTGGCTGCCTTAGGAAGTTGCTCTGCTAACTGGTGAGCCTGGAGAATTTCTCCTGAAATAAATCAGGAGAAAAATAAAAATAGATTACCCACTGCTGCAGATTGCTATTGTCTTGGACAATAAGTACACATAAAAATACAAATTAAATAGACATAAAAATACATAAAAATACACATAAAACACATAAAATACACATTTAAATAAATACACAATAGACATAAAACACATAAAAATACAAATTAAATAGACATAAAACACATAAAAATACACATTAAAAATAAATACATATTAAATACACATTAAAATACACACCCACACCCCACACCCAAAGGTGAGTCACTTACCCTGGGAGCAGGCTATAGGGAGCTTCAGGCTAGCAGCTTCTCTTCCTCCTCCCCACTTGGGAGGACAGCAAGGAGGCCATGCATGCGCATCAAGCACTGTAGACATGCATGCACACCAAGCGCTTGGCACGCATGCGTAATGGGAGAACCGGCGAAAAGGTAAGCCCCTGAGGTGGTTCCCCCCAAAAGCTGCTACCGGTTCTCTGGGACACTGGGAAAAGTTACTACCGGTTCTGGCAAACTGGTGCGAACCTGTTGCTGCCCATCACTGGTTCTCATAGACCTGGGGAATGATTGGGACTCTAGAAGCACACAGGAGTTTACTGTGATTATGTCCTTATTTAGGCATGGACAGGGTTATTGAGACAATATACATCCCTAATTGAAATGTTTAAACCTAACGTTCCACACTCTGTTTACTTATAACATAATGGTCTCAATGACACAACCTATAGTGGCTTCTTAATGCTAATTAATGATTCCCTGCTTGGCTTTTCAGATTGACATCATTCTTGTGGGTAGATGTGCATCCAAAACTCCAAGGGGGACTCTAACCGCCAGTGAGATGGTGATATGAATTTGCCTTCCACAAGTGTAACTATGCAATACAGTTTCGGGCAACACAACTTAATGGTCAAATTTCCACACTGTTTAGAGAAAATACAAATAAGAATCAATGGTAATCTTGGTTTAAAATCAACTCTTTTCGAAGATAATTAAAAGGTACTCAGTTTTCAATGATTTAAAACAAATTCAGTCTGGGATGAAAGGAAACAAGCACTTGTGGGCTGAAACGGGGGAGGGGGAGAGGAGGCATCAAACTTTAAAGATTCAGAATGAAACTGGGAAATGCATTCCAAATGTATTTGTTGTTCAGTCACATAGTCAATTCCGACCCTTTGTGACCCTATGGACCTACTGCGTGCCAGGCACCCCTATCCAATTTCCTGAACTATGCTCTATCAGCACCTCTGGCTTTCATTTCAATGTGCATTTCAATTAGGGCTGCCACATGTCCTCCTTTACAGAAGACAGTCCTTCATTTGAAGGGTTGCCAGAGGATAGTTCTTCTTTGGAAGCTGCCTTCCACTGGAAGGGTAGTCCATGCCCAAGATGAAGAGTGGGAGGATGAACATCAGGACTCTTGAAGTAAATGTAAATGTTTTTTCTCCTTTCTGGTGATGTTTAAATGGTCAATACAACTTGGAGACCTTTATTTCCCTAAAGATGCATGTTTAATCAAAAATAGTGTAGTGAGGATGAATAACATTTACTGATATAAAATTATGGGATGTAAGGCCTTTAGATTGAGCCTGACAGGGAACTGGTTGGTATAGCAGAAGATCTACTGTTGATCATGATTGAATTTCATGCTCTTGTGGTATACAATCTCTCAGACTCAGTTCATTTTCATTTGAAGGTTTTTGGGCCTGATTTACATGCTCAGCTAAAAGAATAGTATAGGGTAAAGGTAGAGCTCACCCTTGCTCAAAAGCCAGTCATATCCAGCTCTAGGATTCAGTGCTCATTTCTGTTTATAGCCAAAGAGCCAGCACTGTCTGCATCTGCAGACATTTCCGTGGACATGTGGCAGGCATGCTTCAACACCGGAATGCACAGAAGGCATTCTATCTTCCCACAGAAATGGTCCCTCTTTATCTACTTGCAATTTCTTGCTTTCAAACTGCTAGGTTGGCAGGAGTTGGGACGGAGATTGGAGCTCACCCCATCATGCAGTACCCGGGAATCAAACTCTGATTTCAGTGAGTTCAGGGTCTTTACCATTTGAGCCACTGCAATCCCTACAAAGAATAGTATACAACTCATCCAAAGCACAGAAAAATAATAAAGTATAGGGTCACATATATAATAGGTAGATAAAGAAGAAAAATGTGTTAGGAATAACAGTGAGAAAGACTAGTCTGGTGATGTTAAAGGGAAGAACTAGAAAAAGCAAATATTGTTGTTGTTGTTTTTGAAGCAAATCCTAAAAATAACTTACCTTAACAAAAGCTTTTCTTATTAATTCACTAAATAAATGTCCTACATTTCATAGAGGAATCCCTTACAATATTGACACATATATAAAGCTCCAAGAGTCAAAGAGCAATTGTTCTCATAAAAGAGAACAATTATGTTTTAATGTTTTATGTTCTTTGGAAGCCGCCTTGAGTCAGGTTCACCTGAGCAAGGCGGGGTATAAAAATAAATTTGAATTGAAATTGAATCTTCTTGGCAGGTTGACTAGCTAAATAGCTTCATTATTTCCATGCACATACTTTATGGACTTCCAAGATTTACATTTTGCTGATTTCCAGCTCAGTGGCTAATATTATTCTGTCATTCTACTACAGCTTATAGACAGTGTACTTTATGCACAAAGAGAGAGCAGCTCACTGAGGGATATTTAAAAAGTCATGAACCAAGAAATTGCATTTGAATGATGTTCTCATTTGAGGCTCTGAAATGCCTCAACATATAATAACATTCTCTCAAGCAGAAAACCAAAAATCATTAAACTTGCCCATATCTTCTTTTGTACATCTTACTTATGCAAAAGGAATGATCCTGCAGTCTCAGATTGCTGCTAACTAGAGTCCCAGCTTTAATTTAGAGGTGTGCATGATTTAAACACATGAAAAACCAAATTTTGTTTTTTTGTGAATCTGGATGGACAGCTGTAGCACTGTTAAAATTTACCAGTTTTGTGTTATAGCCTTGTATTTCAAAGCAAGAATCCATAAGGAAGAAGGGATCATATTTTACCAACTTTGAAATGGTCATAGAGACTCCATACTATCTCTTTCTGTCATGAACTATCAGGAACAAGAAGGAAGCCAGCCTAGTGCTGACATCTTTAATCATGTATGCTGCAAAATCTCTCAACAGAACATTTCCAAGTTCTTTTGTAGACATTTATGTAAGATTGCTTGATCCTTGATCCTGGCAAAAGTGTAATGCCATAATTGCAAAGACTCTCCCTTTGCTTTTTTAGTCTAATGAGAAAAGACAGTCGACATACAAAAAATTGTGTAGGAAATGTTTGCACTGTCCCTGTATTATTGTTATTGTTATTGTTATTGTTATTGTTATTGTTATTGTTATTGTTATTGTTATTGTTATTGTTATTGTTATTGTTATTGTTATTGTTATTGTTATTGTTATTGTTATTGTTATTGTTATTGTTATTGTTATTGTTATTGTTATTGTTCTTGTTCTTGTTCTTGTTCTTGTTCTTGTTCTTGTTCTTGTTCTTGTTCTTGTTTTGTTGGTTTGTTGTTGTTTTTGTTGGTTTGTTGTTTTTGTTTGTTTGTTTGTTTGTTTTGACTTATTTAGCTGTCCCCTCACTGAGGCAACTCTGGGCGGCTTACAACACAGGAAACACCCCCAACATAACACACTCTGACAAGTGCGTGTCAAGTGCCAGTAAAATTGTTTATAATTTCTCTGGTTTTTCTCAATTTCATGGGACAAATTCATGATACAGTATATCAGGTATCCTTTAACTTAGATTAGTGAATCTTCAACAATCTAGAAGACAAGCAGCCATCGCTCCCTTTATATTCCATTATTAACTAGGCTGACTAGGAATGAAGTGAACTGAAGCTCATCAATAGCTAAAGGTCACAAGGGAATCCAGAATTGTATGAAGCCATCATTACTATTTTGGGAGTTGTGTCAGTAATTTACTATACGATGACTATAATAATGATCATTCATGTTTAATGAGGAACACTGTTTTATACTGCTATAATGCTGTTGGAAAAGGAAGAGCCAAATGGCAAAATACTTTGAGAATATTATAAACATTAACTTCATATTGCCTTTCATCCAAATATAGGATTAGCTTCATCGTTTTAAAAAAAAGGCGAATGAGGAAAACAGCTACTGTTCTAAAAAGTCTGCTTATCTATTTTCCAGGCAGAATAACAAACTAGCTATAAATCATGGTTGCTTAGTTCATTGTGGCTTTCACTGTTCCATTAGATTAAATTTAACTTGTGGAATTTCAGGATGTAACATTTTCCATGAAGTTTAGTGGTAACTCAATCAAGTGGACAGATGAACACACAGTGAGTTCCCTTTAGCTGTATTAAAGAGCTAAAGGGAGATCTTCTTAGTTCAAACACACTAATACTCAAGTACTCTTATTCAATCCAGAATTAGGGAAATTTTCATTTCCTACAATTTCTTAAACACAATTACAATGATATGTAGTGGGAAAAAATGTTCCATGGCTACCCCATAGGGTAAATAGAAGACAGTAAGGCAGAAGAAACTTTTCCCCACTCTGCCCCAGTGGTGTCTGGGTATTTATAAGGCTCAGAGAAACTGGGATTTGATTAAGGCCAATAATCTGTTCACTGCATACTCATGCGGAACTCCAGCTGTGGAAAATAATGTTGGTGATCTAAGGAGGTTTTTTTCTTGCTTGATCACGGTAGTTCTGTGCTCTTCATTTGGAGCTCTATTGAACAGCCCTATGGATCTTAAGGGGAAAAAAAATCTTATTCAGGGACAACTAGTGTACCACCCTGAATACAGGCAAATTCATCATCTTATGGAAGCAGAACAAAATCAAGCCTAGTTAATACTTGGTGTGAGACCACCAAAGGATAGCACTGCTTGGAGGGTAGGGCTGGGAAAGAAAGTTGCTTGAAATCCTGGAAAGATGTTGTTGGTCAGAGCTAATGATGCTTCAGTACATGAATAAATGCCCCAGTTCAGGATAATGCTGCTTCTAATGTCCTTTGTTACAATATCAAAGAAAAAAGTGGAAGGGAGGAGAAAGGTAAAGCATTACAACTGGGCCTTGTCATGATTCTAGGGTTGCCATAGTTACTTTCTTTGCAGGGACTTTCCCATGACATAAACACACTCCATGGAGGGACAGGTGCCTTCCCGTTAGGTCACTGAATTCCAGAAGGAGGGGGGAACACCTGCAGAGTCTGGAATGCCCCATGAGGTCATTGAATTCCAAAGGGGGGAGGAAACACCTGTAGAGGGGAAAATTCCCATTATGTAACCCCATTATGTAATCCTATTATGTAATGCATTCCTAGGGGTGGCAGGAGCTACTATTTTCCCTATTTAAGGAGTACCTTTTCAGACCCCAAATTGGTTCTCTAGTGGACTCCTGAAAAGGCTGTCTTATTGGCCAATCTCAATCCCTAAACCAAACAACTACCCAAGGCTCAACAAGGCTGACTGGATTTTATCTTGAAGATGTACCCTGTCCTGATGGATGGCTGAGAGATTTGGACTTTGTTGGATTAACGTGACATGTTGCCATCCTATGGAATTGGACTTAACTGATATTTGGGCATTTCATGGATTTCTGATGGGCTTGGGGGGGGGGTTCTTTTGTTCCATAGGCTTATGGACATTATGATGGATTTATTGGCTCTTTGAAATATTTCATGGACATTTCTGGATTTAGACAGATCCCTATGGACTTTGGGGATTTCTATTATTTACATATTTGCTTCTTTATCTTATGGAATAGAAAATAAAGTTCTATTTTGATAATTAACCCTGTTGCCTTGGGCATAGCACTGGCACTTGCCTCTCTGCTTCTGCCACACACGACTACTGCCACATCCAGGCTACTATGGAAAAACCTCACTCCCTTGACTGGTAAGATCAGGGTGTTTTGGGTCCTTTGGGAGAGGCTGGCAGTTGCTGGAAGAGGGATTTGGGGTAGACTGCATTGTGTACAACACTCTGTCACCATCAACGTCTCTTAGGACCCCCAGAAATATTCCAAGAAATACCCCAACCAAATCTAATGTATTGGTCAGAAGCATAACAAAAGTAAGCAGTTTCCCCACTGATTGGTCCTGGATGTGTTTCATCTCCTGCTGATGTATCTCAGCTAGGGGTGTGACAACATCCTTTGTAATTTTCCATGTCTTGTCATGTTGACATAACATAAAAACTTCTCTTTGCTTCAGTGAGATAACTGGCTTCCTGAAAGTATGAGGTGATCTTTGTTACAGGACACTTGTTGTTTTTGACGTGAATTCAATGAACATCTTACATTTTGGTTGGGTGGTCTGTCAGCTTTGCAATGTAACGAAAATCATGTACTTTTGACAAGCTGAAACACCAAAACTAAGGCACCCACAAAAATAAGGGCTATGTCATTTGAAAGATTGTCTTGGCAACTTTTAGAATTGGTAGAACCCAAAAGCCAAAAATGCAAAGTGATGATGTCATCACTTCCGGAAGTAGCAGTAGAAAAGTGACAGTTTTGCTGGGGTAGTGGTGGTGTCAGTTGTTGGGGAACCAGCAAAAAAACAACTCAATCAATTCAGATGATCCAAAGTGCGTTTGAAAGAGGAAAGATGAACCCTTGTGGGGACACTTTAAGATTTGGAATTGAACTTTGGGGAAAAAATCTATGAAGCATTTTACAAAAAACCACTCAAACGAGGTCACAAAAATGCATAAAAAGGAGGGGAAACCAATTTAGAAACTGAATTGGTCAACTTCCCAAGGTGGATACAGTTTGCATACAACATGTGGAAAAAATGACACTAAAGCAGGAATCCACAAAAAAGATATTGAGGAAAATCATGACTCGTTAAAATGACATTTCTGTGGGGGGTGGGAAATGTGTGTTTGGTGGTGATCCAACAAAAAAACCGTTTGACTGATCAAAGTGATCTAAAGTGCACAGAATAACCTTTCTTTTGACACAATTTTGATACAATTTTGATACAATTTGGATCGGACTTCAGAAACATTTTCTATGAAGGTTCAAAACTAAAAAATACACTTTCTTTCTAACCTTCTTTCCTACAAAGAAAAGTATCTCTCCACACCAGAATAGATACATTGGTGTGAGAATGGATACACTGTAGCAAATTTCTCATTTGAAGTCATAACCACTTTTCCTTTGGGCTTTCCCTCTTATTGAAGAACTGCTTTCAAGGAATCGTGAAGGGAAAACTTTTTTAGTTTGTGGTTTGACTATTGAAATATTTATTAAAAATCGATCCTTTGCAGTTATTCCCCTGTGGTGAATTGTTGTGTGTGCAGCAGGCTGCTTATGGACATGTGTGCATAGTGGGTAGAGTGGGGGAGAATGGAAAATAAAGGTTAAAAGCATCTTTATTGAAAAATAAAATATAATAAAAATAAACACAAATGAAATTGGGATTTCTGGTTTTGGGTTAACACAATGTAGCAGTTCAAAAGCAAGAAATTGCAAGAAGATAAATAGGGACCACTTTGATGGGAAGGTAAACAGCGTTCCATGCCTGCTACATGTCCATGGAAATGTCTGCAGACACAGACAGCGCTGGCTCTTTGGCTATAAACAGAGATGAGCACTGAAACCTAGAGTCGGATATGACTGGCTTTTGATCAAGGGTGACCTGTACCTTAGCTCAGAAAACCTTAGATTTTCTGAACATTTTATGAAAACCTTAATTTTATGAACATAATTTTTTTCCATTTGAAACACCACCCTTAATTAATGAATGAAACAAAGAAATAAATGAAATAAAGAGCATAATTCAACACATCGAATTCATGCACTAAATCCTGACGGTAGTGTCCTTAGACTCTACCTGCAACTTTTTTTTCTGCCCAGGAAACTTTCAAGTCTGTACAATGTAATGGCATTTCTGGTGAATCCTGAACACAAAATAATAATAATAACAATCCTGTTAACCTATAAACCCTCAAAATAGGGATCAACCTTCAAATTTCCTTAATCTGTAAACAAAGAGCTGGATGAGTTCTTGGGAGTAAAAAGAGATTTATAAACAAAAGAAATTCATCAAAGATACATGCATGTATGGTGCCTAAGTCAAAAAGGCTCAAAGGTCCTGATTAACAGTTTAACCACAGCAGTATTTCAAATTGCTATGTAGGTGGGGGCAAACTCTCCTATGTGTTTAAGCATTACCTTTGTTTCATAGGCACCTTGTTTCTCAAACAGAAATGCTGTTTCATGCAGGCCAAATCCCTTTTTGGGTGGACCCAATGCTAGGAATTGTGCAAATGGCACAGCCCCTCCCCCACTAGTTGGCTGATGTAACCTCAAGAAGATATTTCTCCTTACATAAAATGGCTTTTTCAAGGTCATGGTATTAATGAAGATATTCCAAGAAGCTTTCCATATTCACTTTATGTCTGGTTTTTCAAGCTACAGACTCTTAAAAATAACTATTTACAATGGTTATTCAAGGTCTATTGTGATCTTAACTGCAAGCTTATCTTGTCAAGGGAAAAGGGTTAAACTGTTTCCAGTTACAATCCTGCACAGCCTGGTATTTTGTAAGCACTTCCAAGAGACTCCTGCATAGGAAAGATTTCATCCTGCATAGTTTTGTATCCAAAACCAAATCAAAAAGCTTCTAAAAATCTCACATGGTTTTTCAGGGCAAAAATAAAAGGAAAAAACTTGTGAATAGAAAAGTGGATTAGCTTCCCTGCTTATCTCTTAGAGCAGGGGTTCTCAACCTTCAGCCCATGGGCCGTCTTCAGCCCATAGCACCATTTCATGTGGCCCCTGTCTCTGCCGCCACCACCACCAGAAGCAGAAGGGTTTACAATAGCCATAAAAGTGCCTACAGCTGTAATAAATGCTTTTATGACAGTTGTGGACACGTTGTCCGGCACTGCTGTCTGAGGGGCATGGTCCGTCCCACAGCTTGAAAAGGTTGAGAACCCCTGTCTTAGAACAAGAAGCTGTAAGATTCATAACCTTTTGTATAATGGTGTAGATTATTTGGGAAACATGAAAGATATGTACCAACATATTGTACGAAGAAATATTCAGGAATGAATGCAAAATGTTCCATCAGATAACTCTCTGGAAAGCCTATCAAAAATCATGTTTAATTTACATTTCAAAGAATGTTTTTAATAATGATGCTTTGCTTTTGCACATGGAGATACTAATCTTGTACTTACTAGTTTGCTAAAGCACTCTGCTTACATAGAAACAATTCCTTGTTAGTTATGATAGGCAATAAATGCTAGATATTTTTGCAAAGCATTTCTTTAATCTAAAAGACTACAGAATTATTATGTGATGCTGTACAACATGTTCTTTCTGGCAGAATTTCATCATAAAGAAGAGGAAAATGGTGGTACTCCTAATCTGGAAAGGAATTTTGCATCTGCTGGTAAAAGACACTGTAACATTCTTTGACACACAATTACAAAGTCATTTTATATGTATATTTATATAATATCAAACCTGTGTTGGTCTTGTATAACAGAAAGGAGCCTGTTGGATTTGCTCAGAGCATGTATACCAGGGGGTTCCCAACCTAAGGCCCATGGGCCAGATCTGGCCTGTGGCACCATTTCATGTGCTCCCCCCTCCAAGGGCATTTGTAGTTTCAGCTGCAGGTGCTGTGCTAGGAACTGCCGAAGTGGACCCTCAACCTAGAAGCAGCTGCTAAGCACCCACCTGAGAGCCCTGGGGAATGTTCCAGACCTTCATAAGCTTCACCTGGAGACCCTGCATGGCTTAGCTATATGTGAACCAGCCCTTCCTCCCATTATGAAGGTTAGCAGATGCTTGGGTTCTGGATGTCTTGTTCCTGCTGTCAAAGATTTCTGTCTTACTTCTGATTCCTTTATCAGAAGATCTGACCCTGAAGAGACCCTGCCCTGTTCCTGATGCCTGTGGACAGTTATTTTGCCTTGCTTGGATCCATGTTCATGAAATTCTCTCCTTCCTTTGCTCCAGCCCCAGTGTGTTCTCTGCTGATCCTGTTCTCCTGGTCAAATGACTTCTGGTTCATTTGAACTATGATTTTGTTATCTGGCCTAAACTGCATCTTTGGCTTCACTTGGACTCTGGACTGAAATATGGTGATTGTTTGGCCTGCCACCTGGTTGGCCTGGATTCTGGAGTTTATGTTGCTTGCTAGCCATTCACATCCTGGACTCTGACGATAGATCCCATTTCCTTGGCTTAGGTTTTCCATGGATCCAAAAAATTAAGTAAAACATTCCTGGAAATCCCTGCATGTGCATGTGTGTGTATCACTATGGTGCATTAACAGAGCTGGTCACTAGATGCCAATGTTTACAATTTAATGTTTAGAAGGAATAGATTGTGTTTTATAGCAGCTGTTTTGTTAGCAGATGTGTAGATTGACAAGGGCATTTGCTGCCCCCCCCTTTGCTTGTATGACACAGGTTTGTGTGTTTAAATATGGGGTTCGCTGTTTCCCATGGTTTCAGTATTTGCAAACATTCTTGGATTATTTCCCCCACAGATATGGGAGCCAGCCTGTATTCATTTTAGGTGGACTTTATTGCAAATTCTTGGGAAGTGGCAACATCCTGAATTATTCCTGCTCTGTATTTTTCCCCTTCTTATATGTAGAACTAGCTATATGACAAGAAAAAATGATTTGGCTAACTTTTGTGCCTTTAAGGGCAGCGTAAAGTGCAGAAAATCAGTAGGTGAAGTAAATGTTGTTGCCTAACTAATATTAGGATCCATCCCATTTTCCACCACTCTCACAGGTACAGAGAAGGAGAGGGTCTTCTCTTTTGCTATTCCCAGACTCGATCCCACAATGGCCCAGCCAGGTTGGCTCCATGTTTGCTGTTTTTCTAAAAGCAGGCCACAACCTTTCTCTTCATATAGGCTTTCCTTTAGTGGTTGACTATCTAAGAGGAGGTTCTTAAAATGGTATTGCTTTCACCATTGTTGCTTTTAAACATGCTTTCCCTTTAATTTATTATTTTAGTATGGTATTGTTTATTCTCCTTCAATATTGTTCTAATTGTTTTTAGCTTTTATATGGTTTTTAAAAATAATGTTAGCCACCTTGGGTTCTTTTATGAGAGAAAGGCAGTGTAAAAAAAATTGTAAACCAACAAATACCCAACTGATGCTGCAGTCATAAGCTATGACGGTTGGACAAAATGTCTGTTTTATTTTAAAAAAGTGTACACATGCATACAGATACAGACATACACATAAAAATAAAAATAAATAATGGTTCTTCTCTTGCCCTTTTATACTTTTCCTGCCTTTTTATATTGAAAATCATTGCTAGGCTGAACTGGTTAAATGTAAAAGGAAACCCTAGTCACAGTCAATTCCAGAGCATTTTATTATGCCCTCAGGAATGCAAAATCCATTTCGTTTATGCAAGTGGAAAATAAGCTCATTTTTAGCACATGAAGTTTAAGGGGGGGAAATCAAATATGTCTAGCATGTTTATAAAAACTTGCAGTCAAGTGTCAGATTGTTTTATTATATACTGTATTTCGTTTTAAAGAAGAAAATCTCTTAGCTTGACAATATGCTTGAGAAAGAATTGGATTTGCAAATGTATTCATCTAAATAATACAAGAAACCTTAGGGACAAATTAGATACTACATAAACATGCAGCTGCAGCAGCTGAAAACAGCTACAGCAACCCCTTCTTGTCATATCTGGTTGAATGTGTCTCATAGCAAGGTTTGATAACATCTTGTTTTCCTTCCCTACTCCATATTATTCACTACTGACTGCTGGAGGCTACTGGCTGCTATTTACCCTACCTTTGAGAAGATGTATGCCTTTGCATGGGAAAGGGGAGGGGAGGTAAAGGTTTCCCTTGCTTGAAAGTCAGTCATATCCAACTCTACGGTTCAGTGCTCACCTCTGTTTCAAAGCCGAAGAGCCAGCGCTGTCTGCTTCTGCAGACATTTCTGTGGTCATGTGGCAGGCATGACTAAACACTGGAGCTCACGGAGCACTGCTACCTTCCCACCGAACTGGCCCCTATTTATCTACTTGCCATTTCTTACTTTAGAAATGCTAGGTTGGCAGTGGGGAGGGGGGGGGGAGAGCTGCATTGATTGATTTTCTCCACAAGTACAGAAAACTTCTTCTGTATCCAAGTAATGATTTTCAGATGGGTCGTTTTTGTTGTTGTTGCCATTTTAGCATCAGACTTTGAACACCTAAGAACCAAAAGCAGAATCGTTTTGCAGTTTTCATAAAACAGGATGTACTGTTTAGTTGTTTTCTTTCTTACACAGCTTATGTGGTCTGTGAATGGGGACATTGCCTTTAGCTCCCCTTTCCTTCTTGGTGGGTAGTCTCAGTACTGAATGTACCAAATCATTATATCTTAGCTCTTTTCCACACACCATTCTGGAAATTTTATCCATTCTAGTGGCCTACTCTGGCTTGTTGACATTTGGACTTAAACTTCCAGAAATTTCCCAAGCGTGACGTGTGCCAGCAGAAAATTTTGCAAACAATTTCTCCTTCTGGTAGAGTATTCGAAGTGGCACAGCTGGAACCTATTAAATCAAATGCTCATCTCTCACATTTGCAAGAGGACACCCAATAAAAATAAACATTTTATTGATTCCACCAAGTGACCCAAATAGACATTTAATGGCACACTTACCTCTATAGTTTTTTGTGGGGTGGGGAATACATTCTGGATGTTTTTAGCAAATACCAAAAACAATGTAAATGCAAAATTTTATAAGCCAGGGCAATATGTTACATTCAGTGGGGGACTCTCCTCACCCTTTGCTAAGCAGAAGCTTCATCTGCTTTCTCAGGCATTTTGCATGATGTCCCTATTCTTCATGCTCTCCACTCAAGATCCTAATTACAGCCTGTAATGTAATGGATGATGTCCCTGGCTTTCTTCTTTTTCTGCTGTATCTGAATATTAGCAATCCTCATGGCAATCAACTGTCTTGAGAATATAATGCAGTGGCCTTTCATCTGCCTTCCGCATTGCAGCATGACCCCTGTACCACTGATCCAGTTCCACAAGTCACTTTCTGGTCCTGAGCCCTTTTGGCATGCAAAGTCCTCCTCAGCCCAAGACCAGTATTGATGAAGCTGCTGCCCTCCATCAAGTGGGATTTAATCCACATGGGGACCATCACCCTTCCCTGTGCATCCAAGGCCATTAGTTCTCAGGGTGGTCAGGTTAGTTAACCACCACCTGACACTTGGTGTTGAGTCACTGGCAGTATGGTCTACTCTATTACCATAGAAGGATACCATAGAAGGACAGACATCAATGTGATGGATGATGTACCTGGCTACTGATTTTAAAAGTAAATGCTTCATCTAACTTCTCAAAAATAATGTGGTATAATTTTAATGTGTAAATCTGTTGTACTGAAGGACACATGTTTTCTATAAGATGCCCTTTTCAACATTCTCCAGGGAGCATCTCAATAGTGAATATATGCAGATGTTTACCAACCATGCAGTGGTTCAGTAAATTTTCGAGCTTTAGCATTACTATATGGCAGGAATTTGTTTCATTTTTAAAAATCACCAACCCCTCCTTGTTCTTATGTGGTATATTAAAAAACAAGTTGTTCAAAGTTCTGTGTGAAAGATGGTAAAAACAAGCTTTCAGAATTTCTCTTTATTTATTTATTTATTTATTTATTTATTTAATCAAACTTATATGCCACCCTCCTCAAAAAAGACCCAGGGCAGCTAACAAAGCTTTTAAAAGACACTTAAATCACAGTATAAAAATTAGGATTAAAATATTAAAAGAGATTAAAGAAACTAAGCAAGATTAAAAGATTAAAAATTCATACATTGAGTGGGAGGGGTCAGATGAGCCAACAGAGGTAACCGTCTGGCCCAAACCCCATCTGTCCCACCAGCCAGGACTAGTCAATTCATGACTCTTTGAAAGCTAAGGTGACAGCATTTGGATTGCTTGTTAGGATAGTGAAGTTCCCACCTGTTAAGTAAAGAAGGAACAGCTGACAATTCCATTTCTCTGTCCTGAAAGTAATTAGAACCAAATTAGAACCAAAGCCTGGTGTGAATGCTTCATTTTCTATTTGCTCTCTTTAAGAATAAACAGATGGCATCCATCCAATGTTTTCATTCATCTGGGTCTTGTTTTAGGTATCTCTTTGGCCACAGCAATTGATTCACTTTGACCTCCCGTTTGTCCAAGACTTCTAGTTACTTGATTTCAACAAGATGTCTATCAAACCCCTTTTTAGTTCATACTGTGGAACTGGTTCCATACATTAAGAAAACAAAAGAAGACCTTCTCATTTCTTTTCTCATTCTGTGGAAGCAAACACCCACACTTTTCTATACGTGTTCATGAGAACATTTAAGTGTAGCCACTTTATTTTGGACAGATCCAAAGCAGCATGGAGTAACCAGCAACACAATTCTGTCCATTTTCCTCTGGAACTGCAATTCAGTTGGAAGAAGAGTGAAAGAATTCTAATATAATCACCCACATTATTTGTGGAAAGCCAAAGAAAACAGATTTAAGTCAGTAGTTTGATACAACCCAAGTCCTAGAAAGCCTGCCTAACTGGCCATGATCCTTACATTTTTTGTGAATAAAATATTAGTTTGAGTGTCTTGGAGTTGATAATTTCAGAACATTTACTGTAGCCCATCTTGGTTTCTGTTAAATCAGGATTTTATCACTCCCTTCTTCTGGGGACTGTGCAGCTTGCCCAGATCTCCACATGGCTAGCTCTTCTCCTGGGATACACAATAGGGAATCAAACTGCCAACTACAGCTACTTACCTAACTCACTGAGCTATCTAATAATTAAAGCCTTCTTTTCCTTACACTAAAGATAACCAAGAATGTCTGTACATTGAGGCATTTGTATAGTAAAATACCATTATATCCTTAAAATGGTACCAAGAGCACAATTAAATCAAAAATAGTTTCTAACTTCTCTATAAAAGACAAAAGCAATTATGTCATGGAAAGGGACATCTCAGTTACATGATTTAAGATCTAGACCCCTTTTCATCACATCTTTTAAATGTTTTTAAGTAATTTTATTTAAAACATCTGAGACAACAGAAATGTCTTAACCTGGTACTTGAAAGACAACAGCATGGGAATCTTTTGAACTTTCCTAAATTGCAAATACAGTTGTACCTCACTTGAAGAGCATAATGTGTTCCACAGGATTGCTCTTTAAGCGAGTTTGCGCTTTAAGCGAAACACCGTTGTAAGTGACCAATTGTGACTTCTGGTGTGGGGGGGGATTGCGAACCCTGATTTTCTTTGTTAAGCGAGTTTTTGGTTGGTTTTATTTGTTAAGTGAAGCGAACATTCAGAGGAAATTCTGCTCTTTAAGCGAGGCACTCTTTATGCGAGGTTTGATTGTACTGTAACTGCAGTATCACCAATGGAAACATTTTCGTTCTTGCTTTGCCATGCTCTCCTTTGCAAGATCATTAAACCTGATACAGGTCACAATTTGTCTCATCCTCTTAAAAATCCCTTTGATGCAGTTCAAAATTAAATTGCATTGTAGAATCCTGGTTAGCATTCTGTGAAACAACATAGGAGGCAAATCACATTGTACTATAATTTGTATACAAAGCTTTATTGCACTGAATTTTCTAGTCAATTCATGAACATTTATGAAGTAGTAAGGGTGAAATACACAATCCTCCTTGTGGGCTCAGTCTGAAAAAGTGATCATTCTGTGTTGTGGAGAATTAAAGATGCTGTTATAGGTTCCTAGTTTGGTGATGGTGGACCAGTTCCTACTGCTAAAGAGACAAGACAGGGTTCTAGTCTTTCAAAAACTAACAGCCTTTTAGGCCAAAATCCCAAGATGTCATACACATTATTCTAATACGCAATCATACAACAGTGTTGTCCTTTAATCAATGCAACAGAATCAGCTTCAGGATACCCTGTAATGTTAGAGGCTAATTTCCAAATACACAGAGACAGTGTTGTGTTGTGTTGGTCCACATTAGTAACAAGGATCTGAGAAATTGGTCCCACCCATTTAATGGCAGACCTTTACATGTAATAATAGTACAGTCAAACCTCGCATAAAGAGTGCCTCGCTTAAAGAGTAACTCGCTTAAAGAGCAGAATTTTCTCTGAATGTTCACTTTGCTTAACAACAACAACAACAAAACCAACCAAAAACTCGCTTAACAAATAAATTGGGGTTCAAAATCCCCCCCCCCGCCAGAAGTCACAATTGGTCACTTACAATGGTGTTTTGCTTAAAGAGCAATCCTGTGGAACACATTATACTCTGTAAGCGAGGTACAACTGTATAATTAAATAAATTTATGGAAAAGAAGCTGTCTTAAAGGCACTCAAATGAGGAGTTTAAATGGCAAACACTGTACAGTATATTGAAATTGCATAGATTCCCATTTACATATTTTTAGTTCATATCACTTATTTTGGCAGTCTGATGTAACTGGGGGCTTGAATTGTTTTATGTGTGCCCAGATCACAATTTCCATCAGAAGCATTCTAGGGAAGTCTTCGCAGTGACATCTTAAACCTGAACCTAGCTATCTTTACCCAGCTGTAATGCATGCTTGGGAAGTTCCAGGAGTATAGAATGGTTGGTGGGGTAGTGAAATGTTGAAGTACTTAGTTGTTTTTTGACATCCCTATGCAATGCAAAAAAACCTGTTTGACTTAAAGTTTAAAAAATGATTGACTTAAAGTTTAAAAAAGGAACACCTTTGGTGTTCATGATTTGTCTGATGCTTTCCTTGAACCCTAGCTACTGAATTTTGCATGATTTGGCCAGTACAAACAATAAAATCTTCTGGGCAGCCACATGCTTTCAATAAGCAATCTAGTACTTCATTGCTGTTATTTGCATGTCCACACCACAAAGCATCCGCTGTGTGCAGATGTGCTCTAATTGCTTCCAGAATTCACATGCAAAATATGCTTTATTGTTCAATAAGAAGATGGTGCAAAAGTTTTAAACAATGATTTGGAGTCGTATGGGACAAAGCATTATTTAGACGGCAGTGGCTCCTGCAAAAGCCAATGATCTTTTGGATAAGGAGACTAACGTCACCACAGTAACTGATTAACCTTTCTTTTTCTTTCCCCCCTCAACACGTTTGATATTGTTTTCTTTACATCCTTCTAACGTTGACTGCATGCTGGTGGAACCAAATGAAAGCACAGCATCAGTCTCTGGTTTCAGAAGGTACATTTTTGTCTCGCCTTTAAGTAGCAAAGTTGTGTTAGCGTGGAGTTCTAATGTAATTGGATCCAGATGCCATATTTGGGACAGCTGCTCTTTGGTTTCAATGCAGAAGTAAAATTTCTAGATTGTGAAATTAGGTTGATATTGTGGTTGATATTGTGATCTTTTTGTTCCAATTCATATTGTTGCAGCATTCTGAGTGACAAGCCTAGGAGCTGGACTCGTGAGTTTAATATGAGCTGAGTTCAAATCCTTATAAAGTCCAAGTAATGCCACTCATCAGTGTCTGCAGGCATGTGTGTGTGTGTGTGTGTGTGTGAGAGAGAGAGAGAGAGAGAGAGAGAGAGAGAGAGAGAGAGATGCATAGTGGTGTGTTAGCAAAATTCACATGCATAGCACATGCTATGCAAAGCATATTACTGTCTTTGCCCTCCAACTCTCGAGTAAAGAGATGGACACATTACAGTAATACCTCAGATAATGTTTACCTCGGATAATGCTAAAATCGCATAACGTTAAGTAATCTGGGGAGGAGAATTGGATTGAATAACGTTACGGTCCTATGGGATGTATCGGATAACAACCACTAAAGCCTGTGCGGTTACAATGTATCTCTATGGAGCTTTAACGTTATCCGATACATCCCATAGGATTTTAACATGCATCGGATAACACTAAAAATCGGATAACACCAAGACTTGTGGAACCAAGTCTTAGCGTTATCCGAGGTATTACTGTATATGCAATTAAACTCAGGTCCACTTTATTAACATTTAACTTCAATAGCTGTAACTCAAAACCCTATCTACAAGGGGCCTGAGTAGTGTGGATCTGTGATGGAGCAAAGGCATGATCTTAAACCTTCTCCACTCATGTACAAGTGAATGACTGCTCCCTGGGATCGTCCTGTTCTTCAACAGTCTCCATCCTGGTTCGCAATTCAGGTGGAATAACCAATGCCACCCTCCAGCCTCAGGGTTGTAGGCCACTAGCACAGTCAACAGACCATCAGTGTATACCCCAGCCGTGAGTGGAAACATAGGTTTCTGTCATCCTGGCTGTTGGCCACACCGTGATCCATTCCCGAATGATCATGGGTCATTACCCACCTTCTCACTACCTGCCATAGTGACCGAAAATTAACACTACCAGACTGAATTATACCCTGTCCATCGCAGTGTGGAATGGGCAAAAACACCACCACCTCAAAGGCCAGTCAGAGATGAGTGCAAAATTCCCATTTGGACCCAAAGCAACCAGCTAGTCCCACACTAGCTGAAGGTGGAGGAGGTGGGCTTCTGCTTGCCAACTGCAAAAAAAAAAAAAAAAAAAAAGAGGCCTGGGCTGGGAGGAGTCACCTTATGAGGCAACCTGACTCCCCCCCCCCCCAGGCCCAGCATACCCCTGGGCATGCTGCCTTCCATCTCCTTCCAGAAGAGGGAGGCAAAGCCACGCCCTGAGGCAAGGTGCCTTTCGGAATGGTCCTATGTATCTTTAAATAACAAAAACAGTACCCAGAGGGGTCAACTGCTCCTCTTTAAGGTATCAATGGTGCCATTCAAACCTAGGGGAGGGAGAAGTGTCTATCATGTGTGTGAATTGGGAGGTTTCATAGCATTTATGGGTGCTGGAAAGCAAGATAATTATACTTTTATAATTAAATTAAACAGACTGGAATTGGACATTTTAGAACAAATTATTATTTTTTAACAAATTATTTTTTTAAAAAACTTTGATAATAACACGTTCAGAATGAACTGTATGGCTCTAATAGTGATGTGAGACATAACAGAAACGCTTGGGAGCTATAATGTAAAATCTGACTGAAATAACATCAATTAGACATCATGAAATATCTATTAATATAAACATCAGTCAAGAATGTCACAGCAGCAGATGGTGAAGAAGAAGTAGAAGAGGAAAGCTTTTGTGTGATTGTCCAGGAGGAAATTGATAGTGTGCTGATAGTCATGGATGAGTGGGATGCAAAAGTAGGAAATAAGGCAGGATCTAACAGCATGGGAGAGTCCAGCCTAGGAATCAGAAACAAAGCAGAAGAATAGCTCCTCAAATTCTGTCAATAAAATTGTTTATTGCAAATACATGCCTCGGGCAATCTGACAGATAACCATACACTGGAACATCTGCGGCGGGGCGGAGAAGCCGACACGGTGTCCAGCCCGGGGACTTGCGCCACCTGGCCCTGGAGCCCTGCCCTGGGCTTTACAAATAGCCCTTGTTAGGTCACGTACCTACCAGGACATTGATGCCGCTCTCCCCCGGTTTCGGACCAGGGAGAGGAAGGACAGCTGCGTCTGGGGCTGGTGGCTTTAAGAAGAACTGCCGCCGCCCCTACCGGACATTGACGCTGCTCTCCCCCGGCCTTGGACCAAGGAGAGCTATGTGGGTCTTTCCCCCTCTACCCCAAATTTGGCCGCTCTCTCAGCCAAGTTTGGCTGAGAGGAAAGAATCCGCAGGAAAAGGGACGTAGTGGGCTTAGTAAGTGGTGTAGAGTTTGAGACTTGTGTGAACTGTTTAAAGTGTTTTGATGTGTTTTTGTAATGAAATGAAATGTTTATGAATTTTTAATTTTGTAATCGGGATGGGGGATTTCTTGTAATGTTTTTATGTACTTTTGATATGTGATTTTTGTGATGTAATATTTGTAGTTATGAAACATTGTTTTGCTGTGAGCTGCCCAGAGTCACAAGTGAGTGGGGTGGCATATATAAGTTGAACAATACAATACAATACAATTAGATGGTCAGTATAGAAATCAAATAGACTATCTAATTGGAAACATAAAGTGGAGTAACTCTGTTCTATCTGTGAAGTCATGACACACTGTAGTACAACCCATGAATGTAAGAAATTAGAGTAAAGCTGAAAAATAATGCTAAAACAATCATATTGCCAAAACAGAATTTCAGTAATATTCCTGGATAATTTAAAAATCTGTCTGTGGAGTGTAAGAACTATGAAAAAAAAGCCCAGGGATATGATTAGGGAAGAATGGGAAAAGACTATTCCTATACTCACAAGAAAAGAAAACTAGACGCAAAGTAAAAGGGAAAGGTGACAGAAATAAGGTCAAATTCCTTTCCTCTTCCCCTGGGCACTCATGTGCTTTTATATTAGGTTTCATGCTCTTTTGTTGTTGTTGTTCAGACGAACAGTCGATTCTGACCCTTTGCGATCCCATGGACCACTGTCCGCCAGGCATTTCTGTCCTCCACCATCCTCCTCAACTCGCTCAGCTTTGTGCATATTGCATGTACAATACCATCTAGCCATCTCATTTTTGGCCACCCCCTTCTTCTTTTGCCCTCCACCCTTCCCAACATCAAGGCTTTCTCAAGCAAATCCTCTCTTCTCATTTGATGTCCAAAGTACTTTAGCTTCATCTTTACTATTTGACCTTCTAAGGAGCAGTCAGGGTTAATTTCTTCTAAGATTGAACCTATTTGTTCTCCTCGCTGTCCAGGGGACTCTCAAAACTCTCCTCCAACACTACATTTCAAAGGCATCTCTTCTTCTGCGCTCAGCTTTCCTAATGGTCCAGCTCTCACAACCATACATTGCCACCGGAAATACCATTGCTTTGACTATACAAATTTTTGTTTGCAATGTGATGTCTCTACTTTTCACTATATTCCCCAGGTTTCTCATAGCTTGACTCCCAAGAATCAGTCGCCTTTTTATTTCATGGCTGCAATCACCATCTGCAGTGAGCTTTGATCCTACGAAAGTAAAATCTGTCACTGCTTCTACTTCTTCCCCATCTATTTTTCAGGGACTGATAGGGCCTGTTGCCATGATCTTGGTTTTCTTTATATTGAGTCTCAAGCCAGCTTTTGCACGTTCTTCTTTCAACCTAATCAGGAGCTTTTTAAAGTCCTCCTCACTTTCTGCCATTATGGTGGTATCATCTGCATATCTCAAATTGTTGATGTTTCTCCCAGCAATTTTGATCCCAAATTGTGATTCTTCCATCCCTGCATTGCACATTATATGCTCTGTGTATAAGTTGAAATAAGCAGGGTGACAAAATGCAGCCTTGTCTTACTCCTTTTCCTATTCTAAATCACTCTGTCCTTCCGTATTCTGTCCTAACTGTTGCTACTTGATTCATGTACAGGTTTCTCATGATGCATATAAAATTAACTTAATTTGATATCCTTATTTAGAAGAGAAAGCATACCAATATTCTGTATTTGATCCCCCCCCCCCCAAAAAAAAACAGTAAAATAAAATATCTAGGGTATTTTGGAATATGCACATGTTGAATTTCATGGCACTTGCTTTCCAGGATGTTCTTCCTCCTAATCATGTTGTTAATTGCATGAGCAAGGGAGTAAGTAATTGAGTCAGGGACACTGCCCTACTTCTCACACTTGGCTTGGTGGTCAGGATTTCCAGGGATCAAAGTGTGGCTGAACTTTCATGCCATTGCAAAGTTCCTATGGATCCCCAGGCAGGGAAATGAATCACAGGATGAGCAGCACTGGAAAAGAAAGGTTTGTTTATTGTCTGTGAGGTTTATGGGCTCAGGTGGAAGTTGTTTGTGTTAATGTTGCTCACCATCAGACAGTGGACCCAAATGCATGGATCATCGAGTTCCACTCCAGTGCTTTATTTGCTCCTATGTTTTTGGACATGCCATATTTGACCTCATAGGGCTATATGGAGCAAGGAAGAGAGTGGATTAATGGTGGTCATGATGACTTATAACATTTCTTGTTCCACAAGTCCTGAAAGGAGTGATGCAAAGCTCAGAATCCCACTCCCCCAACCTGTACTTGTCCTGCAACATCACATGTATCTACATCCTGGTCTCAATTTTTGGCTCTGAATTGGTAACTCTTCTAGTTGGCAAACCTGCATCTTATCGATCTGCATGTGAGAGCTCACACTGTGGAATCTTCCCAGATGGGAAAATTCAAGACACACTTTAAAAAAACAACAACCTGGTTTTTTAATATTTCTTTTCTTTTTTTAAAGAAAATTATTTATAGGTTTATAAAGAAAAAAATCAATAAAAAGAAAGAAAAACATACATAAAGGATAATCTCATACATAAAATAAGCAACTTGTTCACATGCTCTACAATGAATACAGTACATATGGTATATAAAAAAGCAAAAATCCAAGCAATAATACGTAAATAAACTCTCATAATTCACCACAAGTAGCATCTTTTTAAGTAATTTTCTAATACATTTGTTTCTCTACTCTACTATAGTTCACACTTTTATTATCATCCTTGTGTTATTTACATTGTCCGGGGGATTGTAACAGCTCATAATTTCCAAAAAACACTTTGATCTGGTACAGGAATAATGCCTTGCTTTTTAACCATTACATGTTCGACAAATGGTTTCCAGACTCTCCAGAATTTATTAACTTGGACTCTGCCTTTTCTGATATTTAACTCCCATGTTAACTTGTCATTAAGTGCCAGCTCCCACATTTCTTTATACCAATCCTGTATCTTTAACAATACATCATTTTTCCAATTCTTCGCAATACATTGTCTAGCCGCTGACAACATCACAGACATTAATTCTTTATTATCATTGCTCATTTTAAACTTATCCACCTCTGTTAGCAGAATTGTATCTGGCCCCAATTTGAGCTGTGTATCCAATATATTGTTAATTTCGCTTTCTATTTTCCTCCAAAAAGTTTTTAAACAGTCACAACTCCACCACATATGTACATATATTCCTACCGCATGTTTACATCTCCAACATTTGTCACTCATCCTTCCATTCATCTGGTGCAGCCCAATTGGAGTCCTATACCATTGCCATATCAGTTTGTAATTGTGTTCTTTCACTCTAACGGACATAGTTCTCATAACTCTTCTCCTCCACTTCCTCTGCCAGTTCTCCTCTGTGATTGTCACATTCAGTTCTTGTTCCCATTTACTTTTCAATACTTCTTGTATTTTACCGCCTTTGTTCAAAATTTTATAAATTTTGCTTACTATCCCTTTAATCCCTATGTCCCCTTTCCTTAATTTAGTCAAAAGTGTTTCAAATGTTGTAACCTCTCTATTTAGACTGTCGTCCAATAGATATTTCTTATTCCAGTTATTCATATAATATTTATTTTCAATCACTAAAAAAAAAAAAATTAAAACCTCAAGGAGTTTTTGGAAAACTAAAATACTGGTTATGAAACCTGGATGGTAACCACACTTTGCCATTTCTTTGTGTTGTGAGATAGATGGAACAACAGTAGAAAGGATCAAGGAGTTTATAATGGCACAGAAAACTTCAGCAAAATTTCTTCAATCCAAGAAGGAAAGTAATCTTTTGAGTATGCACAGAATACATTTCAAAATGTGGAGTTAGCCAGGCTGGCTGGCTGGCTGGCTAACCAGTCAGTCCACTTGCCTGCCTGTCATCCTGGAGTTTGTCAAGCTGCCTTCTGGGGTTAGTTACTCCATGTGCACTCATCAAAAAACAACCATGACAACTGCTTTGTGTTGTGTAAGAACTGGTCAACTAATTAAAAAGTAGTTCATTTTTCAAAATTTTCTTTGCTTGCTGTCTCTCTGTGAATGGTAGTAAGCACAAGAGGGTATCCTGTAGACCATCTTGACTCCACCTGTTGGTGTGGTCAACATTCAGGCTGCCCTTTGCTAGGCAAAGCTTGGCATTCATTTTCTTGCTGGAAATGCTGGCATGATATTGTGCAGCACTATTAAACCATTTGCTGATATTTTGAATCATTAATACAGAAGCACAATGCCCAAAATTCACAAACATGAAGTTTTTTAGAATTGAATTGTATGTATCTTTGTCTGTGTCTGTATTTATGTTATGTTTATAAACAGGTAAATGAGGACTAAGGTAAAGGTAAAGGTCACCCTTGGTCAAAAGCCATTTGTATCCAACTCTAGGGTTCAGTGCTCTTCTCTGTTTCATAGACGAAGAGCCAGCAGTTCCTGCTTCTGTGAATGTTTCCATGGACATGTGGCAGGCATGCCTAGACACTGGAGTGAACAGAACACTGTTTACCTTCCCACCGGAGTGGTCTAAAAAACTCCGAAGTGGTCTAAACAACACTTCAATCAAGGTTTCTCTAGATCCAATCTGAGGGATGTAGTTCATCACTAAAATATTTTGTTGTTGTTGTTCAGCAGCACAGTCGATTCTGACCCTTCCCAACTCCATGCACGCCAGGTACCCCTATCCTCCACCATCCTCCTCAGCCCACCCAGCTTTATACCCATTGTGTCAACAATGCCATCTATCCATCTCATTTTCTGCCACCCCCTTTTCTTTTGTGCTCGACCTTTCCCAGCATCAAAGCCTTCTCAAGTGAATCCTCTCTTCTCATTTGATGTCCAAAGTACTTTAACTTCATGTTCAATATTTGTCCTTCCAAGGAGCAGTCGGGATTGATTTCTTTTAAGATTGACCTATTTGTTTATCACTTCCATATTCTTCAGTTGTTTTTGAGCAACTGAAGAAGGCAGAAATTGAAATGTTTTGCTTAAGTACTGCTGTCTTACATCATTCTTATTTGTGTGTGTGTTTTTAGAATACAATTATAATATTGTTTCACAGAATTTGAGATCCAAAATTAAATGTGTATACATATATTATGGAGTTTAAAAGGTGAGTGATTTAAAAGACAGGGAAAATTAAATTTAATATATCAGTCAGTAAAATAAATGCACAGTAGCAAGAAACAATACACACAAAATGTATGGGATATGTACATTTATGTATATATAGTGTGTGTATGTGGTTTCTTTTGCTAGAACATTGTTTCTTGCTACTATGTTACATGTTTTATAGACTGACATGTTTGATTTAATTTTCCTTCTCTGCTAAATCATTCAGTCTTTAAATTCCTTAATATAAACGTATACATTTAAATTTGGGCTCAAGTTTTGTGAAATGGTATTACCGTAACTGTATCCTTAAAACATACACAATGTTTTTGCCATATGTGCCTTCACATCCTATCCATTTTCAGACTCCATAAAACTTCAGTTCCATATAGTTCAGAGAGGGATTTTAACATTTAAACAATACTGTAGTTGAAAATATAAAAATGGGTAAAGGGATATTTCAGCTCCAGAGAGTCATCCATCATGTGTGATAGATCTTTACAGAATTTGTAAATTTAATTTCCTTTCCATTTATAGTCAGATTAAAGAAAACCTTCCAGTTTATGAATGTGTGATATTGTGCTTCTCTATCCATGATTCAAAATACCATGAAATGGCTTGCTATAGATGTGCTGTTTCATGCCCACATTGCTAGCTAGTAAAAGGATGCCAGATTTTGCATACTGACAGCCAGAATGTTGATGACACCAGTGTCAGCAATCAAGATGGTTTACTAGGTGCCTTCTTGTGCTCACTACCATTCACAAGGAAACACAGAGCATGGAAACATCCCAGAAGTTGACTGCTTTATTTTTCATCTATTACCTCTTCTTACCCAGACACTAAGCACTTGTCAAAGTTGTTTTTCAGCAAGTTCTCTACTAGACTATATCTATCTGATGTCAATCTAAGTGCCAGTTTTAAAGTTTTTTATTTGTTTGGGCTGTCCAATTTTTTTAAATTGCCTTGCAGAATGTTTATTTGCTCTGCTGCACAATATCACATCACTCTCATGCAGCCATAATATACAAAGCAATTTAAAATAACAGAAAAGAAAGTAGGAGGAACATTGCATTCAGTCAGATTCCAGGCCCATCTACTCCATGATTATTGACAATGACTGGTGATGTTTCCCTATAGTATAATTTCTTCTAGCTTTATGTATTATGACAAATGGAAAAATAATGTTTACTATATTTAAATTATGTTCTTTTCACAGAAATGTATCTTTCCTGTTGAATGTTTACAGTGCAATGATATACAGCAGAATTGGGCCACATGCAGCTCTTAGAGACCTAAAGCAGGCCCCCAGTGCCTAAAAAATTGGGCTCAGCCAGTGTATAGGGTTTGGGATGCAATTTTGCAATTGCTTTGATGGGCCTTCATATTTTTGATATTTAAAAATAATTTTCATTTTACAATGAATTCTATTTTAAGGTAGGTGAAAATATCAATGTAGCTCAGGTACACATAAAGAGCCTCCTCGAAGATTGTGGTATTTTTGAATCACAATCGGGCACACCCTGGTAACAGCTGGTCAATCTTTCTCACACTAGGTCAGGAGAAAGGAACTCTAGAATGAACTCACCAAAAGGTGTCTTCATTTTTCCAGTTTCACTTCTGGCCAAAACACAGAAGAAAAATGTACCTGTTTACTTGAAATTAAGTCTCCACAGAGTTTACTTCTGAGCAGGTTTGCAGAATGTTGCATTTTGAGAAATATGAAACAAGTGGTTTCACACAGATACATGTTCCTGGGAACTCTTGGCGTGTAAAGCTGAAGTGCAAATTGTGCAGGCTGTGGGACAGATGCTAAGGTTCCCAGAGTTAACCCCAGAGTTCCTGGACTGCCTCCATAATGGTCAGAATGCCAATAAAAAGGTGAGAATCAAAACAGAGATTCATATTTCTAGGAGAATCCAGCTCCATTTTAAGCTTGCCTTCTGATACAATTTTTTTTTAAATGGCACAAACATGTCTCAAATCCTCTTGCAACTATGGGTCTACTGGTAGATGTGGGCTACAGAGGTTTAGATGTGGCAAATAGGGTGGACGTGGGAAAGAGGGCATGTGTAGCCCCCTGAACACTCTGTGGCTGCCCATCCCATTATAAAATGTCCCTATGAGAAAAGTACTGTGAACATTGTAGTCAGCCCTTCATAATACACTAGAACATCAGATAATGTTATGACTTGGTTCCACAAGTCATGACATTATCTGATTATTAGCGTTGTCCGATGCATGCATCAAACAACGCTAAAAAAAAAAAGCCCTGACATCAGGGACAAACTGTGCGGTTTGTCCCTGAAGTCAAACTGACCCTAGGCTAGCGATTGCTTGTGGTGCACTAGCGGGCGCCTTCGCTCACCACCCGACACAACCCTTAGCAAGTGCTAAGGGTCGTGTTGAGTGGTGAGAAGAGGTGGCGTGCCAGCGGGTGCCTTCTCTCGCTACCCAACACGACCCTTAGTGCTTGCTAAGGATTGTGTTGGGTGGCGAGAAGAGGTGCCCGCTGGTGCGCCTTGCTGCGCACCAGCGGACACCTTTTCGGACAAGCCAATCCTTGCCCGGGTGCGCGCTTGCCCGCCCAGGCAAGGATTAGCTTGTCCAAAATTTCCCTCCCCCCCCCCAGGTGATTTCGGACAAGCTGATCCTTAGCCAAGGATTGGCTTGTCGGGATTGTCACCCAAGCCGAACCAAGTTGCGGCTGGCGATCCCTAGCAGCAGCTTGGTTCGGCTTGGGTGATGCCTTTCCTCCGGACCCTACTGCACTCGCAAGAATTGTTGCGAGCGCAGTACGGTTCACCAAAAACTTGCATCGTTATCCAATTCTAGTGTTATCTAATCCAATCATTATCCGGTGTATTATTGTACTGATTATCTGTGTTCATAGATGGGTAGAATTGTTAAATCTACGCATTGCTGTCCATGTGAAGGTTCCCTACTCCAGCCCCATCCTTATGTTTTCAAGTCTACAAGATTAACAGATCTTGTTCCAAAGACTCCATCTGGTTTTCTTGTCCTTGTTTTGCATGCAGCTGTTCCCAGATTCGCTCTATTTGTCACTTATTCTCCCAATTATTTTACTGGCTCCTGGGGGTGGGAGAGGGGAGAGAAAAAAATGCATAATGATTGCTATTACTATTGCCGCTGTTATTCGCCCTTCACATAAGTGGCTAGAAAACAGCCAGTTGGGAGGAAGGACTTTACCTCCCTTACATTGTGGTGGCAGAGGGAGTAGGGACACTCTGGCATCCTTCCTTGGATCCTGTAGGGAGGGAGGGCAGGACTCGAAGTCTATTTAGACTGGCCCTGCCCTGTCACAGCCCCCTCTTTTTGTTTTATTGTGATGATCTGCCCTCTCTCCCAGGGGCTAGAGCGGGGAGGGGGGCAAACTTTTTGGGCCGTGGGCCAGTCACATGGTTGAGCATGCTGGTCATGTGGCTCCTCCCACTGGAAGCGAAAGTAAAACGTGCCCATGCATATGAAAAATGCTCCCATAAATGCACCCGTGGCTGTCGTAAACATGTTTACGACAGTCATGGGTAATTTATGGCAGTGTTTTGTGCATGCACAGGTGCATGTTACTTCCATTTCTGGGAGTGCCAAGGATGCTGCAGGCCAGATGATTTGGTGCCATGGGCTGGATCCAGCCCATGGGCTGTAGTTTGGGCACCCCTGGGCCTGAGTATCTAGTTGCCTTCAAGGGCTGGATATGAATTTTTTAGTCCATCTTTCTGATTGGTTCTGGGAATAGGGACAGTTTTTTGCCTCTCCTGCTCTAGCTCATGGGAAATTGGGGCTTAGGCGTACAGTCGATTAAATAGGTCACTTTTAGGTGGGTTGTGCTGGCATCTTTGGATGAGGTGAAACCTTAGTGCCAGGCATGATTTGAGAGAATTGGTTGGGCATGTAGGGGACACCATGAGACATCTATGCAGGACATCCAACATCAGTTTATACACGAATAGAGTAGAAAATTGCATAGATGCCTCCCCAACTTAATTGACAAGATTCAGCATTGCATAGGGGCAAGTGATTCACCTGTCTGGTCTGGAGAAAGGACAAGATGCATTACCAGCCCCTCTGCAGGCTGGGAGATTCAAATTAATAAAAGCGGCCCAATGCCTTATGCCACAAATTCATGTCTGTCTCTTTATTGATGGACTGAAGGGTAAGAGGGCCACCCAGGGCAGTCGTTTTCTTCTTCCATAAGCCACCTTTGGGTGAGTTCATTCTGCAGTTCCTTTTGCTTGACCTAGTATGGGAAAGATTAGCCAGCACAAGTGGCCATTGCTCTGGATACATCCAGTTTTTGTTAAAAAAAATACCACAGACTTCAAGGAGGCTCTTTCTTTGTACCCCACCCAGGGCAGTGAATGAAAGAGTTTTGATAAAATCTCAGATTTTAATTGATGTAAAGTGACATCAAGAACATAAATGTATCTGTGTCATTGATTAAAGGTCACTATTTCTGTAAGCCAGAAGTGAGTTCATAGCACATAACAATAGCTAAAATGAGATTGTTGGTTGAATAGGGAAAGTTTGGTCTTAAGCCCCATTTATAGTCTTGTGCTCCCATTACTGCACAACAACGATTTTGGGAATAACACATGTGATTTACATGATATCAAGTGTGCTGATTCCAAATCTGAACTCAGAATTTGCCTATCACCTACATATTTTAAGTTATAGTCATGCTATAGCTGTTCAAATTGTCGGTAATTTGGTAATGCATTTTTACATGGGAACTTTATAACAGTTGCAGCTACCACTATAGCTGCTGCTGCCTCAGCTGAATTACATCCCCTGGTGGCATGCATGTTCCAGCAGGGGCCGGACATGTCTGGGCAAGTCAGTGAGCTGACGTCAGAAATAGGCATATAAAATAAGGTGAGATGAACCAAGGGCTTATTTCTAGTACGAAACCACCTTTTCAGATAGTGCAGCTAGGCCATAGTGAGTCTGTTTTGAGCTAAAGATGAGTACCCGCAGTTGTGTTAATAAACTGGACAGTTGTGTCTATACACATAATTAACTTAAGATCCTGATGTCCTAGGCAGAATCAGACTTTAGATTTGGATTCAGCACACTTGATTTAGTATAGGACACATGGATTAGACCAAGTAGCAGACTTTTTTTTTGTGATGCAGTGTATTGGCAGGAAGGAGTTGGAGATCCAGGTACAATTGTTGTTCCAATTTAAATTGTAATGACAAAGTCTGCTTTTAAGAAAAGCTTATGAAGAAATTGGGGTAAATGTTACCACCTGAAAAGAATCAGTATTATAGAGAATATCTACTGAAATCATTAGAAATTAAAAGGCATCATCTGGTCAAGTCTTTTGAAACATAGTCTTCAAGTCACTTGTTACTTAATCCCACTCAAAGTTCAAGCAAAATGACTGAAAGTTATCCAAAAGATAAATGGGAAAATCTTTTATTCCTTGTCCTGTGCATGATGAAAATTAAACAGTATCTGTTCTAGAGGCAGGTCTCCTAGAGTGTGACTCCCCCAAAAGGGGACATAGCCCAACAACTATCAATGGTAAACCCAAACTAGTATGAGCATGATAAACCACCTATGTTTCCTTCTAGTCTAGAAGAACAAAAAGGAAGCTTGGCAAGCATGACAAACATCTGATGGATTGTGACCACCTTGATGGGTCATAGGCTGAGTATACCTGTTCTAGACAGAAGAGGGTGGGATTTTGATTGCTGTTTAAAAGTGATAGTTCTTACCTTTTAAGAATAAAATGATCTTACCAGCTAATCCTATGTGAGCTTACTCAGAAGTAAGTCACAATGATTCAATAAGGTTCATACATCAGACTGCAGTCTTAGTCAAACAGGATCATGAAGTTTTCAATAATGTGAGCAAGAAGTAGTTTTTTATTCGCAGGACCTGGAAATGAGGACATTAACTGGACACGAAGTGAGATGAACAGTATGTCTGAAAAACATTTGGCATAAACCAACCTTCATATGTCTGTTAAGGCCTTGCACAGAAGAACGTTGGCTCAGTTAATGAGAATAGTTGGAAAGATAGATTTATGACTCCCTATTATGTAACAGTGTAAAAATCTCCAATGAGCAAACAAATTGTGTAGAAACAAATTTCAAGTTGATGCATGGTAAAACATTGGGTCTCTCAAAACATGTCTGTCAAAGAGTTCGTATTTCTCTAATTCACACACCTAATTTATTACTTCAGTGTTTCAGTGAATATGGTTCATATGCAGTCCTCATGCATTCAGTATTAGCCATTTGATTCACTCTCCCACTATACTTAAGAGACCGCGTCACACCAAGAACATCTGTCTGTCCCACCAGGGTGGATCGGAGAGGCTCTCTTATCATTCTATCAGCTAGAGAGGCGCATCTCTCTAGCACCAAAAGGAGGGCCTTCTCCATGTGCGCCCCGGCCCTTTGGAACCTCCTGCCAACTGAGTTACGTCTACAGACAGAGCTCCTGCTCTTTCAGAAGGGCCTAAAAACCTGGCTGGCAAGGCAGGTGTGGGGCTCCAGTAATATGGGGTCCCATGTTTGGTGGTTGATCTGATGGGACAGCCACCCCTCTCTCGCTCTTTTAAATTTTCTAAACCTTTTAAAACCTTTTAACCTTTTAGATTTTTGTAAATTTATAGTTTAATTTTTTTAAATTGATTTTTAAGTGATTTTGAACCTTAAGGTTTTAATTTCTGAATTTGTAGGGGGATTGTTTAATTGTTTTGCATTTATTGTGTATAGTCTTTCCCCTTTTCTGTAAGCCGCCTAGAGTCAGGTTCGCCTGATTGGGGCGGGATAATAAATCTAAATAAATAAATAAATAAATATGGAGCTCATTCAGGGCTACATATCTCTTGCAAAAGTCCATAATCTGGGGGTCTCTTTTATAGACACTCAAGAGCACTACCCATCTTTCAGGATGGGTCAGTTCAAGAGTGGATCAGCTGTAATGACAACTGTTAGTCTTTGATTGGCACTGTATTCTCCCAACACCTACAATCCACCTTGGACTTTGTAATGTTGATCTCTGTCTTGATCATTTGTCCAATGTATATTGAAAATCCTTTTATTAGCCTTCATCTAGCTCAGGGATTCTCAACCTGCGGCCCACAGCACCATTTCATGTACCCCCCACTTCCACCATGCCAGGAAGTGCCATGTGGTGGAGGAAGGACAAAATTGCCGTCTGGCCCACAAAGCTGTCTGAGGAAGCGTGACCTGGCCCCCAGCTTAAAAAGGTTGAGAACGCCTGATCTAGCTCATTAGGCTCCAAGGAAGGGAGAATGAGAGCTTTCAGTATAAAAAGTGTCTGAATGGATTTATTCTTACCATCTTTGTTTCCTGGCTATATTTGAGCCTGATGTTAGCATATGGCTGCACTACAGAAATTTCATCACTAAAATAAAATGCCAATTCTGATCTAAGGCTTTTCATTTCCATGTTCTTATTTGTACGCATAAATGACATGCCAATTTTCTTTCAGCTTTCCAATCCACCAAAAAAACCCCTTCACTGCCATAAAGCTTCTCTTTGATCAAAATAGAATCATAGTTTGGATTCGCTTCTGGTATTGTTATCCCTTGATGAAACAGGTCTTTCTTCCATTTCTCATTCTACGCATGTTGCATACAGCTTATCTGCCCATGCAGAAGAATTGTGTGGAGGGACATTTCTTGGATTTTGCCACTTATTTATTTATTTATTTATTTATTTATTTTCTAATTTGCATTGCCACCCAACTCCAAAGACACTGAGCGGCTCAAAGAAAATAAAACCAATCACAGTTTAAATGCAGTTTTAAAAACCCATTAAAAACTACTGACAAAAGTTTAAAAAATTAAAAGATTAAAAGAGAGAGAGTGTGTTCTACTAAATTGGTCAGCAGGCCGGGGTTACCACATTGCTGTTGCCCCACACCTGCCCTGTCAGCCATGTCTTTAACCCTTTCCTGAAGGGCAGCAACTCTGCCTGGAGATGCAGTTCAATTAGCAGGAGGTTCCATAGGGCCGGAGCAGACACTGCGAAGGCCCTCTTTCTGGTGCTAGAGAGACACTTCCAAAATTAAATGAAGTGTTTCCTGATATTAAAAACAAACAAGCAAATCCCTGAACACTAGAAATAAGTGTCTATGATACTATGACTTTTATGTTTATCAAGGGAGATGAGAGATGGAGGAGAGGAGGAAGAGAAAATGAAAGTTAAGAGGAATTCTTTGTTGTCCAAACTACCTACGGTACATCTCCGTTTTAAAACAGTATAGACCTGGGCTGACTCTTGTTCTTCTAACATCAAAACTAATAATGCATTTTCAGAATACATTATTGAAAAGTTGTTTACTAGATACTTTAACATTACACACAAAAAGACCAACCAAAATAAAATCTAATTGAATATGCAAATCATTTATCTTCATTACTTTAAGTTCTATTGCTTGTTTTTCACTCTGCAATAGGTATGACCCCACAGAACTTTTACTTGGTTCACATAAGCTTCTCATTGTTGCCAATTCACACACAAATGTTTAATAAATCTGGGAAGATGTATTTCATGGATCCACATATTAATCTTGTTCTCTCCTATTTCTTTGCCATTACCACCACTGATGTATCCACCACTTTCACTGACATTCAGATATTTTCTCTTTTTAATGTTTAGCGAGCGAAATAGCAGTGGACTGACGAGGCACAGTGAGGATTTGAATTAGTGCTGTATCAATTCAGTGCTATAAGGCAAAACTAGGAGAAAAAAATATTTCAGCAACAGCAATAACAATAATAGTTATATACCACTCTATAGTGCGTAGTGCACTCTCTGGGCAGTTCACAAGTTAATTAGCATTTTGCCCTAACATGCTGGGTACTCTTTTTACCAACCTTGAAAGAATGGAAAGCTGAGTCAACCTTGGTCCCCTGTCAAGATCAAACTCACAACATTTTGGCTACAGTACAGCAGTTTAACCACTGGACCACCACGGCGCCTTTATTTTAAAAAATACAATTGCAGCATAAATTTTAGTCCTTACCAGCATGAGCAGAAGGAAGACTAAAGGAGTAGAATTCACTTTCATGGGATGTTCATAATAAATTATATCGTCTGGATGTGCTCAGCAACTGCCCCAAAGGACCAATTGAGCTGATTACACAAGCCATAAGCAAGACAAAATAATGCAACTGGAAATGCTAGAATAATAATGTGCATGTACCCATACACATACAAGCACTGTCAGTTGAGCAAAATAAACTGCATACTAATGCTAAAAGATTAGATCTACTCATATGATCAATAGAATAAATATCTAAAGAAATAATAAGGGTCACAGCACAAACATTGGGACAAATGCTCATTTAGTTGCTCTCTGAATGTTCTCTCAACAACCTCTAACAGGAAGTCTAGGTAAAGGTAGAGGTCACCCTTGCTTGAAAGCCAGTTGTATCTGACTCTATGGTTTAGTGCTCATCTCTGTTTCAGAGTTGAAGAGCCAACCCTGTCTGCTTCTGCAGATGTTTCCGTATTAATGTGACAGGCATGACTAGACACCAGAGTGCACGGAAGTGGTCCCTATTTATCTACTTGCAACTTCTTGCTTTCAAACTGCTAGGTTGGCAGGAGCTGGGACAAAGATGGGAGCTCATTCCGTCCTGCAGTACTCGGGAATCAAACTGCTGACCTGCCACCAGCCAGTCATCATCTTACCCACTTGAGCCACTGCAATCCCTAACAGGAAGACTGCAGCTGCTTAATTAGCAGTATCATTGGGTGCAACTCCTATCCGAGAATGCATTTTTTCCTGAAGCAGGAAAAATGCCTTTGGCATGAATTTTTTAAAGGTGGATCCCAGTTTGCTATGAAATGACCCACACACTATGATCACAGAGTCATCTCTTGCCACACATATGAAATGAGACATGCAGGATTTAACACCGGGACTGCAATGGCCTGCCACAACCTTGAGATATCTGATATCCATATTATTATTATTATTATTATATTTCAATTTCTATACCGCCCTACTCGGCAGGGCCGACTCAGGGCGGTTCACAACATATAAAAAGTTACAAATTCATGTCCATAAATCATAAATACATAACATCAAAATATCAATAGGACTACAATAACAAGAAATTAAATAAACATCAATATCAAATAACAGTCCAACCTTCTACATCTTAGTCATCACTCAAAAAATTAACTAAGCAAAACAAAACAATTACTACGTCCCACAACAAATGCGAAGCCTCTCCCCCCCGCCCGCCGAAGATGTTCCAGGCAAGAGCAACGGCGGTTCGAAAAAGCCCCGTCAGCAGCGTCCTTTTAAAGACCCTGCAGGGCAGGGCTCTGGGGGCCAGGTGGAGTTGGTCCCCGAGCTGGACGCCGCGTTGGCTTCTCCCCCCGCGCCGCAGGTGTTCTAGGCAAAGGCGGCGGCGGTTCGAAAAAGCCCCGTCAGCAGCGTCCTTTTAAAGACCCTGCAGGGCAGGGCTCTGGGGGCCAGGTGGAGTTGGTCCCCGAGCTGGACGCCGCGTTGGCTTCTCCCCCCGCGCCGCAGGTGTTCTAGGCAAAGGCGGCAGCGGTTCGAAAAAGCCCCGTCAGCAGCGTCCTTTTAAAGACCCTGCAGGGCAGGGCTCTGGGGGCCAGGTGGAGTTGGTCCCCGAGCTGGACGCCGCGTTGGCTTCTCCCCCCGCGCCGCAGGTGTTCTAGGCAAAGGCGGCGGCGGTTGGACAAGGTGCGCCTTTATGGCCAGTCCATCAGGCTTGGCCTCTTCCGCTTCTATGACCATTGGGAATCAGAAAGTGGTTCCTCCTCTGCTCATTTCGCCATTAGGCCCAATATTATGGTTTCCAGCGGCATTTCCTCCACTGAGGGGACCATCACCCCACCTAAAGGGGCTCATAGCCATTGGCCCTTTAAGAAGTCAGGTTTTTTATCACTGCTTAACACTTGCTGTTGAGTTGCTGGCTATACGGTCTATCTACTCCATTACTGTAGTGGGATGTCCAGCCAGACATAATTAGAAGCATGAGAGTTGAGAAAGTATAAGAATTGAGAAAATATATAATCATTGGGTACCAATGACAACAATGGCATTATTTAACCCAATGATTACTAGGAATACTACTTATGGGGTTCAGACATGCAGAAATGCTCAGCATCAGAAGAGAGCTTGGAATAAAGTTGCGGTGTTTGAAAGCACCTCCACATTGAGCATCACAATGAGTTCCAGTATAGTTCATTATAGGCAGAATCCGTTTGGAACAACCAATGATGAAACTGTTTTTATCAGTGGAATTAAAAGTGGTGAGCTCCATTCCCCATGTCAGCTTTCTGTGAATCCCAAACATCTGGTCTAAGAGGCTTGGGAAACCTTGACAGCTGTTCTTTGGGTGGAGACGATGACTATAGTGGGGTGGGGAATAGAATTAAGGAAACAATGTCCACTGGTGCTATAAGATCATGAGAACTTAGGCCAACATTACAAAAAGACAGGGAGAAAACTACTTTACAATCCCCATCCTCCGTCAAAAGGATAGAATAAACCTGGAAATGGAATCTAAATTTAATCTCTCCCAAGACTGTATGGGGCCCACTAATGGAAAACTGATAGAAAATAGGAACAGTGTCTTAATTCATGGCCATTCTAGAAATGAGTAGAGACTGTTAGTAGTTACTTCACGATCTCTGTTTTATGTAACAAAGAGGGGAATTGGTATGAAAAACTGACATGCGCTGAAGCTAACTGCCCAACTTAGTTTCCTGTACAGAGCATTAAAGGCACTTTGACAACTTCTGGTGGTAAGAAGATTGCATGGTCAGCTACACACCTGCTTTTTATTTTTCTTATACAGCTTGGAAATAATCTCTGAAACCCCACAGTTGTGAAAAGTGTCCTATTACTTCCAAAAAGTGAAAAGGAAAGGGGAAAACAGGCTCCACATTTTCTCCCTATAGAATGTGTTTACTGTGCTTAAACATTCCAGCTCTATTTTAAAATGTGGGAAATAATTCCTCAGCAAACAATCTTTATTTCCAAAAGACAAGGGAAAAAAACCTTCAAAGTAAAGCAAATTGTTGTGGTTTAGGCCAAAGAACAGTCCCCCCTCAGAACATGAGCACATTAATAAATCCCTCTTATTCCATCTCAGGTAAGCACAAGAGGAGACCTCTGTCCTTTAATTCCACCAAGGAGGGAAGTCTGACACTTCCCCATACAGTACTTGTTATTTTTGACTTCTTCCTCAAGGAGAGACTAGAGACATCAAGGTACCACCGCAATTGTGGTTTCATCCCTTTTTGCACCTTGCCAGCTATGGAGCACCAAATTTAATAACAGATAGGCTTCAGCATCCTGAGGAGTTCATCTTTGTGCATGCACATGCTTGTGTGTGAATGTGTGTATTTGCTTAACGAACAGGTTTTGTAAAGGCAGAATTTAAATTGACAGAACTGTACAGTCTCCAGTGAAAGCTTGACAGCCTCCCCAATCAGGGTTTTCCTGAGGTCAGAGGTTAGCTTTCGTGCTTTACCTCAGTCTTTTCCATGATAATCAAGGAAGGCAAAATAAATTATGCAAAAATAAGCAAATGGGGATTGCACACTTCTGCTCTTTGGAATTCAATTTGATTTATACTAGAGTGGCTATGATTGTTGAGCAGGATACATGTTACCTACCTAACAAACAAATGCTGGAGAAGGTTGCAGAAGGTGGGTTTGGATGAGTTTGGGGTTTAGAAAATCTCATCTCAATGGAAGAATGATCTTTACAAGTATGAATATTTTTGTCCAAATCACATGAAGTTGGCAATATTTTTAATTCTACTCCCTAACACAAAAGACGCAGAAGAGTAAGGGTGGAAAATAGCCACCCTTGGTCATTGTAATGAAGCAAGAACTCACATGGTTTTACAGCAATATATAAAATTCAGGGTATCCTTTCAGAGTAACACTCCCTCCCTTTTAAAAATTTGAAACCTGGTACAGAAATGTCTTAAACTCTTTGTATACACTTGATTTGAAAGTGGCTCTATTGTTCTGAGTAACACTTGGGAACATATGTTTTCTTGAGATGTGTGTGCTGAGAACTACAGTCCATTCCCAGAAAGACAGTCCCTGAACGATCATAATCAATGCCTGCCAAGCCAGAACTACTGAATTAATATCCAATATGACAGCATTTTGACTGACTTCTACAGTCATCTGTGAGAGCCCTTCTCAAGATGGGTCCTTCTCACTGTGGTGAACTGTAGCTTCTGTCATTTCCTGCCAGTACAGCCATGTTAGACTGTAATGAAGCAAATGGAATCTCACACCTCTGAAAACAGAACTTGGAAATGTTACAGTTTTCTTGGATCCTAGAATCCCCACAGTCAGCAAGTGGGGATTTGGAAGCTGTATTTCAAAGACGTAAATTCTATTTAGTAGGAATAAAGTTGAAGAACTACTGTTCTGTAAGAAACAACCAAAACTGAAATGATATGAGATAATGGCCCAAATCCTCTTGTATAGTGTAAATTTTGGAGGCAAACTGCTGTTATGAAATTAATGTAGATGTTATGGTTGCATGCTGAGTCGGACAGCTCTGTATGAAACAGGTGATGTCTACAACGATTTCTTCATTTGGGGCAATTTGCCTCCAAAAGATACTGAATCTTTCAACTGGCAAGCTGCTTTTAGGAGTTGTCTTGCTCAGAGGGAAAAAACATGTTTCCAAGAATTGATTATTTTGCCTTCCTTGAAACAGCTTTTGTTCTCTCCCCCCCCCCTCAAAAATGTTGTCTAATTCTGTAACATTTTGTCTCATCAAAAGTACATGAGAAAAACATTTGCTGTAGAAATTTTTCCTCTGATGAAATACAAGCAAAATAATTTGCATGTTAATACTCACAATCAATATTTGATATCATTTCCTATGATGTGGTGGAGTATGAATACAGAACACTCTCTCCCTTGCAAAAACAAATGCCAAGCAAACAACAATGAATCATGGGTGAGACAAAATTATATAACAAAAGTAAATAAAATGGAATTATGGATTCAAGGTGTAAAGTCGACCTTCCTGAACAGACAAAACAGTGACTATTTTATAGTACTAAATGGAAGTTTCCAAAGCAAACAGATGACCATGTACAGATGTGCGTAAATGAAAACAACCACTGAAAAGCAATAAAATACTTCACAAGGACAGTGCAAACTTTCCTGATAGGCTATTTAACTGTGATCAGGAAGTACTTTAGCCACTATGACAATTCTCCTTGACCTGACCCAGCCATATAACTGTCATATCTGCTCTAATGCCAAAATATGACCACTTCCACTTCTGTTTTTCACTTTTCTCTCTTTTCCTTGTCTCTCTTTCCCCCTTCTCCCCCTCTTCTTTCTCCCTCAGCTTGTACTCTAATTGACTTCAATCTCCACCCATATCAACACAATTTACAAGAAGAGTGGATATCCTCCTTTTTGACTACCCAAAAAGGAACACAGTAGTTGCTGAAAATATTTTTCCATGTACTGTATCTTATTTTCAAGTAGGAGAAAGGCAACATTTCTGGAGGAAAGAAATAAACATTTCCCAGATCCCAGGCTGTGGGTCAAACTGGCAAGAGTTGAAGGACTGGTTGTAAAGATAGATTTGCTGCAATGGGAGATGAGAAGAACTGTTGTATGAGAAGAGGTGGTTGGTGTGTGACATGAGATCAAAGGAGGGAGGGGACACACAACTTCTAATTTATTTCTCACTGTGAATGCATAGTTTAAGTTTAAATAAAATGTATACTTAGTTTTTAATTTATTACATTTATACCCACTTTTCCACTATAAAGCAAAGGTTAATAATTTTCATAAAGTAATACAAGCTAGTAAAACCAAATTTAACTATTAGATCATTGCAATCAAATAAAACTGATTTCATTATAAAACTCATTAAAATCAACTAAGTGCACAATTTAGAACAACAGAGACGATTAAATATTATATGCCAATTTTACAAGATGTGTTTTTGTGTTCAGCAGCAGTGAGAATAGCAACTGATCGCAGCTCTGAATGAAGTCTGGGAGACGCACCAGAAAGAGCCTTTTCCACATGCCTATGGAAAGAAATAAGAAAGTCTCTTCTGAAGATCTTGGCATCTGGACAGATTCATAAGGATAAAAATGGTCTCCTGGGCAGCCAGGGCTCAAAATCTTTATGGCTTTAAAAGTTAAAACCAGTACCTTAGATAGGGCCTGAGAAGCAATTGGCAACCAGTTTCAGAAAGGATTTTACCCCTTGACAGGCTCATCTGATTGTGTTACTATGCACCAGTTAGCAAACTCATTGTGACATATTGCTGAAGATCCCAGACCCATTTCAAGGGTAGCCTCCTGTATAGCACATGATGGTAGTAAAGATGTCAATGTAACTAAACCATGGAAGACAGTTTCTAAATCAGGGAGTGGTTAATCCTATTCAGGCCAGTTAATTTTCCCCTAACCAGTCACACAATCCGCCTGTCAACAAGATTGCCATTTTATCTGGGTTCAGTTTCAATTTATTGGTCCACCTCCAGTCCAATATCAATACCAGGCAGTGCTCAAGGACCTGGCTAGTATTCTCTGCAGACGAGGCAAAGGAGAGATAGAGCTGCATGCCATCAACATACTGGTGTCCTCCAACTCCAAAATTCTGAATGACTTCTCCTAGTGGCTTCATACATATGTTGAAAATCATTGGGGAAATAATAAAACCCAGTTATCCCACTTTCTATTTTCATCCAATGATATAAACTGGTTGAGAGCAAGAGAAGAAAAAGAGAAGAAGGGGGTGGCCAAAAATGAGATGGCTAGATGGTATTGTAGACACAATGGGCAAAGACATGGGCAAGTTGAGAGGGATGGTGGAGGACAGAGGTGCCTGGAGGACAATGGTCCATGGGGTCACAAAGGGTCAGAATCAACTGTGGGACTGAACAACAACAACAAAACTTTATATCTCACTGGTATCCACTTTCTGGAAAATCAATTAGGTAAGGGGAAAAACCCTTAAAGATAGAGCCATTTGTTACATAACAAGTCTTGCTTTATGCGGTACTTCTTGTTTTCATTATCAAATGCACTGTATGCTTGGCCTGTATTACACCCTATCCATAGGGAAACACTTGTCCTCTCTTCTTTCCTTTAATGCAATTTTCATAGGAATGGTCAGCTCATTTATCAGGCAATTCTTTCACCACATTTGGAAAGCAACTTCTCTTTGTCATTGAATGAAGTTCCTCCAAAGAGAATTCAGATTACTATTCTGTAAGGAAATGACTTCATTGAGATTCTCTTTTTACACTAAGTTGCTTGGTAGACTGTAAAACACAGCAGTACAAACCATTACAAGCAATATAGCCTTTGGCCATATGTAAATACCATAAGTCAGAATACAAATGTGTGAGTAATTTGTTTGGTTCACACTTTAAGGTAACACATTTCAATTTTGTACTTCCTGAACTGGCATTAGAGTCTGAAAGCAGAGAGGGCTGTTAACTGTGAAAAGAATGAAGGTGTGCATATAAACCTCTTCCTCGACATTTCCTGTCATGTATTTAGCACAATGGTCTGAAGAGGGGCTAGAAGCCTTAGCAAAATGTTAGTTGTGCTAAAGGAATTAGCACAAAGGTTTCATATAGGAGCTTTGAGAATAAGAACTCTGCTCTGTCAGAATGTCATGTTAAAAGTGTAAAGAGGAGGTTTACACCCAGACTGAAGGGACGTTGCATATATATGTTTGTCTGTGACACTCCGCTTTTGAAAGCTACTACTGTACTGTATTTTAAAAAATTATTACTGGGATAATAGGGTGATTGTGCTAGCTGCCTCCTAGTGGCAATATTTGAACAGGGCATGTTGAATCCATACATCTCCAAAAGCTCACACATTCTAGAATGAATTTGTCCCCTCTACCACACATTTCACTGTATGGGGTGAGCAATTCATCTATGCAAAGAGGTTTTCATCAACACCCAACATTTGTTTTTGCAATGACTACATTCTACAATGTTGACTGACAATACTTTTTTGTGTTATATTTCTTTCTGGACTATTTGTTTACAGTTCCCTACCTACAGAGGTTATCTAGAGGTTAATTCTTCTCTCTTCATACGTCTAATATTTTTGTCCTACAAAGAATTTCATCAACATAAAAGTGTAAATCTGCTTATCTCTGCTAAGATGTCTTTGCCACTTAGAACTATGTTATATATGTTGTGTGCTGTTAAGTTGAATCTGACTTATGGTGATGCTTAATAGAGTTTTCAACCACCCAATAAGTTTCCAAGACTCAATGGGGATTTGAACCTTGGTCTCCTGAGTCCAATTCTGTCATTCTTTCTACCGTGACACATTGCTTCCACCTCCCACTTCTGGTTTTTAAAAACAATTAATTTCAAGGAATGTGATTAGAAGGCAGGAGGCCAGCAGTTCGATTCCTGAGTACTACAAGGCAGAATGAGCTCCCATCTCTGTCCCAGCTCCTGCCACCCTAGCAGTTTGAAAGCAAGAAATTGCAAGTAGATAAATAGGGACTACTTCAGTGGGAAGGTAAACAGCATTCCTTGCACTCCGGTGTCTAGTCATGCCTGCCACATGACCATGGAAACGTCTGCAGAAGCAGACAGCGTTGGCTCTTTGGCTTTGAAACAGAGATAAGCACTGAACCCTAGAGATGGATATGACTGGCTTTCAAGCAAGGGAAACCTTTACTTTTACTGTTACAGTAAAACCCCGGTTTACGACTTTGGTTTGTTCTGACTGCCTTTGTCTGTAACCGGGTCAATCATGAACCAAAACCACAGTTTCTTATAGGAATGCATTGACAAATAAAAAATTGGTCCTGATCTGATCTGACCAAAAATAATTTTTCAAAATACAAAAAAACCTCCCAAAAATAAAAAATAAAAAAGCCAGACACATTTGTCCCCCACCCTGATTTATTATCTCCTTGGAATTTTTTTACAAATTAAAAATTATTGTACAATAAGTATTTTATATGCTAGCCTCCCAAAAAGTAAGCAAGGTCATTTGGTTTTTTTTAAAAAATATGATGTTCTTAAAGGTCTCTGGTTGCTTCAGTTCATCCAGGATGTGTGGCCAGAATCAATATACTAACTGACTTACATATAAATCAATTTCAAGATTGCTTTTTTAAACTTAGGTGGAATGTGGAATGTGGGAGGTTCTCATTTGGCAGAAAATGAGGTGGTCAAGGAAAGCAAGTAATGAATTACCTTTTATAACAGCATTACTCAAACAGGAATAAAAGAAAATGATTCTTTTCTTTACAAAAATATGTGAGAGCAGAAGTTCATAGTTGCATCTGAATGCCTATACCCAATTATTGGCATTTCTCTGAAAAGTGATGGTGAAATAAAGTATATTACTGATGGCTTTATATATTTCTCACTAAAATAATCACAGCACTATCAGATTTAAACATTGGTATTAAAATTAATGGGGAATACCTGAATAACATCCGATATGCTGATGACATAGTATTGTTGGTCACAAATCTTGCAGATCTTCAGTTGATGCGGGATCGAGTTAGAGCTTCAAGCTCAGAATATGGTTTGGATTTCAATACCATGAAGACTGAATATCTGGTTATAAACCGAGCACCAACTCACAGCAAACTAATGGCAGGAACACAAAAAATTGAAAGAGTGGATAAAATTGTCTATTTCGGATGTATGTTAAATTAAAATTAGGATCCTGAGGTAGAGATTTGAATACCATATACAGTACAGTAAAACCTTGGATAATGCTAAAACTTGGTTCCACAAGTCTTGGTGTTATCCGATTTTTAGTGTTATCCAATGCATGTTAAAATCCTATGGGATGCATCGGATAACGTTAAAGCTCCATAGAGATACATTGTAACCGCACAGGCTTTAGCGGTTGTTATCCGATGCATCCCATGGGACCTTAACATTATTCGATGCAATTCTCCCCCCCCCCATTACTTAACGTTATGCGATTTTAGCGTTATCCGAGGTAAACGTTATCTGAGGTATTACTATATAATTCAAATTTTTTAGCCCCAAAAATGAAATCCAAAAAGGTGACTCAATCTATGCACGGGTTAACAACCAGGAGGGTCCCAAAACTACACTGGATTCTGTGCACTTTGGGACCTTAAAGGGTGCTTTCGACTTCAGGAGAGGGAAAAAGAAAAACATATGATCGGTGGGTCATTACCACAGGTGGCCACAAGAGGGTGCAAATTGTGATTTTCCATTTAAATATATTAGAAATTAATTTCTGGTATTCTGAAGCTTTTCTGTTTGTTTGTTTCCAATGCATTTCAGTGAGAAACCACACCTATACATGAAAAGAAAGGGTCAGAATGGTGGGGGAAAGCCATTCTCCCTGCTTGCAGGGAGAGCAAGAGGCTAGGCTAGAGCATTGCTTCCTGCCTCAGTGCAATTGGCCTGCTCACCCATTTTCCCTGCAGCTCACCCATTTTCCCACCAATGGTGGCGCAAATACAGTTTATGTTTAAGTTAATTAATGTTACTGTATTTTCATGGTTTTTTATTATTGAAACTCACTAGAAGCTGCTGCATTTTCCATCTCCAACTTATACTCAGGTCAATCTATTTTGCTAGTTTTAGAGGTCCAAATTAAGTACCTCTTCCACCTCCATGACTGTTGGGAATCAGAATAGTGAAGTAGTTCCTCCTCCGCTCATTTTGCCATTGGGCCCACTGGATATTATTGCTGTGCTAATTGACATCTTCATCCTAATCAATGAAATCTTTCATATGATCCTAAATATAAAATACTGTAGCTGAAAGAGAAATAGAAACATTGCAAAAAAAAAAAAAAAGCTGCACAAACAAACAATCAATGTTATGATACACCATGGATTCTCAACCTGAGCCCTATGGGCCAGATGTGACCCACAGCATCATTTCATATGGCCCACCATCACCTCCACCACACCAGGAAGTACAATGTGGTGGAGGAAGGGCAAAATGGCCCAAAGCTATCTGAGGTAGCATGACTCAGCCCCTGATTTAAAAAGGTTGAGAACTCCTGTGCTACACTGTTGAATTTTCATTTCTGTCATGCAATACAGCATGGTACTGTTGTAAATCTGCTAGTCAGGGAAGTCTGAGATGCCATTGTGAAGACAATTATTCTGGCTGTAGGGAGAGAGAAAAGAAGATACCATTCATCTGCAGGACAAAAAAGGCATGTGAACAGAGGAAGAATGGGTCAGAACCAAGGGTATGGAAGGCCTAAGAAATTCTGATATGATTAGTACATATAACAGAGAATAGCAGATTTGCTAATCCCATATTCCCTGTGATTCTGTTTTCCCTACCTCAATTTTTCCTTAGTTTGTATTGGCCTGACATATGGGAATATAGCCCCCTGAAAAACACTGAAGAAACATGCTTGCATTAGTGCTATGGCCATTTCAGATTTCAGGCACAGAGAAAAAAAGACTATTGGCAGACAACTTGCCCAAGGACAAGCATCCATGCCTAGAAGTGAAAACATGTCTAAGAACAAAATATTAAATCATATGAGAGTCTGAGAATTCAATTTTGAATGAATATGTTTCTACAATGACCAGCTGGTACAAGATAGAAAGAAACATTCAGTATCATATTAAAAGAGAAAATTTCCATTTCTGGGACTAACGTCATCCATCTGCTTCAATAGTTGCTTGAATTTCCATTTGTTTCCAAAACAAAATTATGCTACTGCTCTGATATATGGAGGTATCTTGGACAAAAGTGCTTCACTTTCCAAACCCCTTGCTGACAGACCCCTACTCGCTTACAGACAATCCCCCAATCTCAAACAACTATTGACACACAACAGACTACACAGAAGTGGAGCAGATATGGGAACTAGACCCTGCTGCAAATCCAGACACAACATTAAAGGCAGTTTTACTTGTGCTTCTGCCAATGTGATTTATGCCATCTCTTGCCAGAAATGTCCATCCGTGCTTTATGTAGGATAAACAGGACAATCTTTACGCAAAAGGATTAATGGACACAAATCAGATATCCAGAATGGCAACACGGAGAAACCGGTCTCAAACCACTTCAGTCTAACTGGACACTCTATCCAAGACCTGAAAGTTGCAATTCTGGAGCAGAGAAATTACAAAACTAGGATTGAAAGGGAGACAGCAGAAATCAAATACAGGTACATCCATCTGTTAGATACCTATCACAGGGGGCTAAATATTAGTGAAGGGTTTCTGGGACATTATCAAATTTGATACACAGATTGCTATATGATTTTATATTACAACTTTCCTGCCAATTCTCTTTAGTAAAACAGAAAGAAACCAGGTACAGGTGTTTCTGCCCCCCCCCCCGACATGCAGGTCACAAGTTGATCAGAGACCGTAGTGGGCTTACTTAGCAACCTTGAGGTTAAAAGGGAGTCATTTAGAGTTTATCTGAATAATCTATTGTTGCTAATGGCTGTGTGAAACTGCAATCTTGTGCTCGCTTGTCTGTCATCTTGCTTGACCACACCCCTTCTCCGTTGAGCCCCTGAATTTGGTATATAAAGAACATGCCTGTAAGTTTCACTCTTTGTCTGATGAAGTGGACTTGATCCACAAAAGCTAACAATAAAAATATAGCAGTTAGTCTTTAAAGTGCTACAGTGTTTTTTATTTAATTTTATTTTGTTTATTTTGTTTTGTTTTCGGAGGTATCAAAGGTAACTCAATTTGTCTCACAGAATCCCATTAGCAGATGGGAGTAGATAAGCTGGAAAAGTGAAAATAGTCAATAGTTGGAGAGTGGGCAAAAACATTTTTACAACCATTAGACTGTACAGGTATCTCCTTCTGAGTTAATTGGTGTGACACAATGGAGTCTGAAGCCAGGAGAACCATCTTCCATACCAGGAGAAAAAGAGAAAACATCATGCATGTACTATGTAATGATTAAAACAGAGCTATGGTGTAAACTGTTTGATGTGTGTAATTGGGCAATGCTTTGCTGCTCTTCATTAGGCTAGCTGGAAGAGAGTGGATATTTTCAGCAGGGATCACTGGAAAGAAACAAGCTCCTTTAGGTATGAATTCACAAGTCAGACAAGGCCACTTGGATGTTGGTTGGCAATTACGCAGTTTCTGCTCATACCAGATGACCCTTTTGTACCAAGTAAAGTGTAATGTTAAAAAAAAGGTAGATTTTCCAGTAAACAGTTTTGGTCTAGTAATCATGAGCCATAAGCACAAAAGGCTTCTGAGAATAAATTACATTTTCTGATTCGATTCTACATGTGCAAAATGCATCAGTATGTCTATATCCAGTACTTCAAGGCATTTTGTACCCAGAGATGATACCTCTGATCATGACTGCTTTGGCGCAGGAGCATTCTTTAATCTTCTAAATCAGTGTTTCCTAAATGCTGGTGTTTGGACTTCAATTCCCAGAAGCTTAAGTCAATTCCCCAAAGCACTGATCAGTCAATATACTGGCTTAGGCTTCTGGGAACTGAATGCTAAGGTCTTAACAGTGGCTTTAACTTGCTATAGTCAACCACATAACTGCTGAACTAGAATGACGACACCCTTTTCCTAAGAAAAATCTTTAACAGTTATATGGGAGACAGATGCTACATTGCCCTTCCCAGGCTGAAAATAGCTGTACCTGTTGAAAATGGATGAATATTTCATTTCCATATGATTTTTAATAAGAATTGGCAAGAATTGGCAAATTTCTTTATATTTAAGATAGAATGAACCAGTCTAAAAATCCAAATGGAGAAAAAAACAAAACTCCTACATCTCCTCCCATTTATTCTTTTGATATTCTTCCTTACTTTCTTTGAATTGAACAGATCATCACAGCAGATATTTTTAATTCCAGTGACACTAAATCAATCATCTGCTTATAGTTAGAAGTGAATCCAGGCTCTCTTATATACCCTCGCCTAGACCACTTGCAGTCATTACTGCAATGCCAACCTACATATAAGAAGTGCATCTTTTAGTGATAAAATGGATGAAATAGACACCAAAGCTCTGCTAACATCATTTAAGACCATTAAGACTCAGTCAGAAAGCAAATAAAACAGTAATTTTACAGTTTAAATGAGTAAGCTTCTGAGTATTTTCTCTCTATACTTAAAAAAATATATTTAAAATATGTTTTTACAACTAGAAACAGAATTTGTTTTAACTAGAAAAATTAGGCAGGGAAATACAGTTGTACCTCGCGTAAAGAGCATAATGTGTTCCATGGGATTTCTCTTAAGCAAGTTTGCTCTTTAAGTGAAACACCATTGTAAGTGACCATTTGTGACTTCTGGCAGGGGGGATTGCAAACCCCAATTTATTTGTTAAGCTAGCTTTTGGTTGGTTTTATTTGTTAAGTGAAGGGAGCATTCAGAGAAAATTCTGCTCTTTAAGCGAATTACTCTTTAAGTGAGGCACTCTTTATGCGAGGTTTGACTGTAGTTTAAAACTTATCATCCTGAATGTCAGCTAACTAGGTCCTGACTGGCAGGGTCAAAAGTTCAGATTGCCCTAGAGTTAATTGAACTTGTAACACTGTATCGATATTTTGAAACATTCCATGCTGGTAAAGCACTTCAATAGAGTTTTAACATTCACAGTTTTAACCTTTTGAGAGTCTTTTTTTTTTAAATGTTAGTACAGTATTGTATTGCAAAGCAAGCAATCACTTCATAGTGGTTAGTGCATCTCTGGGCAGTTCACAAGGTAATTAGCATCTTGTCCCCAACATGCTGGGTACTCATTTTATTGACTCAAAATTTCTTTGGCCAAATTTCCTCAAGTTTGAGAACCAACAAGAACCAACTGCCAGCTACGTTTTTACCATGTTTGATGCTGATCTGGTCTGCTTCAAAGTTACAGTGCTTTGCTTGAGGTGACTCTCATTTTAGTATTACCTCTGGAACATTGTTTTGCTGTGCTGTACAATAATGTAGCTGCACTCCTATGCAGCTATAATTTCAGGATACTAGAGATATATGTACCCATCATCACCAGAAATTGTATTGTATTGTACTTTTCGATTTATATGCCGCCCCACTCGCACAGCGACTCTGGGCGGCTTACAGAAGAAACAGTTACAATTACATAGCACATTCCATAGTATAAAAACAATTACAGATATCACATAGTAAATTACAAATATCACATAGCAAGAATAACATCACAAAACGTATCAAAATACATCTTAAAAAATAATATCTAATAACAATTGCAATTACAAAACATCAGGACACCCTAAAAATACATCAGAGATACTATAATATAAATCATTACAGCATCAAAATTCAATAGGGAACAATATCAAGTAACAATCAAAGATTCAATCCAGTTTACACAAAAATTACAAAAGCAGAAAACTAGGCCAAAAAAAAAAAGAAAGAAAAGAAACCAATTGCTAAATCCTGCAACAAGTGACAAGCCTCTCCTCCTGGCCACAGGTGTTTCTGATGACGGCTGAGGCTTGAAAAAGTCCTGTCGCTGTAGCGGCTTTTAAGCCCTGGCCAGGGCGGAGCCCCCAGGTACAGGTGGAGATAGTCTCGGGGCTGGACGCGACGGCGGCCTCTCCTCCCAGCCACAGGTGTTTCTGGTGGCGGCTGAGAAATGTTAAGGAACTATCTTTTCCTTTGGACATATGTGACATTAAGGTCTGCATCTTTTCTCACCTGATTGTACAATGGCTTCTGTGCCAAGGCAAAGAGCAGAGGCAATAAAGAGCATTCATAGTTTGTGCCCCTACTAATTGGAAATAATTGAGAAAAGGGTAGTGGGAAATCCAGCCCAATCTTTAAGAAGCAGTGGAAACAGAGCACTAGCTAAACACATTAGGTTTATTTTTTAACTCACAAATACTAGCAAGAAAGATTGCAGTCTCTAACTGTCTGCCTCTGTCTCAGCAGAGGAGGGGTCAGGATCCCTAGGTCCTTTCCTCCACCCTAGGTGTGGATGTTTGCCAGCTCTCCTTTCTCTCTGTGTGTATCTTTGTGTTGGTATCAGTTTTCTTTTTCGTTCTATTTCTGTCACTTCGGCTCCGCCCATCACACCTTTCACACTAGATACCCATCATCACTCCAAAATGCATATAAAAGTGTATGGTATATGTTAATGTGATCACAAAAACTGTGAATTTCAAGATAACTAGCCTAGAACATTCCATATTTTAGGGTAACATTAGCATGAAATGTGTCTTTTGTAGAAAGCTCCATTTAATGTAACATTTCCTTATTTCCACTACACCCCCAAATAATAATATAATTTTGTGTCAGAAATTATTCTGGGTTGAAAGAATTTTTGCTGGAGAAACTCCACTCAGGGTATGCCTGAATGAGACTCCTTTCATGTCCCCAAGATCTTTTTCCCACTGAAGTGGTCCCTATTTATCTACTTGCAATTTCTTGCTTTCAATCTGCTAGGTTGGCGGGAGCTGGGACAGAGACGGGTGCTCAAACTGTCATGCAATACCCAGGTCTCGAACTGCTGACTTGCCAGCCTTCCAGCCAGGGGTGTGCTGGTCACCTTGGGAGGGTGGTGGACAGGAAGTGATGTGGGTGCCTATTGGGGGTTTGGGGGAAGAAATCCCATGCATTCCCATTACCTCTGCCTGCCTTTGGGGGGTGCCACTTGCTGGGGCACACCAGGATGAGTCCCTGTATCTCTGTAGGCCAGCACACCACTGCTTCCAGCTAACAAGGTGAGCTTCTTAACCACTGAGCCACCGCAGCCCAGCTATGGAGATTGAAGAGTTAGTAGGACACAGTAGACTTATGAATGAACTCATATGAAACTGAACTGGATGAGAAATAGATTGATCTATCCCACAGCATTTTTGTCCTAAGTAATGAAAGTTACTTTAACAGCACAAGTGATTCCTTGGAGTGCACTGTCTATCTTTGTGTACAATGTTCAACACCACTGAAATGTATGTTAACTTTATCCTTGTGGCTCTGAAGGGTCATTCAGCACAATGGCATGTGGTACTGACTGCAGCCTTACACTGGGGATTCAACTGTGTTGGCTGCCATTCCAGCACTAATATCAAGACATTCCTTTCTTGTGTCACAGCAGTAGCGAGGCAGGCATCTCAGGAGTTTCATCCAAATAGTTTTCCATCACTGTACTTCCACTGTGCACTATCCATTAGCCAACAAAAGCAAACTTAAACCACAAGTACCAACACTTTTATAGCTCCTGGTAAATGAATCCTTACAGGCACATAAACAAATCCTCTGTCAACATTCTGGAAAGGACAGTCCAGAAACTGAAGCCACATGTGCAGGATTTGCTCACCCACTGACTTTTAGCTTTAAAAAAGATAATTCAGTTTTGGTTGTTGCAAAGGATATGATTTAGACTGATCTTGCCTCACAGGCAGTAGCAAATGACAACCTTGATTCTCCCCATGAGAGGAAATGCCTGGATCACAAGGGCTTATTTGAGTATACAGTGAGAGAGACTACCAAAATTAATGAATAGATGTGTTTCCCATATGTATGTGTTCAGTGCCCTGACTCCAATAACCTTCAGAGAATTTAATTCCATTTAAATCTATGTATTTTGAGCATGCCTAACATTATACTGAATTGCATTCGTTAGGTGTGAGTTCCCACACCTGAACCAAATACACCTTCTTAATTTGGCTCAAATGTAGGTGTTCCAGTCACAAAGGCTTGGGATTTATAAAAATGTGCTTTATTGCAGTTAAAATCTATTTAATGCAGTGTTTCCCAACCTTTGGTTTTTGGACTTCAATTCCCAGAAGCCTAAGCCAATCCCTCAAAACAATGATCAGCCAATATATTGAATTAGGCTTCTGGGAATTGAAGTCCCCCTGTGGATAAATCAGTGGGAAGGTAACAGCCACTGATGGGCAGCCAAAAGTTTTACTACCACATTGTGGGTGGAGCCAATGTAATGGGTGGAGCCAACATCATGGACGGAGCCAACATAATGATGCCATGGTGGAGCCTATATCATGACATCATGGGTGGAGCCAATGTCATGATTTTCAGAAGGGGGTTAAGACCAGGCTGGCGGGACAGGTATGGCGTCTGGGTCAGACAGTAGCATTGGCTTGTTGGCTCATTTGACCCCTCCCTCTCTCTCATTGTATGAAGTTTTTAATCTTTTAACTTGTTTAGTTTTAATATTTTAATAATTTTTAAATTGGATTTTATATTTTGTTTTTGTGTATCTTTTTAAGCTTTTGTTAGCTGCCCTGAGTCTCTTTGAGGAGGGCAGCATATAAGTCTGTAAAATAATAATAAATAATAATAATGTCATGAACGGAGCCAACAACATGGGCAGAGCCATTTTTTTAAAAAAACCACATAAAATATAGTACACATAAAAATACAAATTAAAAACAAATCAAAATACAAATTAAATAAACATTAAATACACATTAAAATACACATTAAATACACACAAAAACACAAAAAATACACATTAAATACACATAAAAACACATAAAAATACACATTCCAACCACCCACATCACACTCAAAGGCAAGTCACTTACTCTGGGGAGCAGGTGGCAGACCGTTTTCTCCTTCTCCTCCTCTCAACTTGTCGGCCCAGGGAACGGGGCAACGTGGCAGCATGGCATGGCCTGGTCCAGTGGCATGGTGCAGCCTGGCATGGTAGCCCAGCGTAGCCCAGACTAGCCTGGCAGTGTGGCCTGTCATGGCCCGGCGGTGCAGCGGTGTGGCATAGCATGGCATGGTGGCGGCATGGCAGCATGGCCTGTTGTGGTGGTGGTGGCACAGTGTGGCATGGCATGGTGGCACAGCCTGGCCTGGCCTGGCGGCATGGTGCAGCCTGGCACAACAGCATGGCAGCAGGGCGCGGCAGCAGTGCATGACATTTGAGCAAGTGCCGCAGCCTCAAACGCTGCTGCCACCACCTCTCTGAGGAGGCTGCTGAGGGCCAATGGCTGCTGGTGAGTGTGCATGCATTAAAATACCAATTGATGCATGTGCACTGAGTACTGGAGGCGCACATACATCAATTGATATTTTAACGCATGTGCACTCACCAGCAGCCATTTTGGGCTGCAGAGTGGGTAATCCCTGGTGGTCTCTCAGGAAGGTTACTCCCCCCCCCCCGGAGACCACCCAGGATTGTTACCACCGGTTCTATAGAACCGAGGTGAACCGGCCCATGCCCACCACTGAATTGTTTCTCATCTAGTTTGGCCTTCAGAACATATGAAGTCACAATGCAAAATCCAGAGGTTGCAGCACCAATTCCCTCAGGTGATCTGTTGTGCTTTCAATGTGGCTCTTTAATTACTTTGATAAGATTTTAATGGCTCTTCTTACATAGCTGCACAAATTCCTTTCTCTCTCTTTACAGTACTGCAATATGTCTGCTAAACCACAAACTCAGCATGCATAACATGTTCTTGCTACTTTAGTTTAGATGTGTGAAGCCTAGCTTCATTCTCTGGATGGCTTTAATGCTCAGTGGGAGACTCTTAATAAGTAAATCTCTCTTAAACTAGCCTACTTAGTTTACTGGTTGTCGTTAGTCTACAACTTATTCTCAACTACACAAAGAAAAGTTTGGATGTAGAAAACTGCTTTTATTTCATTTCCTGAACCTAAATACCTTAGCAGTCCTTAGGCATCAGGGATTGTTGCAGTGGTGATAGGTTCTAAAAGAAAAGAGTAGAGAAGAAATTGATTTTGGATATACTCTTGTGCGTGTCATATCTTTTAACTTTATTAAATAGCATTTAAATGGAAACACCCCCCTGGTGTTTAACAGAATCTGGACCATGGCTCTATATTAAGTTTATATTTGGCTGTAGAGCAATGATGAATTCATAGGGTCATGTTTAGATCAGGGCTATAATTGAAGCATAGCTGCACACATCTTAAGTTTCTCGAATCCCACACTGCCTCATGTGTCAAAATACACTGTTTATGACAGACTGGAAAATAGTTTTTCACTTCACATCCAACTGTTTCTATCTAAAGCATATTCCATGACTCACTATCTCTATACTTTAAATCCTTAATGTCCATTTTTATGAGGCATTTTTCATTCTCTTATTAACTGTCATAATGGTTTGGGAAGCCAGTTAGCAGTAATGGTCTATTTGGCAGCTTGCATTCATTGCATAAGTCTTCATTCTGCTGCATTTGGGCCTCAATGAATGAGAAACAAAAATCCAGAGACCAGTTGTTTTATTACAAGATTTTACTTATAACTAGTAAATATTTGTTCATCAATATAGAATGGTTGCAGTTTCCCTGGTGGCTTAGTAGTTAAGATGCTGAGCTCAGAGACTGGAAGGTCGGGTTTCGATACCTGAGGGTTGAACTTGGGGACATGAAAGGAGCCTCTTTCGGGCATCCTCTAAGTGGAGTTTCTCTAGCAAAAATCTTTTCAACCCAGAGTAATCTCTGGTATATAATAATAATAATAATAATAATAATAATAATAATAATAATAATAATAATAATAATAATAATAATAATAATAATAATAATAATAATAATAATAATAACAATAGTAGTAGTAGTAGTAGTAGTAGTAGTAGTAGTAGTAGTAGTAGTAGTTGGTATTATTGTTATTATTATTGAATGGTTTTAGAACAAGATAGGAAAGAAGTGGTTTGCCAGGTCCTAATGGCCATTCTTTTACATATAAAAGAAATAAAAAGGAGAGCTGGTGGAATAGGCAAATCACAGTTAGTGGCATCATTACACTCATCATTATGAGAAGCCACTAATAGTCATTTCTTTCATTAATGGCGTAATTGGAAATTTATTGGAAGAACTTTTTTTTGTTATTTTCTCTAGTTAGTAGAATATGAGGTAGAAAATATAACAACAGCACAGAGGGATCAGCTCAGTCTCACCAGCCTCCTCATTGTGCTTTTTTTTTTGGCACATAAACAAACACTTGGCATGATAAAATCACTCTAGAAACATTTAAAATACAGTCTGCAGATACAGACAGCACTGGCTCTTTAGCTATAAACAGACACGAGCACTGAACCATAGAGTCAGATATGACTGGCTTTCGAGCAAGGGTGACCTTTAAAGAATCTTTACTTACAGTTACTATCTGTAGTTACAGTTGAGTCTCTAGCATGTGGAGAGAACATGCTTGTTGCTTAGAGCAGTGTTTCCCAAATGCTGGGTTTTGGACTTCACTTCCCAGAAGCCTAAGTCATTTCCCCAAAGCACTGATCAGCCAGTGTACTGACATAGGCTTCTGGGAATTGAAGTCCACTAGTGGGCTGTGTACCCCTTGTTGGGAACCACTGGCTTAGAGCAATGTTGGATAAAAATGTGTGGCCTCCTTGTTGTCCTTCCAAGAGGGGAGGAGGAAGAGAAGCTGCTTGCCTACTCCCCAGGGTAAGTGACTCACCTTTGGGTGTATTTTAATGTGTATTTAATGTGTATTTATTTTTAATGTATATTTTATGTGTTTTTATGTGTATTTTTATGTATTTTATGTCCATTTAATTTGTATTGTTATGTGTTTTATGTCTATTTAATGTGTATTTATTTTTAATGTGTATTTTATGTGTTTTTATGTGTATTTTATGTATCGTTATGTCTATTTAATTTGTATTTTTATGTGTACCTATTTTTATGGGTTTTTTAATGTTGGCTCTGCCCACATCATTGGCTCCATCCATGATGTCATGACAATGGCTCCGCCCAAGATGTCATGATGTTGTCTCCACTCACAATGTTGTCTCTGCCCACAGTGTAGTAGTAAAATTTTTGGCTGCCCACCACTGGTTTGCCTCAAATGCCATAGACGGGGGTCGGGGGAACTTTAGCAACATGTTAGTGGCAAAGAACAGTCACATTACGTTGGAAAGATTCCTTTCTCTGATACTCAGTATGAATGCATCCAAGATTCCTATTATCACGACATAAAGCTACTCAGATTGGTGGACTTCTTTTACCACACTTGTTTAGTGCATATATCTGCACACTGGCATTTCCATGGAATAAGGGAAATTATCAGGAAATATTTATTACGTGTGCTGGGAGATCATTTCTCACTATAACTCTGATTTTATTCTGTTAGAAAACAGGCTGTCTGGAAATGATAGACTTCATTCACAAATTAGCACGTTTCCATATACACAGAAGCACAGTGCTTTGGGGCCTTGGTCTGGATAGTGGAATGCCTTTATCATGTTCTCAACAAGAGTAAAATGACAGTTTGTCTTAATATGGAAAGCTCTCCTATGAGCAAAGAGAGAAGAGGAGGGTAATAATACAATGACAGCTAAATCCTCATTCTGCATAGAGGTTGTTTGGATTAAAAGAAGGAGAGAAGGAGAATGTTACTGGGGATTGAAAAACTGGAGGAAGAAGGAATATTGTGTAGAGACACACACAGAGACACACAGACACAGACACAGACACAGACACACAGACACAGACACACACACACACACACACACTTCCGGTAGGGTGCGGCAGCTGGCTGCTAGCAGCTTGCAGAGCTCTGTTATAGGGCTCCGCTTTTTACCTTGTTTTATCTTGTTTTATCTTGTTTTATTTGCCTTATTTGTTTTGTTTGTTTTATAGTTTAGTTTAAAGTTTATAGTTCGGGGACTGACCCTCTTCGAGCTCTGCTGTGTTGTAGTTTTGGAGTCAGACTCCTCTCCTTCTCCTCCTCGCCAACGACCTGAAGATAGGAGTAGCAAAGCCTTGAATATAGGAACAACAAAGATAAGAGCAACAGATTCCTTTGGAGGCAAATGCCAGTGTTGTGGGTTTTGAGGAACTCTTTCCAACTCTGAAGAAGCTATTCCAACTTGAGAGATTTAACAACTGAGATCTGAGGAGTTTGCTGGGGCTATGAGGGAGCCGGCTCACCATACGGATTTAAAAGAAAAGCAGTCCGAATTGATGGAAGGCCAAAGATGGCAATAAAGAAGCAGGCTCCCAAGTAGGTATTATCATTTATTTTGGAGTCTTTGAACTTGGAGGCTTTGAGCTGACTTTTCTGCCGTTGGCCCTTTCTGGTCTTTGGGCGCAGCTGTGGTTTGATCTTGGCTTGGTTACAGTTTGCAGCCTCGGTCTGCTATGGCTGCCTGTAACACTGGAGTAGAAACAGGTGTGCAGCTTCCTAGTACCTCTCTGTCACCAGCCCAACGAGTAAACTCAAATTCAATGAAGAGGAATATGGTGGAGAGGAGGAGAGGAAAGCTGAAGATGCTTGGAAAGAAGATCACAGAACTCTTGGAATTTGTGAAGCCAAGGCACAATGTCCATGGTGAAATAAAGCGTATGGTGAGTCTGATTCGTACGTGTTTTGACCAGCTTGCTGACATGGAAGATGAGGCGCTCACAATGGAGAGACCAGAGAGACCAGAGACCGTGGCAGCAGATACCCAGACGTCACCTGGCTTGAGAGCCAATATATGCGATGAGGCAACTAGGAACAAGGGCCAAAAGCGACCTAAGTTATCACACAGAAAGGACAACCCATTGCCCAGAGATGCTTTGACACTGGATTTGAGTGCAATGACACCAAGTGGAGGCGAGTGTAGTGGTGATGTTGGCAAGACCCAATATCAGAAGCTGTCTTTGGCGGGGATAAACCAGGCACCGAGCACACTGCATATAAGTTCAGCCCCACAAAATGATTGGACGGTGATAGCGAAGTCAAAACCAAGACCCAAGAAGCCGCGACCCTCACGTCCTGACATAGTAATTGTGAAGGCGAAGGAAGGAGGTCCTTCGTATGCCGATATGCTGCGACAATTGAAGGACGACCCGTCCTTGAAGGAGGTGGGAGAGAATGTGATGAAGGTGAGGAGGAACATGGCTGGAAATCTGCTCTTGGAGCTGAGGAAGTCTGCCACAACTACCCAGGTTGTAAACGCCATTACCCAGAAGCTGGGTGAGTCAGCGAGTGTAGTGAGTCAACAGGATGAGAAGACAATTGAAATTCGAGACCTAGATGAGCTGACTACTATAGAGGAAGTTTGTGAAGCCCTTGGCAAGGAGTTGGAGGTAGCCATCGAAGAAAAGGCCATCAAGTCTATTAGGAAGGCGTACAAGAGCACGCAAACTGCCGTGGTCCGTTTACCAACAGATCTAGCCAGGAAAGCAATGGAGAAGGGTCGGATACGCATCGGCTGGGCGATCTGCCGAGTTAGGGAGAAGGTTGATGTCTGGAAGTGCTTTAAGTGCTGGGCTTTTGGACATTTGGCCCGCAACTGCAAGGGAGTGGATAGGTCCAAGTGTTGTCTCCGATGTGGTGAAGCTGGCCACACCCGTGAGGCATGTAAGAGCGAGGGGGCGAAGTGTGTATTGTGTGAGGCTCAGAGGAACCACCCAACAGGGAGCTTCAGGTGTGCGGCCTACCAAGCAGCAGTGAAGGCAGTGATAGACAGAAGATGAAGATCCTCCAGCTAAACCTTAATCATTGTGAGACAGCGCAGGATTTGCTGAAGCAAACTGTGCGGGACCTGGATATAGACATTGCTATTCTGTCGGAGCAGCATAGGAACATTGAGAGTTCACGGGCCTGGATCTCCGATGCATCCGATCGTGCAGCTATCTGGGTATGTGGGCACAATTTTCTCCAGGAAAAACCACAAGTACTAAGAACAGGGTTCACTTGGGTCAAAGTGGATGGCATCTACATATACAGTATTTATGCCCCTCCAAGTGCCTCACTGGTGGAATTCGAGGCCCTGCTAGACAATTTGGCTGAGGATGCGAGAGGTCGACGGCCACTCATTATTGCAGGTGACTTTAATGCATGGGCGACAGAATGGGGTAGTAGAGAGACCAATAGGAGGGGTGCGACACTTCTGGACTTAGTGGCTTCTTTAGATGGAGTCCTCCTTAATAATGGTTCAACCCCGACATATATATGGGATGGTAATTCCTCCATTATAGACTTGACGTTTGCCAGTGAGAGTCTATTTTCACGAGTTAAGATGTGGCAAGTGAGTGACTACTACACCTACAGTGACCATCAGGCCATCATTTTTGAAATTGCCTCACAGGGAGGACAAAGGGTGAACAAGCTGACAGCTCAAGCCAAGTGGAACATCAGATCTTTTGACCACGAATCTTTCATCATTATGATGCAAGAGAACATCCAGTTAACTGGCTCTGTGGAGCATATGTCCTCACAGATTATGTCACTGGTTACTAGTGCCTGTGATGCGGCCATGAAGAAAGGTTCCGGGGAAAACCGCCACACACCGGTCTATTGGTGGAATGAGGAGATTGCTGAACTCCGGAGGCTGTGCCACCGCACTCGGAGAAAGGCACAGCGTGCCCGAGGTAGTGAGGACTATGAGGTTTTGAGGCTTCGACATCGAGAGGCACGGGGGGCCCTGAAGAGAGCCATCAGGGATAGCAAGAACTGCATGTGGAAGGAGTTGTGCAATATGGTCAACAGTGACCCATGGGGTAGGCCATATAAGACAGTAATGGCCAGATTAAAAAACTGTACAATGGTCCCACCATCTTGCCCAGTGCTTCTCAAAAAGATAGTGACTACTCTCTTCCCAAGCCAACCGGGACTCGCCTATACCAAGGATGTGTCAGCTGATCACTGCTTCGACATACCAACTATCTCAGAGGAGGAGCTGATCAGGGCCTGTAGTAAGATAGGGGATGCGAAGGCCCCTGGTCCAGATGGTGTCCCCAACATTGCCCTTAAAACTGCCATCAGGTCCCGACCAGAAATCTTCCTAGAGATGTACAACATGTGTCTCGCTAAGGGAATCTTTCCAAGCCGGTGGAAATTGCAAAAATTGGTCCTTCTTCCGAAAGGGAAAAAGCCGCCAGATGATCCATCATCCTATCAACCAATATGCCTGCTGGATACAGCAGGTAAGGTACTCGAGAGGATTATTTGTAACCGGATGGAGGAGTTCAGCGAAGGAGTTCGGGGATTGTCCAATAGCCAACATGGATTCCGGAAGGCGAGATCTACCGTGGATGCCATCAACATAGTCGTAGACATTGCCCGCAAGGCTATAGAAGGCAAACGCTGGAAGAGAGGCGCCAAGAAGTACTGTGCTATCATCACCTTGGATGTGAGGAATGCGTTCAATTCAGCAAACTGGGACTGTATCCTGGATGCGCTGAGATTGATGGAGGTTCCGGAGTACATCAGACGCATAATTGTAAGCTACTTCACAGATCGAACCTTGATGTATAACACCGATGTCGGTCTTCAAACCTATAACATCACAGGAGGTGTCCCACAGGGTTCAGTGCTCGGTCCCTTATTATGGAATATCATGTATGACGGGGTGCTCCAGTTGCCTATGCCAGTGGGGACAAGAACAGTTGGGTTTGCAGATGATGTGGCGGTAGTGGTTGTCGCTAAACATCTGGAGGAAGTTGTCCAAACTGCAAATGAGTGTGTTGCCAAAATCCGCCAGTGGCTCTCATTAGCTGGTTTGCATCTAGCAGATCATAAGACTGAGGCAGTTCTCGTGACCAGTAGGAAAGCCAGAGAGACTATCACCCTTACTGTTGGAGGCTGCAGTATTCTCTCGCAACCGTCACTACGATATCTGGGTGTCCAGATAGACGCCAGGCTACGCTTTAATGAACATTTGCAAATTGTGAGTGCAAGGGCTGGAGCAGTATGTAATGCATTAACAAGGATCATGCCAAATATTGGAGGTCCACGGCAGACTCGCCGAAGACTCCTCTCGAGTGTTGTTAGTTCCGTGTTGCTGTATGCAGCCCCGATTTGGTTTGAAGCCACAGCAGAGACATCATACATGCATCAGATAAATTCAATATACCGTAGGAGTGCCCTGCGGGTGGCTCGGGCATTTCGAACAGTCTCGTACGATGCCGTGTGTGTCATTGCTGATATGATGCCGATCCATTTGATAGCAGAGGAACGGGCAGAGATTTACCAGCAGAGGTGAGAAAACCAGGAGAAGGAACGACGCACAATTGCCATAGAAGCCAGGAAAGAGAGGATAACACAATGGCAGCAGATCTGGGATAAATCAACCAAGGGATGGTGGACTCATCGCCTTATCCCAGAAATCAGGGCGTGGTCGACAAGACAGCATGGAGAGGTGGACCACTACCTCACACAGCTGTTGACAGGACATGGCTGCTTCAGAGCCTATCAACACCGCTTCAGGCTGGATGATGATGCTTCATGCCCCGTCTGCCAGCCCGTGCAGGAAGATGCAGAGCACGTGTTTTTTCATTGTCCACGCTTTGATGCAGAACAGGAAATTCTACAGAAGCATTTTCGACAACAGCTGTCTCCAGAAGATATCATCAGTGAGATGTTGAGTAGGGAGACTACCTGGGTCGCGGTGTCCAATTATGCAGCCGGGGTCATCTTGGAACTTAGACGTGTGGAGAGACTGCGAAGAGGGCAGCCAGAGATATAGAGGAGAAGGAGGGCTAGGAGCCAAATTGGAGGAGGGTTTTTTAATAGCCATTTTGCCCCCCATAAAGTAATGCCTGACGGCGGTCCCGTGGGGTGGCAGGGCGTAATGGGAGGTGGTTTTAGTGGGTAAGAATCCCACACACTGTGAAGCCAGAGCAAGGGCTCACAGTGTCTTTTGAAGATTGCCACCTGCCCTTAAACACACACACACACACACACACACACACACACACACACACACACACACACACACACACACACACACAGACAGACACACACACACACACACACAGAGTTTCAGGAGATTTTCAAAGTCTCACTATGCTGAAAATTCCCAATGAAGCTTTCCATTGTTGCAGTGACATATCTCAATTTCCCATGAAACCAGGATTATAGTCTGGTTTTCCTCCTCCTCCTCCTCCTCCTTCTACTGTAGTAAGAATTTTATCAATAAAAAATTTCCTTCTAAAAAATTTTCCCTGGTCCTTGGTTCGATTAATCAATCTGTTTGCCTTAAGCGCTCTGATGTTCCAAAGGGGACAGGAAGGGAAGACGGGAAAGCTGGCAGATCCCAAACAAGCGGTGGGCAGTGTGATGGCAAGGCTCAGAGTATATGCTAAAAGAATGATGGTGAGACAGAAGGAACCCGACAGGTACAAATGTTGGCAGTGGTTGACAGAAAGAAATTTGGGAATAACTTAGAATATTAAAAGTTAAGTTTCATGTAAATGACAGTATAATTGTAAATATTATTGTTCTTTTGGTATTGTATATACTGTATATTTCCTTCCACAATCACTATATATGTAACTATGTTTACTGAGCTAAGTTTTTGAAAGTGATGACAAGTTTATGTAGTTCACCTCGACAGATGGCACTGTAGTAAGAATTTTATCAATAAAAAATTTCCTTCTAAAATTTCCTCCTCCTCCTCCTTCTTGCTATTGTTATTGCTATCAAAGCAATTGGCAGATTCATATACAGTATCTGCCAGCAGTACTTTAAAAAACATTGCTAATCCCTGAGCTTTCTATGTGAGGGGACAATTAGCAGGTAGCAAAAAAATCCAACTGAAGATCATGTACATTTGCCCTGCAAATTATTTGCTGTCTTCAACAAGAACAAAAACCTAGGGAGCTGTTTAGAGTCCTCCTATCTTAGTACTGTCCAATGCTGGTTTTGTGCAAGAGCTTTCCCAGTCCTTCCTGTTTGTTGTTGTTGTTTGTTGTTGTTGTTTTTGTTAAGTTACCCTTCCTGTAGAAGTAGGTAATTGAACATGAAACCCTTCATAGACAAAGCATGTTCTTTACCATCTGACTACAGTCCTGCCAAACTAAATGATAAAATTGGGGGGCTATTATCCAGTAATGATCAATGAACCTCCATCAAGACCATCTGAATGGTTGGATTTTCATCTGTCTACCTTGCAGCTCACTGATTGTTAGCCAGCGCTTTGAAAATATGTGGTGGTTTGGTTACTCATACTTTGCAGGTATGTCAAACATATTTTCCATGGAATTCCTGCTTGACACTAGTAGGGTATCTATCCTTAAATCTGGCATAGATGTAATAGCCTGGGAAGATGTACAGAGAAGAGCTTATTGATCTAGACCAGGGGTTCTCAATGTTTTTCAGCCATGGGCCAGACCACGTCCCTCCAACAGCTGAGTGGGCCAGACTGGTGCCTTAAAATGCATCTGCAGCTGTTGTAAATACATTTACAATGGCTACAGACTCATTTATGGCTGTAATAAACATGTTTACGTGGCCATAAATGAGTCTGCAGCTGATCCTGGCAGTAGTGGCGGTGTCTGGAGCAAGGTCGGGGCCAGATTATTTGGCACCATGAGCCAGATGTGGCCCATGGGACATAGGTTGCGAACCCATGATCTAAACATAAGAATTTGATGCTGGGGAATTTGTGGAAAGGGGAGAAAAAGGGGGAATTTTTTTTAAAAAAAGTTAGACAAAAAAAAATTGAGATGCTATCTGATTCAATTGTAAATTTTAATAACCATGTAAAACACTGTATCAGATATATAATACAAGTACAAAGAAAAAGAACTTTTGCCTAAAGCTGGAAAAGGAACATCAAAGAACTGTAAGAGAAAGTATGGCAGGAGGAAAGGATAAACATATAACAGGGCACATGGGCAGCACATTGCATCAGTAAAGATGAGCCATGAACGAAGAGGAACGCATGAAAATATTTAAAACATTTATCTTGGCCAAAGCATGGTGCTATATGTTATACCTATTAACAGTCAAGAAAAGTGTTATATAACCCAGGAAGTTAACTGTGGTTAGCTCAAATGATCTCAGTCCAATAAAGCAATGAAAAGAAAAAAGTTGAACATCTTTCCCTCAACATATGATTTTCCCCTTTTAAAAACCACAATATGCAACTTTTTTAAAAAAAATCACTACATTCTTTTTTACTCCTGTATGCAAGCCTTTGATGGGAGGAATCTATTGTCTTTTTTAAAACCATAAAGTTATGACTGCCTATCATATTTGGAGAAGGCAAAACATTTTCTTATTTATTATTATGTCATAATAAATGAGTTACATAATTGTTGTTTGACCTCTTGAATGGCCAGATATAATAATCAAACCACAAGTTATAAAAGAGATATAATGAATCAGTACAGGCAGTCACAAAGTTCTTAGTTACAATAGAAACTTATGTCTCAGTAAATGCATTAGGATTTCACTGTTGACTGAAATACATAGGTCAGGATAGGAATGGATGGGTGAGTCCATTTGTGCTTCATGTTTTTGTTACATGTGTTCACTGGAAAGTTTAAAAAGTCTCATTTTCACATTAATGTGTGGTAATTTTTAAAACAGGCATTAAAATGTGTCTTTCAAACTATATTTGCATACAATTTTAAAATATATTATTATCACATGATTACATCTGTCCGGCCCACCAGGGCGGATCGGAGAGGCTCCCTTGTTATTCCCTCGGTGAGAAAGGCGCACCTCGCCTGTACTAGGAGGAGAGCCTTCTCCGTGTCCGCCCCGGCCCTCTGGAACCTCCTGCCCACCGAACTGCGCCTTCAGACAGAGCTCCTGCCCTTCCGAAAGGGTTTAAAAACCTGGCTGGCAGGACAGGTTTGGGGACCCGGGAACATGGGTTCCCATACCAAATGGCTCATATAAGGACTGCCCCCCTGGGTTGGATTCTGGGAACATTGGAATATAGCCCTGTGTTGTTTTTAACTTCTGATGGTTTTAACTCTGACGTTTTAGTGTTGGGTTTTATTTTTGTTTTTATTTTGGATGTAAGCTGCCCAGAGTCGGGTCCTCCCGATTGGGGCGGGGTATTAAATTTAATTAATTAATTAATAATAATAATAATAATAATAATAATAATAATAATAATAATAATAATAATAATAATAATAATAATAATAATAATAATAATACATTTTATCTCAATCTATACAGGAATAAAAAAACATTTTGAATGCAAAATCCAATGGATGATTATCTGAGCATTACTATGGGAAGTGTTGATCAGGTCATTTCATACTGAAATTTGCAAAGATTGAATTTGTCAACTATCCTATCCTTGAGAAATAAAAGTGTCCATCCATTCTGGTCACCCACACAATATAATCTGCATGACAGAAGATCTCTAAATAATTAATGGTGACTGGACAAGCTGTATACTGAGTCTGTCAAAACTAATCTTATCGGTGGTTTACAATTTTTCTACTACAAAGTTCATTCTGTCCCAGTATATTTAGGTTCCCCTCCCCTTCTGCACAAGGATTCTATCAGGGATTCCCCTAGTGATATGCGTGGCTCGATAGCAGAGTAGCACTTTTAAGCTCTTACGCAGCAAAAGCCTTAGTGCAGTAACACACACACATATATGCCTTCAGTGGAAAGGTGCGCTTTACTTACAGTGAGGGGAAGACAGACATACACAGGACTATATACAACAGTCTCTCACTCTCTCCAAGCCCCACAGTAGGTAGACAGCTTGGAGTCCTCTGTTGGCTCCAACTCCAGGAGCACTCAAAAGGAGTCCTGGTGATCCTTTAGCAGTTCCTTCTTCTCAGTTGAAGAAAAGCTCTCAACAGCATCACCTCCTTCAGTGTCTCAGTCCTTCTCAGTATATGGACTCCTTCAGAATAGCAACCTCCTCACAGATAATCTCCTCACAGAATAATAGCCTCCTCCGGTATGACAACCTCCTCCAAAGACCCTTCCCAGAGGGCCACAGTTATACTCCAGTGTTGCTGGGCAGATTCTCTAATCAGCCACAGCTGGGCTGTTACAGGAGCACATGGACACGGCATGCACAGCCTGGCCATCAGTTTGAGGCTCTATTATGAACACCTGTGTTCAGAACACATGGAGGGCCTTAAAGTTGTAGTATTCCACTGGGCAGCAATCTTTGTACAATACCCCCAAATGAAAAATGTCCTAACAGATTCTATTCCCCCTCATTATTCTTGTGCCATATCCAATTCTGAATATTGGCAATCATCATGGCGATCAGCAATGAAGACTGTCCTGAGAATAGGACACCCATACCACTGATACAGCTCCATGAGTCACTTTCTGGTGCTGAGCCCCTTTGGCACACAAAGTCATCAATCTCATGCCAGTATTGGGCCTACATTACTGCAACTTACTATGCTAAGCATCAGCACTCCAACATCCTTGCTGCTGGGTCCGGACACCCAGAGTGGGGTGAAGCTGAGCCAGCAGTTACTCTGCTGCAGTTACTTTTTAAAGGAAAATTAGAGCACTGAAGTCTAATTGCTAACTAATGGTCTGACGAAGTGGACTAGATCCACAAAAGATCACATTAAAATACAGCAGTTTAACCATGCTCACCCAGTCACCTGGCCATGCCCACAGAGTTGGCCACACCCACAGAATTTTCCACACCCACAGTGTGGTAGTAAAATTTTTTGAAGCCCATCACTGGATTTAATCTACTTGGGGACCATCACCCTTTCCTTGGACTTCACCACCCAAGGCTGTTAATCCTCAGGGTTGTCAAGTTAGTCAACCGCTTGACGATCGGTGTTGAGTAGCTGGCAGTGTGCTCTACTCTATTACTATAGCAGGATAACCTTATCCTGGCCAGACTGGTATTTTCTAACTAAACATATATTATTAAAATGTGTGCATGTATGTGAATTTTCTCCAGAGATGCACATGTTGATCTACAGTAATACATCAGATAACATTAAGACTTGGTTCCACAAGTCTTAACGATATGTGATTTTCAGCCTTATCTGATGCATGCGTCTCTTGCTGCCTTGGCAACCATTCCTCTCCATTTTCTGATCTCTTGCATCAGCGCTCGGCTGCCTCTGCCTGCCATGAGGCATAGCTCTGTGCTCTGCAATCGGCTGGTCAAGCCTGTCTCAGTCAGAGCAAAGAGCAGCTAGGCTGACTCCACATGGGCGAGGCCAGCTTGATCATGCACGCTACCCTTGCCTGGGCCAGCCATGAGTTCCAGTGCAAAGGGCTGTCTGGGGAACCTGGTAGGAGCAGCAGCTGTGGTGGCTTGAAGGTAAGCAGGGCCAGGCCTGGGCTGGATTCTCTCGGCAGTACGGCACCCCATTGCTGGGGGTGGGGGGGAGGAAGGAGGGAAATGGCAGGGAGAGGACCTTTGGCCTCCTTTACTTCTTTATTACAATGCATCGGATAACGCTAGAAAGAACGTTCTCTGGTGCAAATCTCCCCCCCCCCCATTTGTCGTCGTTATGCGGTTTTAGCGTTATCCGGTGCAATCATTATCCGGGGTATTACTGTATGTACTTATTCACTAAAGCATATTTGTATGCATTTTAGAAAAAAAATCCCTTTGTGTTCATATTGCCAGATGCATTGTCCCTGGAATGCAATGTAAAACCTGGCAATGTTTAGATTTACAATCACAAACTGTATCCAGTTTGTACTCAGTTTTTGAAGGGTGTAGGTAGGGCTAATTCATAACATCCAAAACTTTATGGGGGAAATTCATGGCCTTTAGAATCCACAAACTCTGAAAAATAGGGGGAAGCATTGGGGACAGATCTCTGATGGAAAGAATTACTTGTGGACTATAACTCCCAGAATATACCAGTCAGCATGGCCAGGTTCCATGGTAGCTGGGCTGGATACATTGCTGTTGATCTGCTGTTGCTGAAGGTGAAATAGTTATGCATGAATACAAAGTTGCACAGACTGGCAGCCAGATTTGCTCTGCAGACCATCTTCATGAGGAATATTGGTATAAAATGCCTGTACTGTATATCCATGGTGGCCTGGAATGGGTCCTTCAAGACTTCCCCAGGAAGCTCCAGTCTATCTACAATCTCTGAAAGCACATCATCCTGCCCATAGGGCAGAGATAAAACATTTTTCTCCCCCTCCTTTTTTCTCTTTTTGCCCCTCCTAGTTTTGACAACACACTGAGGAAGACAAACATGGATTAATTAATTACTTTTTTGAAAATTGCCAGAGGCAGGTTAAACTTCTGACAGAGTGTTCAAACATTTCACTTGATTAGTAGGAACAGCAGAACAGCTGGGATAGTTCCTTGTTGTTGAGCAATACAGCAGATGTGTTTTTGTTGTTGTTGTCATTGTCACTGAATTATTCTCAAGAACTGAAGATTGTGTATTTATGTTCTGTCACATTTTTGAAAAGAGAACTAGAAGAAGACAAACATTTAGCAGCGACATCTGTGCATACTTTTAAAATGTTTAATAGGCGTCTTAAGATTTTATTGGTGATAAATGGAAGTATATTGGGTGATTTATGAATGATGGTTATGGGCAATAAATTGCAGAATAAGGAAAACAAAACACCACATTGCTAATGGGAAGCTTCCTGGATATCCTGGAGGTGGGGGCTCCTGAAGGCAGGATCAGGGCCCCATCTAGGAATGTAGAGGTAGTTAAGCCATACCTGACAGGTAGGGCCAGAGTTAAGGCCAGAAGATGGGAGTCAGACTTAAAGGCAGATGAGGAGGAGAAGGAAGACTAATAGTGAACTCTGCAGAACCCATAGACTGGAGGATGGATCTGCTGATCGGGTACAAGATGCCAGAGAGCAATACTGGTTGTTGCTCCTCTTAGGCTTTCACAATATCTGCCCAGGTGCCAATCCACTGGTCCCACCCCAACCCAGAAATGATGCTGATAGAAGAACTGGAATAACCAGTGGCTATAGCAGATTCTCTGGGAATTAGATGGGTTGCTGGGACTCAGGGGGCTGCTGAAGGTAACTGCCCCCCCCCCGACAGATGGTACTGGAGGTATTGGATGGTATTAAAAATGAGTATAACTGAATGTTATACCCATTTCCCCTATGCTAATACAGACCAGCAGAATGTAATCAATGGAGGCTATGTTTGAGGAGACCCAACCTGCCACCCATAATTTGGTCAGGAGTGGTGGGTAGTCACACATGCCAACAATTAAATTAAACTCAACATTAAAAATGCCATCTACAATCATGTTTGGCCACAACATTAGCCTGATCATGCCATAGGCCTGTCATGGCGAACCTTGGCACTTCAGGTGTTCTTGGACTTCAATTACCAGAAGCTGAACTCAGCATTCCTGCTGACCAGGGCTTCTGGGAATTGAAGTTCAAGAACAGCTGGAGTGCCAAGGTTCACCATCTCTGCCATAGGCTGATGTTGGGCCTTTATCTATGTATTGTCTATTTTGTCCATCTACTTCAAAATGAGATGAGGTGAGGTGAGAGATGACTGGAAATATGTTTAGGGTATAACCAGAACAACAAAACCTGTTTTCTGACACCATGCACCCAGATATTAATGTTGAGCATAATTTGCTCTATAGGTGGGATGGTGTTCACCTTTCTGATTTAGGTTATGACTCCAGGACTGCACCAGGGCCTTCATGCTAAGTTGAGCAGCTTTTTTTTTTTTTTTTGGGGGGGGGGGCTTAAACAGGTTTAGCTCATTGCCATGGTAGATAGTGTGGGGAAAAAGTTCCTATGCACACCATTTCACATGCACACCATTTCGGTTATGTAGATGCTGAGATTTAGTGACAGAGATGCTGTTGCATGGGTGGCAGCATGAGGACATGATGTGATGAAGGTCACAGGGCTTTTCACTGCTTTGTGCTGCTCTGTGTCACCTTAATTTTGCCAGCCAGTAACAATCTGTCTAGCAGACAGCTAAGTAGTGGGCTTTGGGTTTCACCCATAGGGGGCTGCAGCAGGGGCCTGCTAGGTCCCCTGGTCTTGGTCTCAGAATCCCAAACTATGCTTCAGGGAGGGGTGGTTTCCAGTTAACAAAGTTGTGGCCCTAGTTTAATCCAGTCACTGATGCCTATGGGTTTATTCCTGGCTGTGGGGGCACAAAAGCAATTGATCCCTGAACAGGCAGACAAAAGATACTTAGGAAGTATCTACCGTAAAAATGATTGCAAATTCTGGTGATCCTCTCAGAAATTTCTAGGTACAAAGCACTCAGAAATGGCTTACCAGTCCTCCCCTTCTGGTGGTGCTGTGGGATTGTGCAGCTTGCTCAAGTAAAACAGGGCATGGAATCCCACCAACCACACACACACATTGAGTGAAATCAACTGCCCCTCTTCTGGGAGGCATGGTGAGCAACTGAATGCTAACCCACTGAGCCATACCAACATGAGGCAAAAAATAAAAATAAGCTCACCTTTTTTCTCACCACACTTTACATTTCTTCTTGGTTATAGGATTTTCCTTTGCCCAATTCTTCCATCTCCTACTTCATATAATAAATAACTGACATATGGCTACCCACAACCTTGTTTTTGTAACAAGTAAAATGAAAAAGATGGTAATTTGCATGCTTGGATTAGTGGGTACTAGTGTTTGGCAGATAAAATTTCTTTGAGGCATCTGGAAGAAGCTGAAATACCCAGCTCCAAGAAAATATTTCCTTTTGTTGTCTTGGTTTATGGAAAATATAATTTAAAAAAGAACAGCAGCAGTAGTTTTGCAATTTGTGGCCTGTGGACCCAGCTATTTATTACAATTTAGCATCTCTTGAGAAGAGGGAAATCTTAAAGAGGCGATTATAATCTTCTCGCCTCCTGTAATTTGCAAATTACCCAGGCTTTGTTTTGCGTTTGCTCTTTGGGACATCAGCACATTTCTTCCTTTGTAAAACTGATTTCTCAGAGATGAAAGACTGCTTCGATTATACTCTTTCCAACACAAATATACTGCTTGGCTGCAACAGTGAATCTTGCTGTGAAAGGTTGCATTTCTGTATGACTACTAATGTTTGATTAATAGCCTGGATTAAGCTGCTGTATAAAAGTAGGTCTCCCTTGCTCAAAAACTAGTCATATCCGATTCTAGGATACAGCCAAAGAACCAGTGCTGTCTGCATCTGAAGATGTTTTCATGGTTATATGACAGGCATGACTACACACACCTTCCCACTGAAGTGGTACCTATTTATCTACTTGCTATTTCTTGCTTTTGGACTCCTAGGTTGGAAGGAACTGGGACAGAGACAAGAGCAGCATTCAGGTCTCAAATTGCTGACCTGCTGACCTTCAAGTCATCAAGTTCAGTGTCTTAACTACTAAGCCACCACAGTTCCTGTACTACCCTGCAATTGTTGGGAGGTTTCTGTGAGGCAAATGAGGAAACAGGGGTTCAGTGGGCTATGTGGAGTGGAGCTGTTTCCCCCTGAAGTCACAGCATGCATCAATAAGAATGGACCCAACAAAATGAAAGAATCTCTAAAACACACATTATTTGAATGAGCGAAGGAGAGGCACACATAAAATTTGCATTTCCTTTGGTTTCCCCCTCTTTCTGTCACCTTGACTTCAAAGACAGCACTGATTTATGTTATTGTGATTGAATTCCTATTGCTTAGCATGGCGAGTTGCACTGGAGTAGGCTCATTGAACCAGTGAAGATTTTCTAAATTCCATGGATTCAAATGGACCTACTCTGATTTCAATATACTTTAGCATAGTAAGTCATAACTAGAGTTAGGTCCATTGGACTCTATGGAGGAATTGACTCACCATATCATCACTGATTCAGTGGGCCTACATTACTGCAACTTACTATGCTAAGCAACAGGATTTCAGCCAGAGTATGCATGTGGTTTTGTGATCACGCTTTCTGAACAGCAAAAGTTTTTCCCTAGGTTATCAGAACCTGAGACTGGAGGTGAGGGAGGCCTTGTGATGTTACGAAAGCAAAGTTTGAAATGGTTTCTGTAGCATGTCAAGGTATTTTTTTTACCAATATCAGCAGAAATTCTCAAACTTGTGAGAATTATTTTGTGTTCACTTTGTACAGACAGTTGTAGAAAATTACAACAATTGCTGCCTTGTTGCATGAACTCTAAAAAACAGAAGGATCAACTGGATTGTTTGAGCCTGTTTTAATCAGTTGGTCAGTCCTTCTGTGCCTACTTTCTATTAGTAAGCAGTTAGTTTCACCAAAGACACTAGTTTTGTGCAGAGATATTTTGCACAGAATGAAGATATCTCAGTAAAAGAGCTGGGGAGGGGGAATAGTGTTCCTGTTTCAGTATCACATGTTGCTGTTGTTCAGTTACACAGTCAATTCCGACCCTTTGTGACCCCATGGGCCATTGCCTGCCAGGCACCTCTGTCCTCCACCATCCTCCTCAACCCACCCAGCTCTGTGCCCATTGTGTCTACAATACCATCTAGCCATCTCATTTTCTGCCACCACCACCCTTCTGCCACCCTTCCCAGCATCAAGGCTTTCTCAAGTGAATCCTCTCTTCTCATTTGATGTCCAAAGTACTATAACTTCATCTTTACTATTTGATTTTCTAAGGAGCAGTCAGGGTTGATTTCTTCTATCAGTATTTTCTATCAGTATCACATAGGAGGAGAGACATTATGCAAGTGTCAGCAGCTTCTGGGCAGGCTAAGGCAGCCTTTCTGAATGATAATGAATCATTTTTCAGGAATTTTTCCCACCCATATATAACTGCAAACATGTTTTTGGAGCGATGCAGGGGACTTCACCCTCACTAGAGAGCAACTACCATTTGCTTCTCCCTTTCACACCCACATCAGTCAATGATGATATAACTCCCTTGATGTAATGACTTGATGGGTTTGACTGTTTTCTTGATTCTCACCTACTTGACAGAACTAGGAAATGGCAGATTCAGTGGAGATGACCTGGGGAAATGTTGCATGAATTACAGTGCTTCAGTCCTTTGATGTTCTTCCCACAGTTCTGATTAAATATACAGTTGACACTGTCTGGGAAGCTCCTGTGCCTGACTTGCCCTAGCAATCTGAGGCCATGAAGGTGCAGAAAGTTCCAATGTAATTGCAATCTAATTTGGGGCTGCAGGGTGAATTGAGCTAAAACAGCCCCAAGATATTTTTTGCTGCCTTTTGAGAGCCAGAAATGAAAACAAAATCAATGAAGGGCATATTGTGCAACTCTTTACATAAAATATTGCTTTGTGTCATCTGTGGAAGATCTGTCAACTCTTGCGGAGAAACTGGAAAATCAGCTAGAATTGGCTTATTTATAGAGGTTATATGATCCAAGTTGTAATCCTGTCCATCACGACCACATAAATATTGCATTCAGGACATTAAGAACTGGGTTTCTCTTGTGGTTATAAAGATGACATGTTTTTCTATGTTTGTCAAGGCAAAGTGGCTTTGGTGATCTCATTTTGGTTCCCAATAGATATTTATGTTTTCTTCTTCTTCTCTCTCTCTCTCTCCCTCTTTTAAAATCATCACTCTGTAATGTTCAGAATGTTTGTGACAGCCATTTTTAAACAGAAGCCCAGTAGTGGGTTGTGGCAAAGGTGTCCACAAATTTTGGTCTGGTTATAGCCATGTTGAGGAAATGTACTCTGTCAAACAACTATTGGTCTGCTTATGCAAACATTCCACCACAAACTAATATGAAACAACACAAGAGATAAAGGACACAAATGCCATGTGACATTTGTTGTTGTTGTTGAGTCCTAGAGTCAATTCCGACCCCCTGCGACCCCATGGACCATTGCCCACCAGGCACCACTATCCTTCATCATCCTCATCCTGCCCAACTCTGTGCCCATTGTATCAACAACACCATCTAGCCATCTCATTTTCTGTGTCATCCTGTGTGTCAAATTTTCATTTTGGTGCCATTATTTAGCTAAGTCACTATAATTCATGGTTTAATTCTTTTTAAATTGATTTTTAAGTAATTTTGAACCTCATGGTTTTAATTTATGAATTTTCTGTAAGCCGCCTAGAGTCAGGTTCACCTGATTGGGGCAGGATAATAAATCTAAATAAATAAATAAATAAATAAATAATAAATAAATAAACAAGCCAGTGTCATATTTTCTAGCTTTTAAAAAAATCACAATCAATTTGTCATTTGCTCAACCTTATGTTTACTAAAGTAACATATAGGAAACTATTACAAAAGGGACAAATCACAAATTATTTGTCTTAGATTAATTTATGTATCTAGAGCATCATCTTGGGCTACAAATGGCCCTGGAAGTTAGCCATTCATTTCTGTGGTATTAAGATGGATGCGTGTCAGGCATTTCCATCTAATATCCTGCATGGAAATGCCTTTTGAGACAGTGCATGAGAAGACTCCACAGGATCTTTTAAATAGAGCTTGATAAAATACACAAAATGGAAGAATGTTCAACTAAACATTTTGTGATTGGGTTGCCAGTCAACAACATGTTATAGGAACAGATCTCATGACCAGAGTTGGAGACCATTGCAGCAGTGTTATGGGGACAGGGTAGGAATTAGGATACAAACAAATGAATCAGGTAATATAATACAGTCATAATTAGGGTAAAGCCAAACCACCCGTGTAAAACATAATATTTCCAGGCCCTGCATTGCAGCTGAGGCTTATGGAAAATCCACTGTCATCCCACATGGATTTTCTCTTCAGGGTTTGTGGCACCGTTGACAGTTTGTGTGACATACACCAAGTAGCCCTTTCCATCCTTCATGGTGCTTTGGTGCACCATATTTGAATAAACACAGCCTAAATGCACTTCTCTGCTGAACTAGTGAGCCCTAGTGCAACCTGGGAATGTATATATTTTCCTTCTCTTGGCAATTTCCCCCCTTTTCCCATGGTTCCATGGCTGTCCCATAAATTAGGGAGGAATAAAATAGTCAATCCTTCTTGTTCCTTCCTGTTGCAACCTGTCTCTACTGCTCCTACCACTGGAACAGATCATGGGAGGTGAATATGTAGACATATTCTCCCTGCTTAACAGGGATTTGGATAAGCCTGTGAAGGATATGGAAGGAAAAGATAAGGAGTTAGCCAGGTGCAAGGAGCCTCCCCGGCCCTGGGCTAATTTGCTGCCATCTTACCTTATATATGCAGGGGTCTCAGTCCATGCCTGGCAACGGCTTGCATTACTGTTAATTCAATATCTAGATATTATTGATTAAGCTTATGTAGATTTCCCAGGACAGGCATGGGTCCTTTACTATGAGAATTTCTGCATGTGCGCAACCATACGGCTGAACATGCGTTGGGATGAGCCTCATGCCCCACTGTGGCTTCAATTTATGACCCCTTCTCAGCCAGTTTCCGGTGACCATTATGAATGTGGACACCTGGTTCAGCACCCCTTGCTGACTGCTACCAGTTGGCGGGCCAGGCGGTTCAATCCCGGTTGGTTTGCTGGGAGTTTGCTGGCCACGGGCATTGTTCCAAAAAAGCGTGCAAATACCGCCATGAGTGCACAATGTGTGGCAAGGGTTCTCATGTCCTTTTCTTATCATGGTTCAGTCAGAAAACACATAGCAAGAAAACAGTATCTATAGCAAAATAGGCTAAAAGGGGCTTTGCAGCTGTTGTTGAACAGCAGTTTCCAGTGATCCTCACCACTGACTGGTGGGTGAGGCTGATGGGATAGTGCAGACCAACAAGATCTGTACAATCATACTTGGTTCACTGCTTCTTTAAATGATCTTTCTTATTCAAGAGCTGGCATAGAATAATGGAGAGCAGTAAAACAATCTGACAGAGAAATAATGCATATTCTGACATACCAACTCTGGGCATATTTGTAAAGCACTATAATATTTTTTTCCTCTAGTATGTTGATGTTTCATCCCCTCCTCCTCCTCCTTCCATGTCTAGGCCAGACGTAAAACTGCCAAAATGAAGGCATCTTTTGGTGAGTTCATTCTGTAGTTCCTTTCGCCTAACCAAGTGTGAGAAAGATTAGCTGGCAACACAAGGTTGCCATTACCAGGGTATGCTCGAATGTGGTTAAAAAATACCATAATCACCAAGGAGGCTCTTTCTGTGTAACCTGTTTCATCCCCTGAATATAGTAAATAGAAAGCATTTTAATTTATTGTGGGTGTCTGTTTATTTCATTATGGAATTAATTCATTTTTATGTTTAATTGTAATTATGGAATTACATATAGTTATAGATTTCATTCATTTAAAAAAATATTGAAACTTACTTTGGATGAGCCAAAATCCAGCTTAAATAAGTATATAAAGGTCTAGGAGTAGGTTTTGGCATCAGAAACACCAGCAACAACACAACCTCAAGTTTGCCTTTGTACTTTGGACCTCCATTTGCTTCTGGGAATGAACTCCACGTAGTCTAACTCACATTTCACTCTGGTTTCTTCTTAGTGACTCTTTACTAAACAATGTCTCTCCCCGGTACCTTCTCCTGGCTTCGTTACATTTGCACTCTTTAAAGTGGAGTAAGATCAGGGCTGGCAAAATCATTCAGGCTGTGTCAGCAATTTCACAAAGCCAAACGTCAGATTGATTTATCTGTAAAAAAATGTAGTCTTTAAAATAAAATATCAAGCAAACTTTCATCTGCTTAAAAAAAAAAGCAACATCCAGGCCTATTGCCAGAAGTGTAACATTATCTTGTGGCGTAGCTGAGGTGCTAAGAAAGCCACGCTTGCCCCAATCTACCAAGGAGGTTGCAATGTGGAAATTATTTGGGCCTATCAAATTGAATACTCAGTTTCAGTTACAAGCTGTTTTTGGAAATATCATGAATGTTGTTCCCTTGAAGAAGAGTTGTAGTTAAGAGTTATGCTTTCTTCCACATTTATATTTTTTAGGTCTCAAGTTTTTTCTGTCTTGAGTATGAAAAATGCTATGAATGTTTTTAAATACTTTTTAAAATTACTGAACTGAAATCAACTTCTCACCTATTGTGTCCAAACTCAATGGGAACAGATAATCATGATATGGAAGGGCATGGTGATAGCTCAGTGGTTTAGGTATGGTTGAGAGTTTGATTTCCCAATTGTGCCTCCAAGGAGAAGCGTCAACCTGTGTTGTCTTGGGCAAACTGCACAGTTCCAGGATGTCACCAGAAGGGAGTAACCAATGACTTCTGATTTTCTCCATCTAGAAAACTCTGAAAAGAGTTGCTATAATTAAGAATTGACTCAACAGCATTCACCACCACCACCAAAAGATGATGATGGTGATGATGCCACCGATGCTGCTGCTGCTGCTGATGCTGATGACCCTGCTGCCGCTGCCACCGCTGACAACAAAAACAACAACAAAAACAACAGTTAGAGTTGAGTCATGTTTGCATGGCCACAGATTGACTAAACATCAAGCAGAGGGAAGAAGGAGCAGCTCTATGAGGCAGCCGGGCAGCTACAAGAACGCCTCCTCTTCCACCACCAGACTTTTGCCTCGGCCGGCCCCCAGCCAAGAGAGAAGAAGAAGCAGCTGTGCAGGGAGGCCGGGAGGCAACAAGAACATCGTCGCCACTGGAATTTTTCCCTCGGCTATTTAGTCTGGAGGGAAGTGGACAAGTCTGAGTTTTTGTAATGTATTCCCCACCCCCACCCACACCCCCATGTATTGTTTTGGAATGTATATTGCTTTTGAAATACAGTATGTATTGCTTTTGGCATGTTTTTATTTATTTATTATTTATTTATTAAAATTTGATACCCCGCCCCAATCGGGAGGACCCGACTCTGAGCGGCTTACATCCTAATAAAAGCAAAACATTGTATTGACATATTGTGTTATTGTTGTGAGCCGCCCTGAGTTGCATTGTCGATTGGGTGGCATTTAAGTCCAATAATAATAATAATAATAATAATAATAATAATAATAATAATAATAATAATAATAATAATAATAATAATAATAATAATAATAATAATAGGTTGGACATATTTATATTTATTTATTTATATTTATTTATTCTTCAAATTTATACCCCGCCTCGCTCAGGCGAACCTGACTCTAGGCGGCATCCATACAAAAACAAAACAATATCCCACCAAACCCCCCCCCATTGAGTCCTCTATAGCCGCCCCAAGACCCCCAAGTTCTCTCCCTTCGAGGCCGAATGGCCGAGGGAGGCCCCTTTTATCTTCCTCCCGGCCGGTGACGGGGGCCGGGAGGGTGCAGCAGCGGCGGCGGCGTCAGGTGCGCGGCGGCGGCGGCGTTGCTTCGGGCCTCCCCTGGCCGAGGGAGGCCCCTTTTATCTTCCTCCCGGCCGGTGACGGGGGCCGGGAGGGTGCAGCGGCGGCAGCGGCGTCTGGTGCGCGGCGGCGGCGGCGGCGTTGCTTCGGGCCTCCCCTGGCCGAGGGAGGCCCCTTTTATCTTCCTCCCGGCCGGAAGCAACTGGTTTTTTTATAAACCTTTGCTTTGAGGTAAATGAAAGACTTTTTAAGTTGCATGTCCTTGAAATATAGCAGAAATGTTACAGAAATAACCTCTGGGGGAGAACACAGCTCAAAAGAGGTAGACTATAAAGAGTAGATTAAAAATTTCAAGCTGTAAAATGTTGCCTGCTTGACCAGTAGAGTTGACAGCAAATAATTTCCGTTTTATTTGTTTTATGGCCGAGTAGAAAGGATTCAGCACCTGGTCAACATATTCCACATAGATATACTTTCAACATCTGATGTTTGACCTATAATATGCGTATCTGTGGTTCATGTTGAACACATGAGCATGGAAATTTGAAAGCTGGAGAGGGGGAGGTATCTTTTGACTACATTATGTGAAATCTGTGACAGCATTTAAAGATGTGCATTTCATGTAACTTTTGAGAAATATCAAATAAAGTTAATAGACGGACTGCTGGGAAGTAATGGGAAAACTGTGTTTGGCCACAATATGAATATCTTCATCAGGAAGACTGATGAAAGAGGAGGAAGTTGCAAGCTCAGAGGTAAAGATAGTTGAAAACTGAAAGAAGTAGAGACAGTTGAAAGTTTATGCACAAGAAGAGGAACAGAACAAACAGCTAATGAGAACAGAACAGTTCTAATGGGGCCCAATAATAGTCTTCATAAAAATGTTCAAAGGAAAGTAGGCCACAAAGCACACAATCTCCAGAGCCTACACATGAATGCCAGAAGTATTGGAAACAATGGTGTAGCGAGGGGGCGAGGGGGGCCACCCGCCCCAGGTGGCACTTTGTGGGGGGCGGTGATGCTGCTGACCCGGACTTCCTGGCAGCTGGGGTAGGGGCCGGGACCCTCCATCACCACCCTGGGCACCCACCCTGGGGTGGAGGGCACAGCCCCAACAGTGCGGTGGGAACCAGAGCCCCTCCCCTTCCTCCATCCCCCTCCTCCCCAGGTGCCCCTCCTCATGGCCTGCCAGGCTGGGGTGGTATGGTTCGGCCCCAGTGGGGAGCCCACCGTTGGGGTCCCGGGTGCACAGCAGCCCCACCTCCAAGCCCAGCAGCAGCAGCTCATCCGCCTTCGGTGGCAGTGGCGCCCAGGAAGGTGGGAAGCGAGGCCAGCAGTCACCGTGGCCTAGCACCTGCAGCAGTGCTAGCCAGGTCGAGGACCCCACCACAATGCCAAGATGGCGCTGCTCCAGCCATGGGTGCTGGGCTGCAATGACCACCACCCTTGCCTCCCACCTTCCTGGGTGCTGGTACTACCGCTGGGCTAGGAGGCAGGGTGGCACACACCTGGAACCCCAATGGCATGGGCAAGGCCCAGGGGCTGGGGCAGTGCAACACAAGCCCAGTGGTGAGCCCACTGTCGGCGTTCCAGGCATGCAGCCACCCTGCCTCTGTGCCCGGCAGCAGCAGCTTGTCTGCCTTCAGTGGCAGCAGCGCCCAGAGGGGCAAGGCCGGTGGTCATTACAGACCAGTGTCTGTGGTTGGAGCAGTGCCAGCCAGGCTTGGGGTGGGGACCCTTGGCCTGGCTGGTGCTTTTCCAGCCATGGGGCGGTGGTAACCAACAGCCTCACTTCCCACCTTCCTGGGTGCTGCTGCCACCGAAGGCAGATGAGCTGCCGCCGCCAGGCTCAGAGGCAGGGCGACCGCATGCCTGGGATGCGAATGGTGGGCTCCCTGCTGGTGCTGCCCCACTCCACCCCACCCTAGACCCTGGGCCTCGCCCACACCATCAGGGTCCCAGGCACATGGCTGCCCCGCCTCCTTGCCCGGCGAAGCCTGAAGGTAGTACTTTTGTACCTAGCTGGGGGGGGGGGGCGAGCCTGGGGCACATGGCAAGTTTGGCCTGCGGCCCTGGGCAACTGAAACCCACCCTACGCCACTGATTGGAAATAAATAAGAAATGGAAATCTTACTTCAGAAGGGATAGCAATAGCTGCAACTTGGGATAATATCCATGACTGGAACAGAACAACTGCAAGATATAAATTGTTCAAAGAAAAAAAAAAAGAAAGGATGGAATTGCACCACATGTTAAAAATGCACATCCCTCCACAGAAATATAGGAGGATGAACTCCTATATCCAGAGAGCATCTGGATTGGTTATCCCATTGAGAGCATCTGGGTGAAAAATAAAAGAAATACTGTAGTTGGAGTCTATTACTGACTACCCATTCAAGAAGCACATGTTGAATGAAACCTTTGAAAAACATGTTGCAAAAATGTCAAAGAGATATGACGCAGTAGTAATGGGAGACTTCATTTATCTTGATATCTGTTGGAAGGCAAATTCTGCCAAACAAGACCCTTCTGAGAAACTCCTAGTTTCTGTGGCTGATAATTTTCTCCTACAAAAAGTGGAGGAAGATGCTAGAGGAATAGTTATCCTTTACTTGATTCTATCTATTGGTTATGCTTCTTCTTCTTTGAGTGTCATATCCAATTTTGAACATTGGCTATCATCATGGCGAACAGCCCAGTGGCGTCGCACAGAGTTCAGCCGCCGGGGGCCAAGAACAAACTCGCTCCCCCCCAGCTCGCCGCTGCCGCCGCCCCCCCAGGACCCAGGCAGAAGGTGGCCCCCCTGCTGACGAGCGGGGGGCGCGCGTGCCGCACACCTCCGCCCGCCAGCCCACCCAGCTAGCCGCCAGGGGCGCCACTCCCCCCCCGACGAGCGCCCCGCGCGCGCACACACACACACACCAACCCTTCTTGCACTGCAGCCAAAACGTTGCGAGTTCGATCCTGGCGGGATACCAGATTGCCTAAGCCAGGGGTTTGCAAACTTGGCTCTCCAGGTGTTCTTGGACTTCAATTCCCAGAAGCCCAAGTCAGCACTCCTGCTGATCAAGGCTTCTGGGAACTGAAGTCCAAGAACAGCTGGAGAGCCAAGTTTGCTGACCACTGGGCCATTCATCCTTCCGAGGCCGGTTAAATGAGTACCCAATGGGACGGAGGCGAGCAGGGCTCACCAGCAAAAGGGCCGCCCTCCGCCTGGGAAGTCCTGCACGCTGCCCACCTCCTCCCGCCCAGCCAGCCGCCAGGGGCTCCGCGCCACGGCGCTACCCACCCCCGACGAGCGCCCCCTCTGACGGCAAGCTGGGTGGATGGCTGGGCGGGCAGAGGTGGGCAGCGTGCGCGCATGCGTGCAGGACTTCCCAGGCGGAGGGCGGCCCTTTTGCTGGCGAGCGTTGCTCGCCTCCGTCCCATTGGGCACTCATTTAACCGGCCTCGGAAGGATGAATGGCTTAGGCAATCTGGTATCCCGCCAGGATCGAACTCGCAACGGAGGCGGAGTCAGGGGCAGGCGGCGAAGAGCCCCCGACGGCCAGCCAGGTGGACGGAGGCGAGCAGCGCTCGCCAGCAAAAGGGCCGCCCTCCGCCTGGGAAGTCCTGTTTCCTAACCCCAGGCAGAGGGAGGCCAAAGTGGTGGGGACATTTTGCCGCCCCCTGAAAGCCGCTGCCCGGGGCATCCGCCCCCCCCCTGCCCCCCCCACGCTACGCCACTGGAACAGCCATGAAGATTGTTCTGGGAACAATATAATGCAGTAAACTTCCATTTGCTATCCACATTGCAGCATGATACCAGTACCACTGATCCAGTTGTGTGAGTCACTTTTTGGTCCTGAGGCCTTTTGGGACACAAAGGCCTCATCGGCTCCAGGCCAGTATTGGTAAAGCTGTTGCCCTCCATCAAGATGGATTTAAGTGAGTTTTAATCTACTTGAGGACCATCATCCTTCCCTGTCGATTTTGCCACCCAAGGCTGCTAGTCCTCAGGGTTGTCAGGTTAGTTAACTGCTGCTTGAAGATCAGCGTTGAGTTGCTGGCAGGATAACCTGGTCAGACTTTTGATTGTGATTGTATCTGCAACATCAATGCCACTGTACCTCTTGAGAGTACAACCAGCCTGTGTGACTTTGGGCACACAACTCCAGGGCATCCCTAGAAGAAGTGAATGGTATAGCACTTAATTTTAATTCCCCTCTATTCAGCACATGTTAGGCCTCCTCTTTCTTTATTAAGCAAAATTTGAACTTGGAACCTTTGTTTCATTCTTTAATAAGAAAAGCCTTTATGCATCTTCTCTCGATATGAACAGATTTCAGTTTCCTCACAATATATGCCTCTTGATTTCTTATACAGACTTAGGCTATCATTACATTAACCTATAAGAATTCTAATTTCACTTTTAGAAACATTGAAATCAACATTAAGTTTAACAGCAAACCTTTTGCAGAAAATGTCATTAAAACTATGTATAAAAATGATCATTTGAGAGAAAAGACAAACAGTCATGGGCGTTATGGTTTTCTAGGAAGGATACTCTAAATTAATTTCAAAGGGCAGTGACATTTGGATAAGAATAAAAGACAAATCTTGCTGAATATTATAATTTCCATAAGCAAGGAGCTAAGTGCATTCATATGGAATGATGGAAGAAGGTTTGTTTCCAGTCTTCCTGCCTAATAAGGTAAATATCAGACAAGTTGTTAGGTTACTCTGAATCCAACAATGATATTCTGTGAAGCTTATTTTGTTAGGCAGTGCAAGCAAACCACATCCTCAATCTCTCTTAAATCACTAATATGTTACAGATCCATGAAGAAATACGATGTTCTCATTGCCCGGAAGGAAAATGTGATGTCACTTTCAAATGACTATCTCTGCAATTGTAATGTGACTTTTAAGATCCAACTAAAACCACATTTGCTGAGACAACCATCAATCAACAATTAAAATAGTATTTCTTTTAGTCTTTAGTCTTAATTTTCTTTCAGAAAACAGTCAAAGTTCTGTATCTGCTTTTGAAATAGCAGTGTGACTGCATTTGTTCCCAGTACTTCAATCTTTTTAGGTGTCAGTAATAGTACCCAGTGTTTGTACTGGCCAAATGCTTTTTTGATTTTCATGGTTTAATTCTTTTTTAATTGACTTTTAAGTAATTTATGAACCTTAAGGTTTTAATTTATGAATTTCTGTAAGCCGCCTAGAGTCAGGTTCGCCTGATTAGGGCGGGATAATAAATCCAAATAAATAAATAAATAAACCAAATAGCTATTGCCTCCTCCCAGGTTCCCTCTCTCAAATTGAAAGACCATAGTACTAAAAGCTGGTCATTTTTTACCCCATATTGAGGCTCTGTAACTTATTAGCCTGGCAAAAGAGAATGTTGACAGTTGATGGGAGATGATAAGAGTTTATTAATAACATCTAGAAAGGTGGCAGGGCAAGGAACAAAGGATCAGAGGAGAGCACCAATAGAGGGGAGAAAAATATTTTGTAGGCACTTCTTCAAGTGCCATATCCAATTCCGAATACAGTAATACCTCATATAACATTAGTATCGAATAACACTAAAATCGCATAACATTAAGGAATCTGGGGGGAAGAATTGCATCAGATAACATTAAGATCCTATGGGATGCTTCAGATAACAACCGCTAAAGCCTGTGAGGTTACAATGTATCTCTATGGATCCCATAGAGGATCAGATAACACTAAAAATCATATAACACCAAGACTTGTGGAACCAGGTTTTAGTGTTATATGAGGTTTTACTGTATTGGCTATCATCATAGCAATCAACCATGAAGACTGTTCTGAGAATATAATACAGTGGCCTTCCATTTCTCTTCCACATCGCTGCGTGACACCCATACCACTGATCCAGTTCTGTGAGTCACTTTCTGGTCCTGAGCCCTTTTGGCACACAAAGTCCTCATCAGCCCCAGGCCATTATTGATGAAACTGCTGTGCTCCATCAAGATGGATTCAAGTGGGATTTCATCTCCAAGGCTGTTAGACCTCAGGGTGTTCATGTTAGTTAACTGCTGCCTGAGAATCAGTGTTGAGTTGCTGGCAGTATGGCCAGACTGAGTTAGGGAGGGTTAAGCATTTATACCATTTGGTGATGTGATTCTGTAATTGCTTATACATTAGTCTATTAATTACATAATCTACTAAAATACTTACATAGATGTGACTTAACACAATAAGTTTTGTTAGCATACTTACTTACAGCTTTCATTAGCTTTATTAAGATCCCATAATTATATTCCTAAAACATTATGCTTTTTGTAGTTATATTCCATGGATAGTTAATAGAAAAAAATATAACACAATATCTCATTGCATATGCCAGCTTAATAAAAAATATTTTCCTTGGACATTCAGTTCATATGTCTTGCATAACGCAAATAACTTAAGGGATGTGCAAAATATTCATCTGATTTGTAGCTGGCTTAACCCTTTTTGGGATAATGTCAACTGTGATGAAGACACACTTCTGAATGTTCCCTTAGAGGTCTGTAACATTCTGTAGGTTCCTTGGGAGAATTCTCAGATACCAGATTCTCTGAACTGATAGGCAAAATTGCCAGATGTTTCGTATTTCAGTCACAGTCCTTGACAGTAGGTTATCTTATCCAGGACTGACAGGAACTGAAACCCAAATAACTAGTAATCTACCTTCTGGCTCAATTTTGTTTAGGGCTGCCTTCCCTAAAGCCAAGCCCTATGAATAACTTTGCAGCATCTCCAGCATGCATGACCAATGATCAAGAATGAAGAAAGCCAACGTACAAAATATCTCAAATGCAACAGCTAGGGTCAGTGAAAGCTGGTTCAGTCCAATAAAGGAATCTTCTGTTTATTCGTGTTCATAGCTTTATCTATAGATTGAATGCATGTGGGTGGTCTGCTTCAGAGATGGGGGCAAAGGGCTGAAATGAGTATGTCTCCTATAGGTAGATTTTTGGATGCAACTCTCTGTTAGCAAAACAAAGAAGCAAGCCAAATCAGACAGTTAATAATTCAATGACTAATCCAAAAATATCTCCTGTGACAAATTATTAATTGTCAATGGATTTATAGCTGCAGGACAAAATTTATATCAGCTGTTTAATGACTCAAAGGATCATAATTTACAGACTTCTGTAGAAAAATTGGGTTTTATTCGATTCCTGTTTTTCTAACATTTCACAGAAGAAAATAGAGAAACATTCATCATGGATCTATTTTAATGTTGAGGATTACTTCTGGAACTACCCTTCTGTTAAACATTGGGAGGGCTCTATTTTATCTGCTGTTTATTCTTTTATGGTAGCCTGCTTTTCAGAGATATAAAAGCCAAAAACCCTGATTTTTCTTGGAACTAAAGATAAGCTGACTGCCCATAATTTATTATTCAGACAATGTAATATATGCACAGGGCTGAGCCCTGCTGCTGCTCCTGTCAGGCGGGACCTTTAAAAAACTGCTCCAGCCAGGTCGTCTCTCACCCCACCGCCACTCGAAACACCTGCGGTGGGAGAGAGAGGGACGCTGACGTTGCTGAGCCCTGCTGCTGCTCCTGTCACGCGGGACCTTTAAAAAACTGCTCCAGCCAGGTCGTCTCTCACCCCACCGCCACTCGAAACACCTGCGGTGGGAGAGAGAGGGACGCTGATGTTGCTGAGCCCTGCTGCTGCTCCTGTCAGGCGGGACCTTTAAAAAACTGCTCCAGCCAGGTCGTCCCTCACCCCACCCCCACTCGAAACACCTGCGGTGGGAGAGAGAGGGATGCTGACGTTGCTGAGCCCTGCTGCTGCTCCTGTCAGGCGGGACCTTTAAAAACTGCTCCAGCCAGGTCGTCTCTCACCCCACCGCCACTCGAAACACCTGCGGTGAGAGAGAGGGACGCCGCCATCGTTGAGCCCTGCTGCTGGGACCAGCTTCTCCTGCCGGGCGGGGAATATAAGCCATCTATGGGGACGCTGCTCTCACCCCCGGGTGCGAAACAACATCCCAGGGGACTGTGGAAAGGGCCCCTCTCGCCCCCAAGGTTTTTACGCCCCTAGGAGGTCTTTTGGTGGGGGGTGGGGTAATCAGTGGCGTCGCGCAGCGTTGAGCCGCCTGGGGCGAAGAAGAAAATCGCCGCCCGCCCCCCGCCCCCGCTCGCTGCCCCCCCCCACCGCTCGCCCCCCCCAGGCAGAAGGCGCTCCCTCCCCTGCTGAATAGTGGGCACCCCCCCCTGCCAGCCCGCCGCCAGAAGTTCGAAAAAGGTAAAGATCGCGGCTCGACTGCGGGGGTTAGCTGGGATCCCGAGGGTTCCCCCCATCCTCGCCTAATCCCCGCAGAGCCGTCCGCGTGCACGCCCGAGGATTCAAAAGGGTAGGAATACCCTTTCGAATCCTCGGGCGTGCGCGTGGGCAGCTCTGCGGGGGTTAGGCGACGATGGGGAAAACCCTCGGGATCCCAGCTAACCCCCGCAGTCGAGCCGCGATCTTTACCTTTTTCGAACTTCTGGCGGCGGGCTGGCAGGGGGGGGTGCCGACCCACCCACCCAGCCAGCTTGCCGTCAGACTGGGCGCTCGTCGGGGGGGTGGCGCCATAGCGGGGAGCCCCTGGCTGCTGGCTGGGTGGCTGGGGGGGAGGAGGTGGGCAGCGCGCGCGTGCAGGACTTCCCAGGTGGAGGGCGAGCCTTTTGCTGGTGATCGCTGCTCGCCTCCGTGGCCGTCCCATTGGCTTGGGTACTCCTTTAACCGGCCTCGGTCGCCAGCAACCGAGGCCGGTTAAAGGAGTACCCTAGCCAATGGGACAGAGGCGAGCAGCGCTCGCCAGCAAAAGGCTCGCCCTCCACACACCTGGGAAGTCCTGCACGCGCGCGCTGCCCACCTCCTCCCGCCCAGCCACCCAGCCAGCAGCCAGGGGCTCCCCGCTACGGTGCCACCCCCCCGACGAGCGCCCATTCTGACGGCAAGCTGGCTGGGTGGCTAGGGGTGGGGGGGAGGAGGTGGGCAGCGCGCGCGCGCGCGCGTGCAGGACTTCCCAGGTGTGTGGAGGGCGAGCCTTTTGCTGGCGAGCGCTGCTCGCCTCCGTCCCATTGGCTAGGGTACTCCTTTAACCGGCCTCGGTTGCTGGCGACCGAGGCCGGTTAAATGAGTACCCAAGCCAATGGGACGGAGGCGAGCAGCGCTCACCAGCAAAAGGGCCGCCCTCCGCCTGGGAAGTCCTGCTTCCTTCCTAAGCCCAGGCAGAGGGAGGAGGCCAAAGTGGTGAGGACATTTTGCCGCCCCCTGAAAGCCGCTGCCCGGGGCATCCGCCCCCCCCGCCCCCCCCACGCTACGCCACTGGGGGTAATGAGGGTAAGTGGAAGAATAGTGAAGTCTGCCAGCCAGGAAATGGGAAAGGAGCTCTGCCCAATACGGCTGGGGGGTTCCCGGGAGCACAAATTGGTGTGGTAACGGGCATGGGGTGTTACAGCGGGAGCCGAGGGGCAGGCCGCACACGGGGAACGCGGGACAGATGTTTAGTTGCTGTCCCCTGTTCCAGCCCCCCGGCTACACCTCGAGCTCCTGAGCAGCCGGTCAAGAGTGACCCTTCCCTCAGGTTGCTGCTGGTGAATGCCAGGTCTGTCTGCAATAAAGCCCCCCCACTCTCAGACTCCATTCTGGGGGAGCGGACGGACCTGGCATGCATCACTGAAACCTGGCTGGCACCAGAGGACGGAGTCCCTCTATCTGAATTGTGTCCGGCTGGGTTTGGTATTTGGCACCAGCTCAGGGAGAAGGGGAGGGGCGGTGGAGTCGCCGTGGTGGCCAGGGAGTCACTGGGAGTCGCCAGGGCCACGGCTCCGCATATTCCGGGTTGTGAGACCCTGCTCCTGCGTGTGGGCCCAAAAGGGCAGTTGGGAATCTTGCTCCTATACCTGCCTCCCTGTAGGGTAGCAGATTCCCTGCCTGAGCTACTGGAGGCGGTCTCGATGCTGGCGCTGGGGTCCCCCAGGCTTATGGTGCTGGGGGACTTCAATTTGCCATCGTTGGGGCCTGGCTCGGAGGTGGCTCGGGAGTTCATGGCTTCCATGGCAGCCATGGGCCTGACCCAAGTAATCCAGGGCCCTACCAGGAGCAGTGGTCATACCCCGGACCTAATTTTCATATCGGAGCCGTGGCAGAGTGATCTGAAATTGCAGAATTTAGTCATCTCTCCTGTGTCATGGTCAGATCACTATCTGGTGACCCTAGACTTCCTGGGGGTGAATCTTCACCGCAGGGAGGCAGGGCCAGTTAAATGGGCCTGCCCCCGGCGACTAATGGATCCAGAAGGATTCCAAAGGGAACTGGGGTGTTTTCCTCTTGACCTGCAATGCGATTCAACAGACGCTCTCGTCAACTCATGGAACGAGAGAGTGACGGCAGCCTTGGACAGGATCGCTCCACTATGGCCTCTCCGCCCCCGTTTGCACCAATCTGCCCCTTGGTACACTGAAGAGCTGAGGGAGCTTAAACGGGCAAAGAGACACCGAGAGCACCGCTGGGTGAAGACCCGGAGTGAGTCTGACCGAACACTAGTTAGAGCAGCCATTAAAGACTACCTAGTGGCGAAAAGGGCGGTGAAACGTCAATACTTCACCACCCTTGTTGCCTCTGCGGATAATCGTCCAGCTGCCTTGTTCCGGGTGACCAGATCCCTCCTTGGAAGAGGGGGGTCAGGCCCTGGTTGGCAGGGTTCGGCTGAGACATTTGCTGATTATCTAGCGGAGAAAATCGCTCAGATTCGCTCGAAGTTTAATCCCGGCGTGGAACGTATGGAACTGGGGTTGACCGGTGCGCAGTCTGGCCATGTTATCTGGGATCGGTTTGAGCCAGTGGACCCTGAGGAAGTGGACAGACTTCTTGGATCTGTTCGTGCCACAGCCTGTGATTTGGACCCATGCCCTGCCTGGCTAGTTAAAGCATCAAAGGCGGTGGCAGGTGGTTGGGTTGAGAAAATTATAAATTCATCATTGGAGGAGGGGTCTTGCCCAGCACCATTAAAACATGCTTTGGTGCGCCCCCTCCTAAAAAAACCATCTCTCGACCCCAAGGTAATTTCGAACTACCGCCCAGTATCTAATCTACCCTTTCTGGGTAAGGTGCTGGAAAAGGCTGTGGCACAGCAGTTAAAGGAAGTTCTGGATGAAGCGGATTATCTGGACCCTTTTCAGTCAGGATTCAGGCCCGGATATGGTACGGAAACTGCACTGGTCGCTTTGGTGGATGATCTCTGGAGAGAGCGGGATGGAGGCCATCCGACCATCCTTGCTCTTCTCGATCTCTCAGCGGCCTTCGATATCGTGGATCACAACATTCTCTTGGGAAGGCTCCAAGGATTGGGGATCCAGGGCACTGTGTTGGCCTGGTTTTCCTCATTTCTGAGGGGCAGGACCCAGACGGTATGTCTGGAGAATGAGAGGTCCAGCCCTAGGCTCCTCCAATATGGGGTGCCTCAGGGCTCGGTACTCTCACCTCTCCTGTTTAACATCTATATGAAGCCGCTGGGTGAGATCATCCGTTCCCACGGGGTAAGGTACCATCAATATGCTGATGATACCCAACTGTACATCTCAGCCCATGGGGACCCAAGCGGTGCAGTAGAAGTCCTCTCCAGGTGCCTGGAGGCTGTCAGGGTCTGGATGGGGGAAAACGGGCTTCAGCTGAATCCCGGCAAGACTGAGTGGCTATGGGTGAGGGGCCCTGTGTTACCCCGGGAGCTTCCAGCTTTGGTTCTGGATGGGGCAGTTTTGCCCCAGACAGATCCGGTGCGTAATCTGGGCGTCCTCCTGGACTCACGACTACTGTTCGAAGAACAGGTGGCAGGCGTGGCCAGGAGGGTTTTTGCACAACTTCGTGTAATATACCAGTTACGCCCACTCCTGGATCGGGACTCCTTGCTCAGGGTCACACATGCACTGGTCACCTCCAGACTTGATTATTGTAATGCGCTCTACATGGGGCTGCCCTTGGTGACTATTCGGAGACTGCAGCTGGCCCAGAATGCGGCTGCTCGGGTGGTGATGGGGTGCGGGCGTTACGCTCGTGCCTCACCACTGCTTCGGCAGCTGCACTGGTTGCCAGTATGTCTCCGGGTGCAATTCAAGGTGCTGGTCATTACCTTTAAAGCCCTATATGGTAGTGGGCCAGGATACCTCAGAGACCGCGTCACCCCAAGAACGTCTGTCCGTCCCACCAGGGCGGATCGGAGAGGCTCCCTTGCAATTCCATCAGCTAGAGAGGCTTGCCTCTCTAGCACCAGAAGGAGGGCCTTCTCCGTGACCGCCCCAGCCCTGTGGAACCTCCTGCCTATCGATCTACGTCAACAAACAGAGCTCCTGCCCTTCCGGAAAGGTCTTAAAACCTGGCTGGCAGGACAAGTTTGGGGATCCGGAAATACCGGATCTCATGTTGGGTGGCTTATCAGATGAGACAGCCACCCGTTGTTCTTACCTTCCTACCCTGGTTCTGTTTTTTAATAATTGCATAATTTTATAACTTGGAAATGTTTAATTTCTTTTAGCTTAACTTTTAATTGTTGTATTAATTTATATTTTAACTGTGAATAGGCTATCGTATATTGATTTGTGGTTTTATATTGAGTTGTGGTTTAGCTATGTATTTTTAAATTGTGTATGTAAGCCGCCCAGATTTGGGTTTTTGACCCGATTGGGCTGGATAATAAGTCGAAGGAAATAAATAAATAAATAAATAAACATAGGGGATGAATGAGAATTTCATTTTCAGTTTGGATTTGGAAATAATTTACCATAACTTGCAAATTATTTCATATTTTGGACTCAGAACATCCTCTTTCCTTTTCTGAATTATGGATGGCTTCAGCACATCATTATATTCACTCTTCTTAGAAAGAAACATCCCAACTTTGGGACTGAAGCATACTGAAAAGTAAAATAATTAACTTCTTATGGAAGAAACCAAAATTGCAGAACACTATGTCCGTTCATTTGTGAAGAATTTAACAAAACACAAAAATGTCATCATATTTGAAAGAGAAGAAAGTTGCCATTTTAAAAAAATCACATATGGTCAAAAGTGAAATGAACATACTTTTCCATAAAATAATAAGTGTTCCATTAAATGATGCTTAATGTTTTTTAAAATTAATTTAACGATATACAGAGGAACCTCGGTTAATGTAATTAATGCGTTCTCTGGGACTTTTCTTACAGCGAAAATTACTTTAACCGAATTTCACATAGGAATGCATTGAATGCAGTTTCCCATAGGAATGCATTAAAACCCAAAATACATTAACCAAAATGTGGTTTCCCATAGGAATTCATTGAAAACCAATTAATCCATTAAAATAATAATCTGTAAAATGAGCCACTATTTTCTATGGATTTCCTTTTGTTATGTGATTTTTATGTTAACCGAGCTGTTTGTTTACCAAAGTTTCACTGTACTAGTAGAGTGGTGGCAAACCTATGGCACATGTGCCAGAGAGGGCACTCACTGCCCCAGCACAGAGTTCACCCTGCCTCTCTTAGAAGCCCAAAGGGAGTGCTTCCTCCCTCCCCCAGCAAAGAATTCACCCCACCCTTCTATGGCACAGATGGCAGCCTGATGAGTTTGGACACTTGGTCTCTACAAGATTCGCCATCACTGTAATAGTAAATACATTCAGGCCATTAGTTCAACACCATTCCATTTCTCTCTATGCTTTCTTCCTCTAGCTCAATGATTATCTTTTTCCTCCTTTTTCACTTACATTAAAACTTACATTAAAATAAGACCCCTCTCTTTAGAAATCTGGGGATATCAGTCTCACATTTATACTCACCCAATATACAGTTACAAGAGAAATATTTCCAGCCTATATTTTTCATAAGATTTATTTGCATAGTAATGTATCACTAACCATTGTTTTGAAATATCAATTAAAATATATGTTATTCTGTATAACAAAGGAAAGACAGACAGAAGACTATGTAGTGGGAGAAGATCTTCTATCTGCAGTTTGCATGACACACCTAACAGAAGAAACCACCAAACACTTATAATCAGGTGTTACTAAAAGCTAACTACCAATGGACACAATTGATTCCTAGTGAACCAAGAAATAGTGCAACAATCCAAGAACTGGAAAATCATTAGTACCTCTGCAAATATATGTGTTCCTAGTTATTTTCACTTCCAAACAATTACTAGCAGGCTAGTAATTTCAAAACAAATGAGCTAGTAAGCCTTTCATAATATTTCTACCCACCTAGTTCATAGCTATAGAGAAAGAGTCTTATGTTTGTTAATGTTCTGTTAAGTTGACACTATGATGTTCAAAATATTCTGTTCTCAACAACCCTAGTCAGCTCTTGTAAACACAAAGCTGGAGTTTCCTTGAGGGAGACAATCCACCTTGTTTTTGTTCTTTCCCCTTTACTACTGCCTTCAGCCTTTCCCAGCATTAACTTCTCCAGAGAATCTTCCCTTCTCATTATGTGCTTAAAGTATGACAGCATCAATTTCATCATTTCCCCCTCCCGAGATAGTTCATGCTTGATTTGCTCTAGGATCCATTCATTATCTTTCTGACAGTCCAAGGTGCTCGCAAAGCTCTCCTCTAGCACCATATTACAAATGAGTCAATTCTTTTTTTTCCTTTCCATTTTCTTTACTTCAGCTTTCACACCCATATATAGTGATTGGGAATATAAAAGTGTGGATGATTTTGAGCTTGGCATCCAGTGACCCATTCTTATAGTTGATGATATTTTCTAATTTCTTCATTGCTTCCCTTTCAAGTCTCAGTCTTCTGATTTATTGGCTGTAGTCTCTATCTGGACTGATAGATGGTAAAATGGATAGACCAATAGACTAAGACTCAGGAGATCTGGGTTCAAATCCTCACTCAAACTTGGGAATTCACTGAGTGGTGAGTCTGGTAAAACGACTCCTTAAATATTGCAAATACAGTGAAAGCCCTATTAGAGTCAACTTGAGGTGCAACTTGACAGCACATAAGAACAACACAATGTTAAAAGCTTCCATAGATTTCCATACTCTATTCCAACTATTTCTGTTCTTCCTGCACCAGTGAAGGAGATAAGCTCAATATGCAGCAATGTAGTGCTGCTGATACAGAATTGATAGAAACAGTATTTTTATTTATTTATTTATTTATTTATTTATTTATTTATTTATTTATGTTTACACTTGTATGCCGCCCACTCGCATCGCGACTCTGGGCCGCTAACAAAATATCACACAAACATCAAATTATTTTGTTATGTAGTATGCAAATAAAAGACACTCAAGTGATGTTACTGCCTTTCCATTTGGAAGAGAAGGATATCTTTTCCCTCCCATTCCATTGTGAAAGTAGCTCCTTTTTCATGAAGCCTGAGCAGGACTGCAAGTCTCCTCTTCCAGACTGCCTGGAAACTTGAACAGGACTAGCCCTTTCAGAAGCTGAGAAAATGCTGGAAAATTTGTTTGCAGGTCTCACTTGCCTTTTAAAATAACAAAACATCTGGCAATGATTGTATATATGTACAGGATAGGGTATGTAACATGATTTTCTCACAGTTATACATGGTCAACTGGAAATTATGTTTTCCCCCTTTGATAATTGCATGGTTTCATCCTGTGTATATTAGATCATATGCTGAGACCACATACAACTCATTTTATTACTTTCTGCCTTAAATGTTGTACTATATTATCCTGAGGATTACTGCTACTTTTAACAACTGTATTTTTTTTAAAAAAGAAATTGCTTACATCTGTTTCAGAGCTTCATTTCTGTATAGATCACATGTTAGGACTTTTGTGACTTATTCGGAAACTCAGTGGTAACTTGCAACTACAGAAGGCCTGCTGAATCAATTGAACTTATGGAAGAGTTGACTCATCAAATCCCCACTGATTCATGGGCCTACTCTAACTATGACTTACTACTGGATTTATGTCTAATGTCATTTTATGCTATTCTATTGTAGGTGGTGTAGTACCCAAAGATATAAAGGGAAGAGAATGAGATTGCAAGTGTCATTCTGTCAACAATTCAACCAGTATAATGTCTTTGAATGGTCCTACAGATAACACCATACCCAGAGAAGGCTCTTGTTACTCAGGCCCTATCCTAAAGACATCTGGATGTCAGGAAAAGAGAGCTCAAAAGGGGAACAAACTAGGTAAAGAGGCAAGAAGTTGGATGCTTCCCATAAAGGGCAGAGAACCATGGCTGTCTGGAAAATGGCAAGCTGAGAACAACTTTATGGTGCTGATGCAGCTTTGTTGAGGCCTAAACAATAGGCCAGTATGAAGATGGATATATAAGGCATTAATTCATTTTTGTGTCAGAGATTGCTCTGAGTTGAAAGGATTTCTGCTGGAGAAACTCCACTCAGGGGATGCCTGAATGAGGCTCCTTTCATGTCCCCAAGTGCAGCTCTTGGGTATTGAAACCTGACCTTCCAGTCTCCAGCTCAGTGTCTTAACCATTAAGCCACCATAAGGCATAAGACCCCTGGAAAGATGTTGCCCCATGAGCCTGAGATGTTCCTCATACAGTGATATGTACAGTGCCTAGGGTTACATCAACCCCTGAATGGTGAGATTCTTCTTGTGTGTCTGAGAAAGATCTGTTTTCTCCACCAGCTCAACAGGGATGGCATAAATGAAGGGGGCTTCCCTAGAGGATACAAAGTGCAAGGGGAAGGATAAATACAAAGTTATGCATGTGCACACAGAAGTAAATCCCATTCAATTTTATGACTTTTGCCTCCAGGTAAGGGTGCTTAACTTTAAAACTACAATAAATGAAAGAAAAGACCAAAAGACCAATACAAACTAATCATATTTTAGGCTGGAAGTAACCTAGCATTTCGAAAGCAAGACATTGCAAGTAGGTAAATAGGGACCACTTCAGTGGGAAGGTAAACAGCATTCTGTGCACATGACCACAGAAACATCTGCAGAAGCAGACAGCGCTGGATCTTTGGCATTGAAAAAGAGATGAACACTGAACCCTAGAGTTGGATATGACTGACTTTCAAGCAAGGGTGACCTTTACCTTTACTTAACCCTAGCAATAATCTGGAATGAAGATATTTACTGCAGATTACTGTACCTGCAAATAGTCAAGAAGCTGCTTGTAATTCACTCTCTGTTTTAACGCATATTATATGGCTGCAGAGCCAGAGACTGGGAATTAGATTCCTCACTGTGCTTGCTTGACAAGGGTTGGACTCTGTGATCCATAAGGGCTCTTCCAGTTGTGCAGTTCTAAAATTATTATTATTATTCTAAAAATTATACTATGCCTCTTTTCTATGCACTTTTTTCTTCTTTAGAGGGTAAATTAGTGATGGGCAGCAACAGGTTCGCACCAGTTTGCCAGTGTCCCGGAGAACCGGTAGCAGCTTTTGGGAGGAACCACCTTGGGGGCTTACCTTTTTGCCAGTTCCCCCACTGGGTATGTACATGCACTCCTACAGCACTTGGCGTGCACGTGCGGCCTCCATGCTGTCCTCCGAAGTGGGGAGGAGGAAGAGAAACTACTAGCCTGAAGCTCCCTATTGCCTGCTCCCCAGGGTAAGTGACTCACCTTTGGGTGTGGGGTGTGGGTGTGTATTTTAAAGTGTATTTAATGTGTATTTATTTTAAATGTGTATTTTAATGTGTTTTATGTGTATTTAATTTGTATTTTATGTGTTTTATGTCTATTTAATGTGTATTTATTTTAATGTGTATTTTATGTGTTTTATGTCTGTTTTGTGTATTTTTATGTCTATTTAATTTGTATTTTTATGTGTACTTATTTTTGTGGGGTTTTTACGATGGCTTCACCCACATCATTGACTCCACCCATGACATCAGCTCCACCCATTATGTTATGATGTTGGCTCCGCAAAGGTGACGTTGGTTCCACCCACAGTGTGGTAGTAAAATTTTGGCTACCTACCACAGGGGTAAATGTAAAAGCTGGAGCATTAAAGTGTGGATTGGGTGTCATTTTAAAATTCTAATGGGGTTGATGTCAGTTGCAGTGCCTAACATTACTTCGCATTCCACCTGTTTTTTTTCCTCTAAAGTGTACTGTTTTGACCTTCCTCTACCGCAGGAAAAAAATATCTGAATAGAATTAACTTTTGAATCCTCAGAGTAGTATATAGAAAACTCAAGGTAAATACAGACTGAATTACAGAGTGCATGTTCTTAATCAGACATCTGACATTCTGATAACTCTATTGCCCCTCCTGGATATTTCAGATAAATATATGTGTGTTGGGGAGTATTTAAACATAATTACAGGAATTTGTCATGGACACCTTGCTTTTTCAGGAACCAAGGCAACTGAGAATTCAACACTAATGGACTACAGAAAGAAAAATAAACCAAACCTGCACAAATGTCACACAAATTGAAAAGTGGTATAAGTTTACTGTCATGAAAGGAAAATGTTAGGAAGCAATGTCTTCTGGATTGCTCAGGGTTTTTTGTGTCCACTTTCCTGCTTCTTGTTCTTCCTTGTTTTCTTACTCCTGGGAGCAAATCATCAGAGAGATAATTAGTGGATTAGTCAAGGAGTGTTATTTGATAGCAGAAATCAGCATTTCTTTTAGAAAGAGAGGGCACCATGCCCACATAAAGAAGTGTTATTCTAGTTTATTCCAGTTTACGTTCCACTTTGTACTGGAATTCCATTTCTATGGAAAGTAAACATCATTTTTGAAGATATTTCCAAAAAAGACAACAGTGCCAAGGGACTCAAGAAAAGCCACCCATACTGCTACTAATAGGGATGTGTGCAATGAAAACATTTATGCTTCTTTTGTGTCTTGTTCTGTAGGATTGCCTCCTTCAGTTTTTGTGTATGTTTTTGTGTAGCAATCCTATTGTTTTAACATGACAGGGAAACCTTATTTTGGTTATTTAACTGCAGAAAGGCACGAAAACTGAGACTCTGTCTACTCCTAAAGAAGGCAAGAGTACATGAAAAAGAAAATAAAAAGACCTGTGTAGGGATGAGGTTACAGAGGGGTCCTCAGCCAATGCCTCTCTCACCAATGCCCACACCGCCAGAGGTGAACAAAGATGCTCCTACAGCCAAGATATCTGCCATCACCCATCATACCATGGGCAACAAATACCTCACTCACCCACAAAACAATTCCAAAGAAGTGAAGCATACAAAAATCAGGAAAGAGAAAACAATAGCTTGAGTTCAGTTCTATCCACCCATAACAACAGACATGCTTTGAGCCTGGGCAGCACAAGAGAAAAAGAAAGGATAAGGGAACAGCCAGCTAACCAGACACGGGCTACCTGACACACAGAGACATCTACTCATCAAAGTAACCAACAAGAACCTGTAACACATATCCCCATTAAATATGAGGTCCTATACACAGTTAACAGAATAGATGCACAGTAAGTTAGCTAAATACCATGCTCCACCCAGGTAAAAGCTGTGGATGGAGTAGAGAGATGATCCCATGGCCAAGCCACATGGGCAACCCAAGAACTAGTCTCAGTGCTAGAAGTTGTGCAGCTGGGAAGGACAGAGTGGCCTCTCCTTCCTACCCCCATGTAGTCTCTTGACAGAGACTACTGATTTACTAATTTTCTGAGACGAATATATTTTGAATCGGAAGGAAACTGACCTACGCTGAACAACTGAACCACTTAGATTGACAGACAGACTGAATTACATACCACCCGCCCACAGAACTCAATATATATAACATTAAAATAGAGGAGTTAGTCTTCAAGGTGCCACAATGGTTTTTGTCTTTGTTTTGTTTACTCTCTGATAAGTTTAGATTCGAAACAGCCAATGACTGTTAAATGCTAGCCCTTCTCATTTCCATCTTAGTATACAAAAACACATGCACCATAAAGCATGATGGGATTGCTTATGTAAACTCCACAGGTAATTCCCACTCTTACAATGTCATCTTTCAACACATGGATGTGAGAGACTACTGTATCCTTATAGGCCAAATTCAGAGCTTTTGGGCCTTTTTGGAAAATATTACAAAATTCTCATGTTTCCCCCTTTTTTACATTTATGTGGGTTTCCCCCCCTGTACTGAATAAAAGTATGAATGTATTGGACATAGATAGGGCCCTAACTACGTGAACTAATTTTATATCAGGCTTGTGCAGATTTTTTTTCTTTTTAAGTGTTTAAATTTTTAATGTGTTTCAGCACAACTGATGCATAAGAGAGTATGTGGCGTTTTCCGTTACAAGGATCTCTCTTTTAGTCACAGGGGGAATCAATTTAATTTTATTTAATTTTAGACATATCATTGCTCATGTCTTTGTTTTATTGATTTCATGTATTGCATTTTTATGATGGAAAATATATCTGAATTCCTAGAAAAATTCCTCCTTGTTATTCTCCATCTCCTTAACATGTTGCAAAATCCTTAAAATGGTGTTAATTTCACAGCATAATAGCTATGCCACAGCTATGCATGATTTTCATATGGTTTTTATTATATGAACTTAATATCATTCCCTAGTCTAAATCTGCATGTGTGGTCCCTGTCTATGGAACGGTCTTTCTTCTGACATTGTATTTATATTTTTGTTTTCATTTGAAGTTTCTTCAAGAAAGTTATTTTTAAAAAGGACAAACTACAAGTTACACGATGGTGTAACCTGAAATCAAGTCTCAGGTGATAACTGGATCAGTAAAAAAGTACAAATTAGGTGAATTTTAAGTTAAAGAAGGTATAAAAGTTGGCAACTAGCCCAAAGCATGCATCAGGAGAGATGCCCTTGGTTCTTAAAACCAACTAGCCATGAAGGTCTAGTTTTGTGGACTCCACATGAGGTAGCAATGCCCAAAATATCGATTTATATATTGAGGGACCATTCATGGATCAAAATCCACTTCCTTAGGCAAAGCAAGAATTTGGATTTTGCTTTGTATCCTCCTCCATTTTTGTCAACAGATTAACATGGCACCTTGGAAATTATATCAAGTTGGAGTCTTCCTCCCAATTAAATTTTCCAGCCTCACTGATTTCGAAGAGAGAATTAAACAAATGTTATTAGATATACAGTAATACCCTGGATAATGATTGCATCGGATAACGCTAGAATCGGATAGCGATGCAAGTTTTTTGGGGAAAAACTTGCATCGGATAACGATTCTAGATAATGATTCTTAGCGTTATCCGAGGCAATGGTCTCTGCGACTGCAGTAGGGTCGGTGAAAAGCACGCACCTTCCCCCCAACCCTACTGCAGTCGCAGAGACTGCTTGTGTGTCTTTCCTTCCCTGTATTTAAACTACAGGGAAGGGGAAAGAGAGAGACGTGATTGGGTCTCTAGAGAACCAATCACGTCTCTCTCTTTCCCCCTCCCTGTATTTAAACTACAGGGAGGGGAACAGACACAAGCAGTCTCTGCGACTGCAGTAGGGTCGGGGAAAGGCGCACCTTTCCCCGACCCTACTGCAGTCGCAGAGACTGCTGCAGGTGGGGGGTGGCTTTAAAGGCAGGGAGGAAAAGAAAGAGACCCGATTGGGTCTCTTTCTTTCCCTGCCTGCCTTTAAAGTGGTTTGTCCCTGACGTCAGGGCTTTTTTTTTTTTAGCGTTGTTCAATGCATGCATCAGACAACGCTAAAAATCGGATAACGTCATGACTTGTGGAACCAAGTCATAACGTTATCCGGGGTATTACTGTACCAATTGCTTCCTGCCTTGGATTTGGGACTTGTGTCTCTCAAGAATCTTATGTCCCACATTCAGCGTAATTTCTTTTCAGCACACAACAAGAAATGCATTGTACGTTTTCAAGATATCCCAGAGCTCGCCAAACACAGTTTAAACCTGCCCAATGATTTTTCAGAAAGGGGCAATTGCCTCAGGTGGCAGATACTGATGGATAGCCTCCTGACTTTCTCTGGGCTTGGCTTCTATTGGATGGTATGGAAGACCCAGCTGCTTCATGCTTCACCAAGGAGGTTCATTATCTCTCATTCAGTACATGAAGGAAAATGTCAAACTGCACTGTCAGTTAAAATCTCTCTTTTAAAAATTTGAGAGTCTTCTCAAAGCTGGTTCAGAGACAAAAATAATATTTGCTGAGATTGCTTGGAGGAGAAAGATTTATTAAAATCACTGCATGCAATGGGTGGCCAAGCAATTATGGAGACAAATATGAATCACCTCATCTTAATTTTTAGACAGATTTAAAAAAGTTTTACATGACATTCCATAGCAGTCTCTCTGTAAATTTTCTACATTTTATCAAGCATATATATTTCAAAGTACATGCACAGACACATTAAAACTCCGTACAAAGATTGCATCGCACAGCGACTAAATCGTACGACTGCCTTTTGAAAAAAATGTTTGCACCGTACAACCATTCGGTTGTTGTATGATGCAATGCTTTTCAGCAGCCAGGTGGCTTTTGGGGCAGCGTGGGGGAGCCTTTCCCCCATCGCCCCAAAGCCCCTTTGTGAACAGACAGTGTGGGGCTGCCTTTTCCCTAAGAAGTGTGTTTCCAGGGCAAAAGCAGCCCTGTGGGATTCAGGGGAAGGATCTGCGGAGGTCCTCATGCCTGGAAACAACAATCAGACCTGTGTAGATCCCTTCCCCGAACCCCACACGGCTGCTTTTGCCCTGTGAACACTCTGCCCAGGGAAAAAGCAGCCTAGCGCTTTTTGGGGAAGGGATCTACGGAGGTCCCCTTGCCTGGAAACAACAAGCGGACCTCCACAGATCCCTTCCCTGAACCCTGTGAGGCTGCTTTGCCCTGGAAAGTATGCTCCCAGGCAAAAGGCAGCCCAGCACTCTTCAAGACGTCTACCAAAGTCCACTTGTTTCCAGGCAAAGGGACCTACATAGATCTCTTACCTGAACCCCGGAGGGCTGCTTTTGCCCTAGGAAGCATGTTCCCAGGCAAAAGGCAGCCCAGCGCTTTTCAGGGAAGGCATCTATGGAGGTCCGTTTGCCTGGAAACATAGCTGTCAGGCAAGCGGACCTCCATAGACCAAAAATTGTGGGGCCACAATGCTGCTTTTGAGGCTGGAGTTGGAGGGGAGGAATTCCCCCCAACCCTGACCCCAATGGCAGCATGGCATGTCTGCAGGCACCGCTGGTCAGTGCAGGGAAACGAGGCTTTTTTCCACTTCACTGACTAGCGCCGCAATGCTGTCTTTGGGTTTGGAGTTAGGGGGAATTCCCCTTCCAACTCTGGCCACAAATGTGGCTGGCTTGTGGAGGAGTTGGGAGCTCTCCCCAGCCACTCTCACCCCTCTGCACATCATGTGCATGCGCATCCCATACAACAATTTTATTGTACAATGACTTGCATGAAGGTATGAATTAAAATCGTTGTGTGGGGTACCACTGTAAATGCATCCTTATTTGTGAAGCTAGCTGATTATTGGTCAGATCCCATGTTATATTGGCCTGTGGTTAAGTATTGGGTTGCATTGTGGACAGGGATCCCAGATAGTCATCCTGTTCTCAGACAAAACAGCTATTGCCCAATGCTCAAATGGCTAACTAGTTGACCCCAGTGAGGAATGTGTTAATAAAGATATTTAGGAGATTTCCAGCTTGCTGTGGCAGGGGTTATGAGGTAAACATTTGACTTTCCTGCTATTGCTGGGCTTCAACACCCATAGTCTTTTAGTAGTCTTCATAGCTATGCTGGCTATGTCTGATCAGAATTGCAGTGCAGCTACAGCCGGAGTTGCTGAGCCCTGCACTATTGTTCTCAACTAAGACTATGTCAAGGAATCAAAGACTTCCCAGAACTGATGGACCGCAGTTCAAGAATCGAAACATTAAGCTACATTGTTTAACACTTAGAAATCTGTTCCAGGGATGATAACTGTACTCTTGACATAATAAACTATTTTCTTGGAAACAGTGGATTTCAAACAAATGGTATCAATTAGCCTAGAAGGTGATCATGATTGCCTTGTCTTTTCCTTGTTGTCTAATTTGCAGGAAGTAATTCCTCAAGTTCTTTAGAAATAAGCTAAGTGAGGCAGAAGAAGACAGAATAAACATAAAACAAAGCCTTGATCGCATGCCGGGAAAATCTTTGGTCATCTGGCAGTGCTCAGCTTTCCAACAGTTTACACAATTCTTTGTAAATTATATGTCACAACAGAAAACTACATTACAGGATCTCTTCAATGGTTGATGAAAATGAAATAAATAAATAATAATCTGCTGAGATCCAATCACCTTCATTCTGTCATAAGAAGTCTAAGAGATATCCTTGACCTATTAAGTACTAATAGCTGACAGCCTCTTCCTTCTCAGGAACCAACTCATATTGGAAATCCTAAAGGGGCCAGTTGACAAATGAGGAACCTGGAATATAGAAGTGGGAAGTGGGAAAAAGAAGCATCTGTTTCTCATTTAACATTTTTCTGTTCCCTGTCACCCATCTAAACCCATGTGCATTTCTAAATCTCCTTTTTTTGCTATAGGCCATACAAAAGTCAGAAATAATTTGAACAACTACTTACCCATCCACCTACCTCTGATGACATTGGAAAAAGAATCCTAAATGCTCAAATTTAATCTGATTGAGCAAATCAATTCTTGAAAGTCTGGCCACTTTATCCTGCTATGGTAATACAGTAGACCATACTGACAGTGACTCAACGCCAAGTGTCAGGTGGCGGTTAACTATCCTGCCCACCCTCAGGACTAACAACCTTGAACAGGGAAGGGTGAGGGTCCCTAAGTGGATTAAATCCCACTTGAATCCATCTTGATCAAGGGCAGTAGCTTCATCAACACTGGCCTGGGGCTGATGAGGACTTGGCATGCCAAAAGGGCTCAGGACCAGAAAGTGAGTCATGGAACTGGATCAGTAGTACAGGTGTCACACTGCAATGCAGAAGGATGGAAGGCCACAGCATTTTTTCTCAAGACAGTCTTCAAGGCTGATTGCCATGATGATCTCCTATAATAATGATGATGATGATGATGATGATGATGATGATGATGATGATGATGATGATGATGATGATGATGTCTGGATATGGCAGAAGAAGAAAGCAATTCTTAAGCTTTCATATTGGAGGAGAAACAAGAATAGTTGTACTTGAACAAAAGCTCTGGAGTGCATGAAATGAGGCAAGAGTGAGGGATAATATTATGGTCTGAAATTGAACTCTAACCTGGGGTTTTGAAGGATGGATTCTAGCAGTGCACATGCAAGATTGCTCTTACATATGGCCACAGTTGTCTTTTATTTGTTTCTCTTTGTGTGTGTTTGTGTGGGCAAGGTATTGACCAATACATGGCAGTGTTCAAAAGGGAAGAATAATATATTCAGTGTACTGGAATTCTAATCTTACATACCCTGAAAGGTCACAAAATTAAAGAAGTGGTAGCAGTGGCTGAAGTGGCTAAGATGCTGTCTGGAAGGCGGGAGGTCTGCGGTTCAATTCCTGAGTACTGTAGGATGGAATGAGCTCCCATCTTTGTCCCAGCTCCTGCCCACCTAGCAGTTTGAAAGCAAGACATTGCAAGTAGATAAATAGGAACTTCGGTGGGAAGGTAAACAGGATTCTGTGCTCTCTGGTATCTAGTCATGCCTGCCACATGACCACGGAAATGTCTGCAGAAGCAGACAGTGCTGGCTCTTCAGCTTTGAAACAGAGATGAGCACTGAACCCTAGAATTGGATACGACTGGCTTTTGAGCAAAGGAAACCTTTACCTTCTTTACCTAGAGATTTAAATGTAATATTTTAAAATAAGGTAATGCTTTTCATTGCTTCTTGGTAGCCACAATGCTTTTATCATTGCTCTTACCACACAACTAATTTGTAGTGCTAATTGCTATTAACAGCATGTGTAACTGGAAGGCAGGAAAAAAATTACAGGGAAATGTTATTTAGCTCCACCTGGTGGCCAGTTCTGATATTCCCTCCTCCCACCAGTGCTTATAAAAATAATAGTGGACAAAACCAAACACTGTTCCCTTGTCATGCAAGAAAGGTAAGAGAATGGCAGAACTGGCTTGGATTACAACTCCTGTCAGCCCCACTAGCATGGTCAGCAGTAAGTAGGGCAAATCATCTGGAGGGGAAAAGGTCCCTCCATCAGCATACAAGGTTGTGTAACCGTTGTATTAATAGGAAAATATGTATCTATCTGAGGAAAGGGAAAATCTTCTGAGATGCCTGTTTGTTTTGCATTTAATAATTCAGACACTGTTTGGATTCTCAACGTAGGAAACAGAACAAAAGAAGAAGGTGGGGTTTTCCCTTTTCACTGCAATACATCATTTCAAAGCTTCAATCCAAACCTCCTCCTCATTTCAAAATAATAATAAAAATATATGTAGGGGTTTCCTAAGAACTGAGTCAGAAAAAGCAGATAAGGTCAAACAACAAGTATGATGTTGACATTAAGGAGGGGTGAGGGGGAGGAGAGGATTACGTTTTTTTCTAAGAGAAGACAAAGCAGTTACTTTATCCAACAAGATAATCAAAGGCAGAAAGGCAGCAAAATCACCAGAGAATGAAAACAACATACTTATACGCAAGTTATAAACTATTTGCTAAGCAGACAAGAATTCAAATAAAAATGAATTATGTGTTATCTTTTCCTACACATGTCAGTGTTTTCCAGTGAGTGCGATCTATAAGGAGATGGTTTTTAGGGTGAATTATTGCATAATGTTTAAAAAATGTTTAGAAACTAAGGACAGATGACATTGAATAAGCCTCTTATGGGATGGAAATGTATACAGAGTACAGCTTTGTTTTGAAGGATTGATGTTGTCCTTAACCCTAGCAGAGATCTGGCCAGGAGAAACTCTTGAACCCAGATGTTCCCAGAATATGAGTCCACCTAAATTCTCATTTGACTCCAATGAAATGAAATAACATAAGGAAGGCATAAGGTAAAATGGCAATGTTATTTTCATCACCACATTAGATTTTCTAGGGGACATTTGTCAGTTAAGGGGAACATTATTTAAAGCCATGAGGGAGAAGGGTTGGGAATACAGTGTAGAGCTTTAGATAAAAATCTCAAACTACTTCTGGTCAAATTACTTTTGTACCATGGTCAGAATAATATATTTGTTTTCAAGGGCTTTGAGGAATGACATCATTATAATGGTCCAGATGTGGTTTCTGGCCCAATTGCAGGAGGGAGAACAGTAGTGAAGTCAAGTGATAACTGAGGAATAGTAAGATTTTATACTATGCCAAGAAATGGAGTTGATTTCCTCCCCATGCTTGACACACACATGGATTTAACTTCTTGAAACTAAAAGCAGTACTGTGCGACACTTGACGAGAACAGTCCTAGTGCTACAATGTTTCTGTTAACATATAATGGGGGAGAGCCAGAAAGCTGTGATCTGGCCTGAGTGATCTCTTGCTCTGCTTAGTGATGCTAGGCAGGTGGGTTGGACTGAAAACTGTTGCTCCAGGTCTGCCCATCCCATGGTCTTATTATTGTATATACTCAAGTATAAGCTTAGTTTTTAAATCCCAAAAATGAGCCCCCAAAAGGGGAAATGGCTTATACTCAGGTCAGTGACCACGAGGATCCCAAGACCATGTTGGATTGAGCCATGCCAACAATTTAATTAATTTTACCATATTTTCATGTGTTTTGGTTATTGAAACTCAAAAGCAGTTGCTGCATTTCCCACCCTCGGCTTATACTCGGGTCAATCTATTTTCCTGGGTTTTCAGGTAAAAATTAGGTACCTTGGCTTATATTTGGGTCAGCTTCTACTCAAGTATATATGGTATTTGAATTTCCCACCCACCAATGTAGAGCCAGCAGGGATCCCTCTCTTCCTGCACACCAATGGGAGGCCAGTAGGAAGGATCTCCCTGCTGTCTTCACTGGTCTAGTAAAGCTGTGTGACTACCACCATGCTGACTTCACTCCTTCATGACTTACTGCCAGCCCCAGTTCTGCTGCTGCATCAGTAACAGAGGAGCTCCAGGAAAGCCAGGATGCCCATCAATTTTTTAACTAAATAAAGGTTTCTGTAAGCTCAGTTATGACAAATTGCATTCAAATGGCAAAGCATAGAGCTTTTGATATTATAGGGCTTATTTAAAAATAGCAGCAAAAAAAGTCCAGCATTAGAACGGACACAGCTGCCGAAAGTAATTCTCACAACAGAAAAGAATAAACAATGCTGCTAAAGCACCCTGTTGAAAAAGGGGTTGTATACAGCTCTATGTGTGTGGGAAATCATGAGCATTGTGCTGGAATTTTTTAGGATGGGAAAGCAGCTAAAAATTGCTAGAACTGCATATTCTGAAAAATTGCTGCTACGCTGAAAAATATGTGCTATCTCTACAATGTACACTATTCAAGGAATGCTGCAGAATGAACTTCTCATAGTCTCATGAAATGATCATTATCAGTATATGTTGCAAACATCCCTTCAGTTCTGAGATGGGGGCATTGTCAAGACTTGCTGTTAAGTCGCACAGTCGATTCTGACCCTTTGCGACCCCATGGATCACTGTCTGCCAGGCACTTCTGTCCTCCACCATCCTCCTCAACTTGCTCAGCTCTGTGCCCATTATGTCTACAATACCATCTAGCCATCTCATCTCATGTGTAGCTCCTGATTAGGTTGAAAGAAGAAAGTGCAAAAGCTGGCTTGAGACTCAATATAAAGAAAACCAAGATCATGGCAACAGGCCCTATCAGAAACCTGGGGAACGTAGGGAAAAGTAGAGATATAACATTGCAAACAATAATTCATATAGTAAAAGCAATGGTATTTCCGGTGGCAATGTATGGTTGTGAGAGCTGGACCATTAGGAAAGCTGAGCGCAGAAGAAGAGATGCCTTTGAGATGTGGTGTTGGAGGAGAGTTTTGAGAGCCCCCTGGACAGCGAGGAGAACAAATAGGTCAATCTTAGAAGAAGAAATTAACCCTGACTGCTCCTTAGAAGATCAAATAGTAAAGATGAAGCTAAAGTACTTTGGACATCAAATGAGAAGAGAGGATTCGCTTGAGAAAGCCTTGATGCTTGGAAAGGTTGAGAGCAAAAGAAGAAGGGGACGGCCAAAAATGAGATGGTTAGATGGTATTGTGGACACAATGGGCATAGAGCTGACCAAGTTGAGGAGGATGGTAGAGGACAGAAGTGCCTGGCAGACAGTGGTCCATGGGGTCGCAAAGGGTCGAAATCGACTGTGCGACTGAACAACAACAAAATCTCATTTTTCTGTGCTCAGCTTTCCTAATGGTACAGCTCTCACAACCATATATTGCCACCGGAAATACCATTGCTTTGACTATACGAATTTTTGTTTGCAATGTGATATCTCTACTTTTCACTATGCTCCCCAGGTTTCTCATTGCTTGCCTCCCAAGAATCAGTCACCTTTTTATTTCTTGGCTGCAATCACCATCTGCAGTGAGCTTTGATCCTAGGAAAGTAAAATCTGTCACTGCTTCTACTTCTTCCCCATCTATTTTCCAGGGACTGATAGTGCCTGTTGCCATTATCTTGGTTTTCTTTATATTGAGTCTCAAGCCAGCTTTTGCACTTTCTTCTTTCAAGACTGCTAACCTAAGTTGCAAATCACTTGGTCAGGAAAGGAGATCAGTTGGATGATAAGTCATCTGATTGAGATCACCCAACTACCTGTTGGCTTATTTCTGGAGGTTATCTTTTAATATTTATATTTTCAAGAAAACAGCCAAGTATTGCCTGTCTCTGTCTGCCAGATAGTGGGGAAGTTTGACATTGCTCTCCCATTGCAGATCAAAGGCCAGGATCCCATTGTTCCCCACTGGTACTTAACTCATTCATGTGTAAAAAGAGCAATGCCCCTAGTTAAAGTGTGATTTCCAGAGCAAATGGTGGGGATGTAACCGAATGCTCAGGATGTTTGTAACTTTTAATGAACTTGTTTCAGATTTATGGTGCATTGTGTTAGTTGCTCATGTATACAGTATTCTACAATGCTGGTAGTGGGCTAGGTTGGGATGTAGATTCTCCCTAGGCCTTTCTTAGTACTGTATGTGTATTTCTGTCTGATAAAATGGGCTGCCTGTGAGGGACTTAGGTTGAAGGTTTTAGTGTTAGATTTATGGCCTATTCAATTGGGTTTTCTTTATTGTCTACTTGCTGTTTTGGTCATCTTACTCCTCATGGGAAGAGGGGGCATTTCCACCAACAATTTGCCATGTGACCCCTCTTGAGCCAATCTGGGGGTTGCCTGGACTTTTGGTTGCCTCAGCTATAAAAGGAGAGGTTTTTCAAATTTTCAGGATTGCTGCTAATTTTGTGCTAGGAACAGCCAGCAGCCCTGGGCCTTGACTCCTGCCACACAATTGGGGGGGGGGGAGGGCTTGTGTGGCCTGTGACCCAGGACCCAGAATATTTTCATATTGTTATTATATCATGTTATGTTGTTCGTTCATGTTTCTCCGTATTGCTAATTATCATAGTTTTCTCCCTATCCTGTATTCTCAATGTCTTTCCTCTTTGAAACTCTTTGCATTTCTCATTTATTAAGGTTCCATTCAGTCCTCTGCCAGCTTGATCCTGCTTTTAAATAAATGCAGCTTTTATTGAAATGTTCTTTTCTGATGTATTTTATACAATGCAGCCCCTTACTTTGGGACACTGCAAACCTTTGGGTATTCAGATGATAAAGGTGATGGGGCACCCCCATGGACCCCACAGGAACCCCAGGATTTCAGGTAACATACCTATGTTAAATATATGCACAACTGATATCACATCACATCCAGAATGCCATGCTCAATATACATTAACAGATTGAAAACAAACAAACAAGCAACCCCCCCCCCCACATGCCACCCCAAGAACAACAAGATGAGACAGAACCCAGATGACTTCAGAGACTACATTTCCCATCATGCCTTAGATCTGAGGACTTATCCTAGCATTCAAGAAAATGTGCTAATGCTTTGAGGAGAATAAGCTGCTTGATTGAAGAAGTGCAGAACCTGTCTCCTCTTCTTCCTCTGGTGCAACCTGCTGAGGGTTATTTTTTTCCAGGCATTCAGAAATGCACAGTGGTGGCGGCTGAGCAATTTGTTGTCACAGCGAAGACTCTGGGCTCCAGAGAATGGCGGGGATCGAGGGGCCTTCCGGGGGCAGCAAGGGTGGTGGACATGGTGGATATGGCAGCAGAAACAGCCACGGGGACATCGTAAAAAATGTCCCCATGGCTGTTTCTGCCACTGTCACTGGCCTATCTGCCACCCCTGCTGCCTTGGCAGGTTCTAGGAAAGGGATCCCCTCGGTCCCTGCCATTCTCCATAGCCCAGAGACTTCACTGTGACCGCAAAAGTCCCACCCCCTTTTTTTGGTCTCAGCGAAGGCTTCCACTGCTGCCAAGTTAAGTGATTTTTTTTTACACTTCCAATGGTGGGGGTGGGTGGAGCGGGGTGATATTTAGTGTGCAAAATGGTGGTGCCACCATTTTGAGTGCTAAAATTTTTAATTACAGTACTGTACTTTACAGAAATACCCCTTTCATAAGTTGGGTTTTTTTTTTTTTGCATAAATCGGGACACCAATTTATCCAAAAAAACCTTTTCGTAACTCGAGTTTTTAGTAACTCGAGGCATTCGTAAATCTGGGTTTTACTGTACAATGGAATAAGAGCAGAAGGAATACTGCTTCTTCCTGCACAGGTTTAGCTGCCTGAATATTTCCTATGATTTTAAATCAGCAGTATTGCATTCATAGTGGCTTTCAATGGGCAGAGAACTTGCATGCAAAAAGCAATTTCAATTTCCACTATTTTCTGTAATCAATCAAACAAAAAAACAAACCTGAGGTGGATTATATTATTAATTCTAGCTAGAACATAAGGTTGAATGAGTTTTATGGGACTGTTCATGTCACAGAACTCAAAGAAACCACTTTACTCCTTAAAATCAAAAGCTACTATTTTAATTCATTTAATTCATAGACCTGCAGGGACATCAAAGCATTTCATGTTTGGTCTGTCAAAGAAAAATAACAAAAATCCTGAGAGGTACCAGGCATTATTTTCCAGCATTTTACCTTCTATTGCTGTACTAGCTAGAAAAGTTATTTTAATTAAAAAATAATCAGCATCTGATGTTTCCATATGTGACATAAATATCCCCCACCCCTGTATCGTATTAATTTAGATTCAATAATAGCCATGATGACAGAACGATGTGCTCATTTGTGTTTTGGGTTTTCTCTAAATGAGAACACATAATTCCCAAGAGTTTCAAGATGAGTTGACATAGCCTAAACATACAAGACTTGGAAATGTGCTTGGAATATATTCAAGCCTCTGTGATAATGATCTCAATTTGTCAATTTTTCCACTTGATAACAAAGCAGTAGCCTTTGAGTTAGATTTCTTCACTTAGGTTTACCTTCAGTTCCACTGTGTGCCTCTTTCACCCCAAATTCCAAGCAGAACTAGAGCAGCAAAGCCATCTGGATTGTGGCTTACCACAGACAGGACACACTCATGTTCTTTGGCTCTGTTTAGGTATCTAGTTGCATAAGCCATCTGAGTTTTTATTAAAGACAAGGTCACAGTGAGCGTTATGAGCATCCAAATGAAGTATGGGGTGGAAAAAAAGGCAATGCAGCCTTTTGATGGAACGATGAACTGAGCCATTCATTGGAATCTGCTATTAGATAGTACAGACATTGGCCATAAATAAATAAATAAATAAATAAATAAATGTAACACTTTCCTCCCCCTTTAAAAAAAGGGAAAAAAAGAAGGATTAAAGAAAATAAGTATAAAAATAAAATCAAGTGCCGAAACTCAAAATATTTGAGGAGAAAATGCTTGCATATTTTCCTTTTCAAAATTTGTGCCAGACTTATGTCATGTCATTCAAACCCTTCCTGTCAAATCATTTAACTTGGAAGTGTGATTGTCAGGACACTTTGAATCTGAAGTAATTTAGCTGACAGCTGTAAACATGTAGCTACTGGTTAAGGTAAAGGTCACCTTTGCTTGAAAGCAAGTCATATCTGACTCTAGGGTTCAGTGCTCATCTCTGTTTCATAGCCGAAGAGACAGTGCTGTCTGCGTCTGCAGACATTTCCGTGGTCATGTGGCAAGCATGACTAGACACCGGAGTGCACAGAACACTGTTTACCTTCCCAATGAAATGGTCCCTATTTATCTACTTGCAATGTCTTGCTTTTGAACTTCTAGGTTGGCAGGAGCTGGGACAAAGACGGGAGCTCATTCTGTCCTGCAGTATTCGGGTATCGAACTGCTGACCTGCTGCCTTCCAGTTAGATCTTAGCCACTTGAGCCACTGCAGTCCTTTGTAGCTACTGGTTAAGACTGAACTAAAAAACAAATTTCTCCATGTGTAATACTGACTGAAGCTGGATGGATAGCTCAGTGGTTTAGGTATTTTTGATTCCCTGTTGTACATCCAGGAAGAAGATCCAGTCTGTGCGGCTTTGGGCAAGCTGCACAGTCTTAGGATGACCAGAATACTCTGGAAAAGGTCACCATAAGTCAGAATTGACAATGTCTCACAATTATTATTATTAATGCTAACTGATGGTGAGACACCTTAACAAGGAATTCTGCAGTTTCCTGGGTTTCAAACCAAAGAGACAAAGAGCTTTCTCCTCCCACCATCTCCATACTCTGATGACAATGTCTTAAGTGCCTTGTACAGAAAGCATAGGGCTACTTGATAGATATAAAAAACACAAGCAACCTGTCTGATGCTTCAGATTCTGAAACAAAGCAAAAGGCACATGAAATTTGGGCAATTGGTCCAACTCACATACAATCACATGAATTGCCCAAATTACACAACTTTGTTCCCCAATGGGCAAATTGTATAAGAGCCCCATTGAGGTCAGAGAAATTCCTCCTCATATTGGTCCATGTGGGCAAGAGTGTTAAACAAATTTTAAAAATGTTGGAGTTCATCCTTCTTGCATGTCAAGACAAGACGGGAGGGGGGTTATGTTTTTATTTTCATGAGAATAGCCCTAGATTGCAAAATTTTCTTTCATAAGTAGCAAATTGTAAATGGATGTGTATGCCAAGAACCTTTGGGGCCATGGCATGTAAATTTATTTCAACTCTTCCTCCATTATCCTAATCTGCCTCAATTCCAAACACCTGCTATTTTGAGAAGAACAATAATTTCCACTAGCTGTAAAGAGAGCTCTCTCCAGGAAATAGCTGAGACATGTCCTGCAATACTAATTGAGACTGTGGTGTGAGACAGCAAACTGTTCCTCTTTTCCTTGTGCTTTCATCCCATTCTATCTTGATCCCTTCTTGGGTTGCTTATTGGTGACAGAAAGAACCTTGCACCTAAAGGCAAACCATATGGAAATTGTCATGTGTAATGTGCAGCTGTAGGTGAATATCTTCCCATTTCAATGACCCATTTTTGGACCCTGAGACTTTGTTGTAAAATTTATAATTATCAACCTTAGTCACACATCTGTATCCTATGGGTTTCTCATTAGTTTGGAAATTAAACCTTAAGTTAATTGCATTAACAATTTTTTTTTTGTCAAACAAGACAAACCACTAATACTGTAATTCTTCTTCTTCTTCATCATTATTATCATCATCATCATCCCTATCCAATTCCAAATAATGGTGATCATCATTGTGATCAGCCATGAAAACTGCCCTGCGAATATAATGCAATGGCCTTTCATCTGCCCTCTGCATCACAGCATGACACCCATACCACTGATCCAGCTCCACAAGTCACTTTCTGGTCCTGAGCCCTTTTGGCACATAAAGTCCTCCTCAGCCCCAGGCCAATATTGATGAAGCTTCTGCCATCCATCAAGATGGATTTAAGTGAGATTTAATCCACTTGGTGACCACTACCCTTTGCTATGGACTTTGCCAAAGCCACTAGTCCTCAGGGTGGTCAGGTTAGATCTACTAGGGGCCTTTGTTGACAGACTTCAGGGACGCTTTAAATCTTATGTAGGAACTGTTCTTGTAGTTTTGATGGATCGAATGGGAGATGCCAAAGATCAAGTTCGAGAACAAGCACAGAATCTTGTTTTGAAGTTAATGGATGAAGTAGCTTCACCAATGTTTATTTGGGAACGACTTGCTGCTGGTTTCAAACACAAGAACTATCGTTCACGAGAAGGAGTGTGCCTGTGTCTTATTGCAACACTAAATGTTTATGGTGCCCAATCATTAATTCTCAACAAACTGGTGCCACATTTATGTACCTTATCTGGAGACTCCAATAGCCAGGTGAGAGATGCTGCAATATTGGCAATTGTGGAGATTTATAGACATGTGGGAGAGAAAGTAACAGCTGACCTTCACAAAAGAGGACTTCCTGCTGCAAGGTTACAGACGATATTTTTGAAATTTGAAGAGGTGAAAAATAGTGGTAATATGATTTCAAGCAACATCAGTGATAAAAGCTTTGATGAAGAAGAATCAGTGGATGGAAATAGGCCATCTTCAGCTTCCTCAGCTTTCAAGGTTCCTGCACCTAAAAAACCTGGAAATCCCTTGAATACTTCAAGAAAACCAGGTTCTGCTGGTGGGCCTAAGGTTGGAGGAATCACAAAGGAAAGAGGAGCTGGTGCTGTTGATGAAGATGATTTCATAAAAGCTTTTACAGATGTTCCTACTGTAAAGCTCCCCGGGTCTTTTCCACCTTGGTCCGGGGAAGGAACGAACTGCCCCAGATGCGGCCGGTGAGGACTCGCCCTCGCCCTCCCTCCGGGACCTCCTTCCCATCTCGGCCCGGAGGCCGATAAAAAGACCAGCAGTGCGGCGAGAAAAGGACGCTCCTGCAGCTCCCCGGGTCTTTTCCACCTTGGCCCAGGGAAGGAACGAACTGCCCCAGCTGCGGCCGGTGAGGACTCGCCCTCGCCCTCCCTCCGGGACCTTCTTCCCATCTCAGCCCGGAGGCCGATAAAAAGACCAGCAGCGCGGCGAGGAAAGGATGCTCCTGCAGCTCCCCGGGTCTTTTCCACCTTGGTCCGGGGAAGGAACGAACTGCCCCAACTGCGGCCGGTGAGGACTCGCCCTCGCCCTCCCTCCGGGACCTCCTTCCCATCTCGGCCCGGAGGCCGATAAAAAGACCAGCAGCGCGGCGAGAAAAGGACGCTCCTGCAGCTCCCCGGGTCTTTTCCACCTTGGCCCAGGGAAGGAACGAACTGCCCCAGCTGCGGCCAGTGAGGACTCGCCCTCGCCCTCCCTCCAGGACCTCCTTCCCATCTCGGCCCGGAGGCCGATAAAAAGACCACCTGCAGTGGCGGCGGTGGTGAGAGGATTTTTGGCGGGCGTACGTTATATTTGAGAATGTTTGATGGTATTTGTATTTGTATTTGTGATATTTACTATTTGTATTTATGATATTTGATTATATTTGTAATGCTGGATGGAATTTTTGCTATTATTATTTTGTTATTATATTGTGATATATTTTCCCCCTCATATTGTATGTTATTTGTGTCCTATGTTAGGACTTTATTGTTTGACTGTATATTAATTGTGTTGTACACCGCCCTGAGTTGGTCATACCAAGTGGGGCGGTATAGAAATCCAATAAATAATAATAATAATAATAATAACTGCCACCTGATGATGGTGGTGTTGAGTCACTGGCAGTATGGTCTACTCTATTACCATAGCAGGATAACCTGGCCAGACTAAAATAATATTTTAAAAGCAGCCCTGGTGACCTTTCCCATTAATATCATTAACACAAGAAACCCTTGTCAACACAGTAATGACTTCTGGGAGAGAACATCCAAATCGCTCCTCCACATTAAAAAAAATGAAGAACTTCCACACCTGCTGGCTTTCCTTGCTCATGTGGCTAGGTTGGTCACTGTGGTCAATTTCCTACCAAATCTACTATTATGTGCAGTTGCACAACTGAAAACTATTGATTTCCAGTCTCCTGTGGATAAATTAGTTATTACAAAGAGAATTTCACATCATAGGAAGAAAAAAAATGTAGGGATTTCAAAGCAAGTGTCCAGATTTTATTTCAAAGTTCACAATATAATGTTGAAATTGATGGAACAACTTATGACAGAATACATGTGAAAGTGCCAAATAAAATAAGTTGTTCTTGCCTATAAGCAGGTCCTTGAACAGTGGATACCAGTAAATTGATTTGTTTACTGGTGTAAGATCTTTGCATGACAATATTTGATCACATCATGGGTCTTGAAGCCAGAAGCTGAGAACTGATCATGATTCATTAACAGCTAGCACATGTTTTGAGTGCATAATGTCTCTGCCACCTTGATTGATAGGAGGCAAAGCAGGCAAGAACTCCTCTCCGAAGCTCCAAAGAAAATTCCAAAAGTAACATTTCCAAACTCTAGGCAATCTTGGTCCAAACACTGGGCTAAACCTTTATTTGGAAACTGAAGGAAGCAGAAGAAAAAAGTAAACACTACAGCATTAATCCTCATATCATAGAAGCAGTGATGGGATGACAAAAATTCTACTACCACGCCATGACGTCACGGACGTCATGGGCGTGGCCAATGGCATGACGTCATGACGTCACGGCCGACGTCATGACGTCATGACGTTGTGGGCGGGGCCAAAATAAAAATAAATAAATAATAAAAATAAACATACACACACACCCCTCCCTCTCAGCCCACCCACCCAGACACAAATAAATAAATAAAATAAAAACAACCACCCACCCAAAACACAAATAAATTACCCACCCACCCCAAATAAAAACCCCTCGCTTACCTTTCTTGGGACCCGGCACCCCGATTGCTGTCCACAGCCGCCGCCGCCGCCGGAGCTGCCTGCACCCCTGTGGCGTCCTCCTTGGGCCGGTACCTTTTTAGCCCGGCTCCGGCCATGGCGAGGGGCGACGGGCAGCCGCGGCTGCCGCGCCTCCCTGGGCCGTCCCCATGCCGCACCGCCGCCGCCTACAGCTTCCTCCTCCGCAGCGCGCGGCAGCCGAGCTCAAAAGGGACCGACCCAAGAAGGAGTCCACAGGGATTCAGGCAGCGGCAGCTCCGGCGGCGGCGGGCGGCGGCTGTGGACGGCGGGTGCAGGCACCCGGCCCACAGGCGCCCGGCGGAGGCGGCGGCAGCGGTGTACCCCGCCGGGCGTCCCCAGGGCATGGGGCTTGTCAGCAGCGGACGGCCGAGGCAGCCCTCAACGTGCCGCGGGGAGGCGCCCCCCTCAGAGGGCTGCTGCCGCCGCCGCTGCCCTGAAAGTTCTAAATGTTTTGAAAATCGGAGCAAAATTGCTCTAATTGACTGCGCATGCGCAGAAACTCAATCTGACGCATGTGCAATGCGTCAGATTGAGTTTCTGCGCATGCGCAGTCAATTAGAGCCATTTTCGCTCCGATTTTAATTTTTTTTTCTTTCGGTCAGGCGTCCGGAACCGGACGCCCCAAAAGTGGACTTCCCCTCACGGAGAACCCTCTGGGATTGGTCTTACCGGTTCCAGAGATCCGTCTGGAACCGGTGACATCCCATCACTGCATAGAAGACTAAAATCATTATATTTGTTGCCTTGGGAGTAATACCTACCACAAACAAACCCACATACATATTATGCAACCCGAAGATTTTAGTAACTGAATGCTTATATTATGATATTTTAAAAATAATCAACAGGAATATTTGAAAAAATATTTATCTGTTTTTATCATATGATTTCATAACTCTTAGTGTCTTTAGGTACATTTCCATATTTCTACATCCTGTGCCAAGCACATTGGGCTACTAGTGTCTTCCACAATGTTTGATCCGCAGCCACAGTTTCCACATCCTTGCACTCAAGATTGATGCTTCTTTGGTCATCCTGGAAAGTTTGGTGCCAGATTTTACTCTCTTCCTCCATCTTCCTGGGGGTATCCTGTTAATTGCAATCTTGGCAGGGTGTTGTTTACCCAAGCGGAGCACATATCCAGCAAAGTGCATTCTTTGTTCTGTTATCAACTCAGAAAGTCTTTGGGAACCACATCTTTGTAAAAAGTAAGATCCCTTTTATTTTTCCTTTATCAATGCCTTTCTTTAATAAACACTATATTTTTAAGCATCTTAGAATAAAGCATATGGATGCAGTGGTGGGCTCATTTATTTTTTTTACTATCACACTGTGGGTGCAGTATGGTGAGCATGGCCAGGGGGAAAGCGTTGCACCCAAATTAGGACTGCTTTATTTTAAAAATTGGATGGGTGGGGCCAGCCAGAATTTCTGTTACTGGTTCTGGTGAACTGGTGTGAACCTGCTGATTGACCACCACTGTATGCACCACTTTTACAAAAAGAAGAAATGTGCTCTGCTAACTATCCTGGTTTACAGGGTTGAATAAGCAAATTATCAGCAGCTACCCATTGTTGCTTTCTGTACTAACACTTTCATGACAGATGAAGGAAAAATGACATCTGCTAGATTTATGACAGGTTTGGCAAATTACTTTTAAATTATAGCTAGTCTGTAAGAGATAGTAACCACCCAATAACATTATTTTTAAAAAAAGACTCCTTATGTATGTACAGTAAAAACCCAGATTGCAGACACCTCGGGTAAAGGAAAACTCAACTTACAGAAGGAAATCCTGGGGAAATGACATCTCGAGTTACAGGAAAAAAATTATGTTACAGTACGGGTTTCCCCCGAGCACATTGCGTCTGGGAGGGTTTATAGTGCCAGCCTAGCACCATTTTAGAGACTGTGGGTGGTGCAATGAGTTGTCTCTTGAAGAGTTTGAGCATGGGGTTTTCTGCCCACACCAAAGGCTGCCTGAGGACTCACCCCTCCTTCTGCCAAGTCATCATTGCCAGGCCAACATGGACAGGTTCAACAGCCCTGTGGTTATGATGAATTGGCAGAAGGAAGGGAGTCTTCAGCATGGACAGATGGACAGCAGCAATGTGGCTGGACTTCCATCAATCCCCATGCCCCGATGTTGAGCCTGCAGGAGGAGCAATGGCTCGCCTTGCCTGTTGGCGACTTCTTCAGCAAGAGAGCTCAAGACGTGGTCAGCCTTGCCTGGTGGACACCACTGAGGAAGCCATGTCTGACACTGACCCTCAGGAAGAAGCACCAGAGCCCAGGAAAGTGGTGCTGGTGGAGTATTTCTCAAGCGGTGGAAAAAGTAGGGAGCTTGTCTTTTCCATTCCCTTTTACTGTGCATTCTGCAGTTTTTGATTTATTTTGATTTTTTGGAAAGGTTGGAACCTTTTTAAAATTTTCAATCATTCCTATGGGAAAATGTGCTTTGACTAAGGAAACAGGAAAAAGTCCCAGAACAGATTAATTCCATAACCCGGGGTTTTACTGTACTTAAAAATATTGGCAAGGATTCTTTTTAACCTACTTGAACAAATCAGATTCTTACATTTCTCAGACCATAGATAATGCAAACTTAAGTAATGGGCCATCTGACTTCTATAGCCAGAAAAGTAACTAAAAAGCAGTTTTATCTACAGTCCCTCTGCAGAAAGAGTGAAGTTTATCCTTCTTTATGTTACAATCACAAAACAACTTACTGATGTCTCAGTTTTTGCAATTAAGAATCAAGTGCAAGTAGCCCATTACTTGTACTGAATCAGAGAATAAACAAAACAAAAACAAATGCACTGTAGCACTTTAAAGACTAACTGTTACTGTACATTTTAATGTGAGCTTTCATGGCTCAAGTCCACTTCATCAGACATAGGAGACATCATGGTATCAATTTATATACATCAGCTACAGAGGCACAGAGCAATTGGTCAGCATGTCAAATAAGTATGCAAACCAATATGGCTTTTTTACACCTGGCAGTCAAACGCAGAAGAGTACAAGATAAAATTGTATTTATGAATCTGATCTTTTATCTATGTGTATGATTTCAATGAGGTAACCTAATTCACACAAACATTGCTTTTCTCAGTGTACATTCCTCACACTCCAGAACACTTATGTCAGGACAAACAGACATTCTTACAATAAAAAACCATCCTGCTTCTAAATACAGAGCAAGCATGTCATGCAGGTTACCCCTAAGAAGGGCTGACATACATTGAACTATTTGACTTGATTTGAGTATACTAAATGCTGAATGTCAGGTGGCAATTAACTAACCTGACAGCCCTGAGGACTAACGGGTGCCAAAGATCACAGGGAAGGGCGATGGTCCCTAAATGGATTAAATCCCACTTGAATGCATCTTGATGGAGGGCAGCATCTTCATCAATCCTGGCCTGGGGCTGAGGAGGACTTTGTGTGCCAAAAGGGCTCATGATCAGAAAGTGACTTGTGGAACTGGATCAGTGGTATGGGTATCATGCTGCGATGTGGAAGGCAGATTAAAGGCCACTGCATTATATTCTCAGGACAGTCTTCATGGCTGATTGCCATGATGTTCACCTATATTCAGATTCAGATACAGCAGAAGAAGGTCTCCCCACCCACCCCGACCTTCTGAAATGAATGGAAATGCCTCCCAGCCTTCATCTTTGGTACAAATCTCTGTTGTTATTGTTTTTTTATTATTTACCTTACTGCTGATTGTTTGAAGTTATACTGTCTTTTGTTGTTTTATAAGGCATTCCCTGATAAATAAGAACATCCTGTGTCTTTGAAGCTTGAAATACTTCACTCCAGACCAGCTTTATCTCAGCTGTTCTTCTTTTGATTTGTTGTACACTCCCTAAGAGGAAATTTGATGTAATAAAGTAGTTTGCAATTGGCAGGCAGTTTTCTCCACCATGCATGTTGCCTTTATAAATTCACAGAGGCATTTTTTTAAAATGTATGTGCCTGTTTTTAGAGGGGTAAGCAGTCCATACAAAAAGTTCCCATTGATCTTTGCAAATCTGTTGCTTATTATTTCATTTTTGTGTTGAACTTTTTGTGTTATGCAAAGTGAACGTCCTGCATAGATTATCCAACATTTTGAAAAGAATTTTGAACTGTAATTTTTTTAAAAATTGGATGTCAATTTAACATAATATAGCAAGAGAGAGCGAGAAAGAGAGCATGATTAGGACCGATTGTTGTATGGTGTCCTTAGTTATGAGTAAATTTAAACATGGTTTGGGAAGTGATTGTATGATAAAAGGTTGTGTTTCTGTACAAACTCTAGTGTCCAACTTACACATGCCTCACATCTATTCAACGGGTACGGAATTGTTGCAAATTCTAAGGAACTCTTTTTTTATTCATCACCTCTGATTCTTTCTCGTGGTTTATTATGTACATCAAAATTTCTACTGAATACAAAAAAGTATCTATTGATAACTTTCATATTTGTTTTTGTCTTACTTTTAAACAATTTGGTATTTCAAAGATGTTATCAAATGCTTAGGTCTTCCTCCAATAGACAATCTCTCTCTCTCTCTCTCTCTTTTATATTATTAAATGTAAATCAAGATACATAAAAATAACACAATAAATCTATGTGCCCCTCTCCACCCTTGGAACCTTGAATATATAATTATTAGTACACTTCTCCTTTAACAGCCACATACTCCCATGTCTCTCCAAAAAGACATTTGCCTCCAGAGGCGTAGCTACCGCCGTATCACCCGTATCAATTATATGGGGCCCCCGGGCTACGGGGGCCCCCAACGGCAAAAAATAAAAATAAAAATTGGAGCAAAAATTTACTGCGCACTTTATTGGAGCCATTTTTGGCTCCAATTTTTTTTTAAAAAAATTCAGAGTCGGAGCCGCAGCTTTTCGGAGCGGCTCCGATGGTGGCCCCGCCAAGGTAAGCTACGCTTCTGCTTCCGAGGCAATGGCCTTGGCGAGAGCCCCGCCGCGGCTGGAGAGCGCGCTCCCTCCCCCTCCGCCTGGCCTGGCCTGGCCGGCGGGAAAGCGGGCGGGAGTCCTCCTGGCAGAGGCTCCGCGTCCGCGTCCCGCTTCCCTCTCACCCCCACCCCCACCCGCCTCCTGTTCCTGGGTTGAAGTGGCCACGTCCTGTCCGACCCGCAGAGCTCCCTCGGGGTGCCGCCGGACCTCCCCGACCCCTCCCTCTTCTTTGCCCACCGGGGCGCTGGGAGCCACGCAATGGGGGGGGGAGAGAAGAGGAAGCAGCGGAGGCGGGAGAAAGCCCGATCAATCATGCTTCAAGGGACTCTTAGTCACTGTCTCGCAGCTGCCGAGTCGTGCCTGGCGCTCGGACACCTGCCGCCCTTCAGGATGTTTGGCTTGGGCGGGCTGGTGGAGGCAGGAAGCGGCGGGGGGGGAGATGCCGGGCTTGAGGGAAGGGAGACCGCGAGGCCCGAACACCTGCTTGTAATCCCCCCCCTTCTCTCTGGAGCAGTGATCCACAGGTTCGTGCCCACGCCTCGCTCCCCGCCCTTAAGTGGCGACCGTCGGCGCCATCCTTCCTTCAGCGCGGGCTCTGCCCGCCAAGATGAATGGGACAGTGGAGGCCAATATCCTCGGGAAAGCCTCCCGCTCGGGTGACTTCCATCCCTGGGTTGAAGTGGCCGCCGCCTCCTGCCCGCCGCCAGCTGCTGCTGCTCTCCAAAGCTGCTTGCTGCGCTTCTCCGTCGCTGCTCCAGAAGAAAGGGAGCGCGGCTTCGAAAGAGGACTCCGGGGTCGTCCTCCATGGATTTTCTGTCCACACGTGGACTGGGGCTGGGAGGGGGGGGAGATAGAAGGGAGAAGGCTCGGCCATTACAGGCCCGGAGGCGAATTACGGCTCTGACAGCCAAGGGAGAGTGTCACAATTTCCTTACAGCTCAAAGCGATGCTGGGAGAAACATCAACAACTTGAGATACGCAGATGATACCACCCTAATGGCAGAAAGTGAGGAAGACCTAAAGAAGCTGCTGCTTAGCTTAGAGAGTGCAAAAGCTGGCTTGAGACTCAACCTCAAGAAAACCAAGATAATGGCCACAGGCCCTATCAGTCCCTGGAAAATAGATGGGGAAGAAGTCGAAGCAGTGACAGATTTTACTTTCTTAGGATCCAAGCTCACTGCAGATGGTGATTGCAGCCATGAAATAAAAAGGCGACTGATGCTTGGGAGGCAAGCGATGAGAAACCTGGGGAACATAGTTAAAAGTAGAGACATCACCTTGCAACAGAGGCGTAGCTACTGCCGTATCTGCCGTATCAATTATACGGGGGGCCCGGGCCAATGTGCGTAAGCAAAACAAATCTTTACCCTTCCTAAGGGCCCCCAAACAAATTTTTATACGGGACCCCGCCAAGGCACGCTACTCTTCTGTTTGCCTCATTTGCAGGCCCTCAACTGATCCATTGCAATAGGACAAATTCTATAAAATCTCCCCATATCTCTTAGAATCTATTCACTTTCATCAACCATTTTCTTACCTAGATGTTACATACAGGTTTATCATTAATAGTTACTCCAAATTTCCTTATACCTTTCAGTAAGTTGAAAAATCAAATCTTACTTTCCATTTTTTTTGCTGAATGTCAACTTAAGGTAATAAAGTACAAGCTGTTTTTTGGCAATATACACATTGCCTCTATAAATTCACAGAGGCATTTTTAAAATGTGTGCCTGTTTTTAGAGGGGTGAGCAGTTTTTTTTAAAAAAGAACATATTTGCAAAAGCTCAACAGCAGAGTTTGAGAACAACATGGGAAATTGATTTAGTTTGGGAAATAAACTTGTTATTTAAACCCTTTTTTGTTATAACAGTTGGATTTCATCAAAACTGGAGAATAAGGCTATTTTGGGCAAAGTTTCATTGATAACATCTCACTAAACACCATTTCCTAAATTTTCTTAATGCCCCCAGTTTCTCAGTATAAATGGAAATAGGTACTGACCTCTTGATTACACCTCCGGTACATTTCTGGTTAATTGGCATTACAACAATTCAACTTTATTGGTTGTTAAATTTCACTTTCATAGTTTTTTTTTTTAAAAAATAACAATTTCCTTTATTCCTCTTTATTGACACATTCTTCCAGGGTATATTTTCAAGGACTCAAATGCTGCTTTTGATTTTAAAAATATCATTCCTGTAATACAATTGATAGAATGACAATAGAGACTGCAATTTGCCAGAAAGGTAACCCCATAGTTTCCCAGTAGAACTTTTCATTAGTCAACAACATTTCCAGTGATCTTCTAGCACCCTTTTTTTTTTTTTTGGGGGGGGGGAGACATGAAGTTCTGTGAAAGTGAGTGTCCTTAGGGCTTCAAGGAGACCCTATGACTGGCTGAGTTAGTGCTTCTTCCTGGCCCATGGGAAGGCTTTGAGCTACCACAATGTTTCAGGCAAGAGGAAAACTTACTCCTCCTCCATCCTGCTTTCTGCTCCCAGGATTGGAGAGTGGCATAGAAAGGGGCAAAATCCAGGAAAGATGGAACTTCCTGCCCTTACTCTCTGGTAGTTGTTTTGATCATAAACTCCCCTGTACCCATTAACTGGTGGGGAGAATAAGGCCACTGGATAAAGGTCCTCCAGAACAGCCAGTAATGCCTCAGGAATCAGTTTTTGGCTTGCAAAAGAAAACTACATTTTAGCAACAAAAACAAAACAGAACAGTAAGAGAACACACACACACACACACACACAATAAAAAGGGATCCACACCCAAACAAGGAGTATTAGGTGAATAATAAAATGACCCAAATCAGTGTTGAGTATTGTAGTGCAACCCCAGCATGCAGTGGATATTAGCATAATAACCATAGAGACAGAAAAACTAGCCTAAACTAAAGGAAGTTGTTGTATGTATTGTTTGTCCCTAAGTAATCAATTTGAACATTTTCTGCCTTTATGGGTTATCTAACCTATTTGCATGTATTAAGGCTTTGCATGTTTTCTCTTTCTCTCTCTTTGCCTTTTGAAGAAGAAAGATATCTTTTTGAGCTCCTCCATTTTGTGGGCCATATGGGAGGCCTAAAAGACTTAAAAGACCTAAAGAGTTTAACTTTACTTCTTTTTAAAATAATCTCACCAAGAATTTTGAGCACATGTATATTTCTCTGACCTAATTGTGAGTAAATGAAATATTTTTTCTTTTTGTAAGCATTCAGTGCAAGTGTATTCATTGGCTGGGCTAAATAGGGAGAAAGCTTGGGAAAACTTGCATTCAAACTAAGAATTGCCTAAAAACCTGTCCCGTTTTACTGTGCTGCTGATAAATATAACTTAACAACATGCAAACCAAAAAGAATGTTGAAGCAGTCCTGAGATTTACAAAGAACTCCATCCTTCCTACAAGGAGCAAACGCAGGCTAAAAATAGCCCTATGGCTGCTCAGCAAAAGATAGCGCACCAACCTCTCCCTGCTTCATGACACACCATGAGATTCTAGGCCTCCTGCAGTTCTGAACAACAGGTTACACTGCCCCACCAGTGCTTTAGCAGCAGCAGCAGGCAAGCTCTCCCTAAACTAAGCCAACCCAACCCCATGTTGTTCCCCAGGGCAGTTATACTTTCCCTCCTTTCTCCTGATGCCCCACAGAGCACAGACCTTTGGGATGCAGGGTCACATGGGAGCTCTTCTGCCCAGCAACAGCCCTTTCCTCGGATTAGCTAACTCCCACAAGTGTTCCTCAGAAGTCTGTCCTCAGCTGTAGCAATTTATTTTATTTTTTACAGACTTATATGCCATCCTCCTCAAAGAGACTCAGGGCAGCTAACAAAAGCTTAAAAAGAAACACAATATAAAATCCAATTTAAAAATTATTAAAATATTAAAGCTAAACAAGTTGAAAGATTTAAAAATTCATACAATGAGAAGGGGGGTCAAAAGTGCCAACAAGCCGATGCAACTGTCTGACCCAGACCCCATACCTGTCCCGCCAGACAGGTCTTAACCCCCTTCCTAAAGGGCAGCAACTCTGACTGGAGATGTAGCTCAATTGGCAGGAGGTTCCATAGGGTCGGGGCGGACACAGAGAAGGCCCTCCTCCTAGTGCTAGAGAGGTGCACCTCTCTAGCCGATGGTACAACCAGAGAGCCTCTCCGGTCTGTTCCAGCTGAAGCTGGAGATGGGGATGGGACAGAAAGGGAATCACATACCCAGCACTGCTGGGACATTATTTAAATTATATTTTGACATTACAATTCTTTTAGTGTTCTTTTTCAACTTTAATGCTGGATATTAACAGATCATGATCAGTGCCATGTTCTTCTCCTGGTCTTGTTTTACCAGAAAGAATATAGTTTTTTTAACTCCTCCTCCTAGTTACAAAGTCTGAGTTCTAGATTGAACATCTGATGATGCCCTAATGTACAAACAGATTTTTGCATGTATTGCAATAAACAGATAATTAACTTTGTAGAACTCTATGAGACATCATCCTACTTCTTTTCTATCCTCAAGGTCAATTGTTCCAAGGGAGGAAAAGAATAGTAAGGTGGGGAGAGAACAATTAATTTCTGCAGAGGGAATCAGAATGTAGAGTGACTGAGAGGCCCTGTGGTTAAATGAATATATCTCAAGCTTGAGTGTAGCTTTCTAATTGTTGGTTAGAGAGACTAAGTAACTCTTCCCCCTAGTGACTGAAGGTGATATGGCAACATACATATTTATTTTCTATTAAGAATTTTAATGGCAAAATAATTTCAGGATCCAGTTACTAGTAAGATTCAGATCAGAGTTTCACGTTCTTAGTGCTATAATGGAGACAGAGAAGCAAACACACAATTCACACAAACTTTATTCTTATTATTTTATACTTCTTTGGTGAGATTATGATGAAATTGTGCTGTAAATAATAATAAATCACAGTGTGTCTGTTGGATTACTGGTTTTAAGGAAAACAACAAAATTCTCTACAAAACGTCTAAGGTTTTCTAAAGTAGATTTTCCTTTCATCATTTCTCAGCCACCTCTCCAGGTTATCTGTTTATATGGTTTCATATCTTGGCTGTATAAATAGCATTGTTCCTGTAAAACAAACAGGAATAAACAGGATGCAGAACTTCTTTGCAGTGACTTTATGGGATATGGGTGGTGTGAAGTTTAGCTGGGGGTGGGGAATGCTGTCAACTACAAATAAAGCCATGTTTTCTTTTTTGCACAAACCTGCCAAGGTGGCCAGCATAGTTGTACATTTCAATTATGCACACCTGATAGTGGCCTCAGGCTCATAAAACAATGTATTAAAAATCACCAAAGAGGGGTTAAAAAGAACAAGAATAGAAATAACAGGCATGGAGTTCCAGAACACCAGTTTTGAATTTAGAACTGGAAGAAAAAGGTGTTTAAGAGAGAGAGAAATAGAAGGAATTTTTTTTTTTGCTTAATAGGAGAAAACAGACTTGCCAGATTGTCAGAGGTCCTGACCAGATGACTGATCTTTTTTTCCTTCTCCATTCCAAAGACAGAAAGTGTCCATGTTGTATCCAATTGACATGCTACTCCAAGTTTCCCACTGGAAGTGTTTACAATGTTGCTGTCTTATTCTCATTAGCTTTTGGCTGTTCTCATTGGCCTTTGAAATACAGTGTTTAGAATTAGTGATGGGTGAAGTGCACTTGACTGGACTTAAAAGTGACCTCCAAAACAACTTAAATTCAGAAACTGCTTCATGATCCCAATTTCACTAAAATCAGATTAGAGGATCCATAGATTCCTCCCTGTAGGACATTTTTACCACCAATTTATCCTTAATTCTTGTCTCCTCTGTGCCTCCCTAATGATCTGAAAATGTGTGGGTCTTTCTTGCTCTCATTGTATTTCTTACTATCATATCAGAGTTTTCATCCAGCTTCTGTAGCAGATTGCAAGATTTTTTTAATTCCCATATGAAAGTTTGTAAATATTTATGTGAACATTTTTTTCAAGTGTGTTTATGTTTTGTTGCTGACATTTTTAAAAACTTTTTTTTGCGGGGGAGGGAGTACATTTTCCTCACTGAAATCTATTCTAATTTTGCAAAATTATAGATTCCCAAGGCAAGGTGCATTCTGTTTCACTGTTACTCTGAAGATGTCCAAATTGGATATTTTAATGTACAAAAATATTAATGTAATACTTTTATATTAATGCCCCCTTTTATACCAGAGAAGACAAAGAGGACACATGACTCTCTCTAATTCAGTGTTTCCCAAATGGACTTCAATTCCCAGAAGCTTAAGTCAATTCCCCAAAGCACTGATCAGTCAATATACTGGCTTAGGCTTCTGGGAACTGAAGTCCAAACACCAGCATTTGGGAAGCACTGCGTCTAATTGGACCCAAAAGGTACCACATGGAAGAAAGGTTTATGTTGAAGACAACATGTAGACAATTTTTGCAGATCCGGTCCCATCCCTGACATGCAGCTGCGGGAGCTGAAGGTGGGCTGCTCCCACTGATGACAGTTTTGATGTCAGCAGCAGCAGTGGCAGCAATTGCACTTTGTCCCCACTGCTCTGAGCAGCCTCTGACTTGGTCCCATCCCCTCTGCAGCCTTTGCCAAAGCTGATTGCCACATTGGGGAAATTTTTGGAGCCTCCTCCATTTCAAAAACTCCAGCACTGAGAGAGCCCCTTGGCACAACAAGGCTGACATCAGCGCAGTGCACCAGGTTTACCCTTTCAGCACTGTGGATTTTGAAATGGAGGAGGCTCCAAAAATTTTCCAAAGTGGCGATCAGCATTGGCAAAGGCTGCAGAGGGGATGGGACTGAGCCAGAGGTTGCTCGGAGCAGCGGGGACAAAGTGCAATTGCTGCCACTGCCGCTGCCGACATGGGGTGATGGGGTGGGTGGAGGGACGGTCCACGGTGAGCCTGGGTACTCACTGAAGGCCACATTAATGATATGCACAGGCCTAATTGGGCCTGTGGGCAGTTTACATGTGACCAATTGTAACACTAGGAATGCTGCCTTTGATCCTTGTAATGGCTGTAGAATCAGGATTTAACCCTTTCTGTTAGTTGGCAGGGCAGGGACAGTCTATTCTTAGGAAATATTTTCCTATTTTCATACAATATGAATTTCTATAAATTGACATTCCAAATATCACCTATCAATCTGGAACAGTTACCAAACAATGTTTTGGTCATGCACAAAGAGTCACAACTCCTGCATTATTCTAACCCTGCTTCTGCATCAGTAGCGTAGGGCAGGTTTCAGTTGCCCAGGGCCGCAGGCCAAAATCACCGCCTCCCGGGTTTGCCCCCCCCCCCAGGTAGGAAAGTCCTACCTTCGGGCTTTGCCAAGCTAGGAGGCAGGGCCTGGGACCCCGACAGCACTGGCGAGGTCCAGGGTTTGGAGTGGGGCATCTCAGGCACAGCGGGGAGCCCACTGTTGGGTTCTGAGCACAATGGTGGCAGCTCATCTGCCTTTAGCAGCAGCAGCACCCAGGAACATGGGAAGTGAGGTCGGCAGTCACCATGGAGCAGCACCCATGGCTGGAGCAACGCTGGCCAGGCCTTGCCCCTCTGGGTGCTGCTGCCACCAAAGGCGGACGAGCTGCCACTGCCAGTTAGGAGGCAGGGCGGCCTTGTGCCTGGGATGCCGATGGTGGGCTCACCACTGGGCCCACCCTGCCCAAACCCTCACCTGCGCCATTGGCATCCCAGGCACATGGCTGCCTTGCCTCCTACCCCGGCGGTAGCAGCGGTGCCCAGGAAGACAGGAAGCGAAGCCAGCAGTTATTGCGGCCCAGTGGCTGGAGCAATGCTGGTCAGGCATTGTGGGAGATAGTGGTCCTCTGCCTGGCTGGTCCTGGGCTATGGCAACTCCCGGCCTCGCTTCCTGCCTTCCTGGGTGCCACTGCCGGGCTAGGAGCTGGGGCAGCCATGTGCCTGGGACCCTGATGGTGGGCTCTCCACTGGGGCCATGCCGCACTGCCCCAGCCCAGCAGGCAGTAAGGAGCGGGCACCTAGGGAGGAGGGGGATGGAGGAGGGGGAGTGGTGTCCCCTGGCCTCCACCGTGCCATTGGGCCTGTGCCCTCTGGGGCGGGGCCCAGGGTGCCGGTGGTGGCAGAGGGTCCTGGTGCCCACCCTGGCTGCCAGGAAGTCCTAGGCAGCAGCGTCACCCCCCCCCCACACACACACACAATTGCCGTCCAGGGTGGGCCGCCCCCTCACCCACCCTCACTACGTCTCTGTTCTGCATGATGCCAAAGATCAAGGTGCATATGAAATAGGCCTAGTATAGTCTGTGAACATTTCAGAAATATGATCAGAAGAAGAAAAACATCAGAAGTAGTTCTGTTGAAGCCCACTTCACAGTTTAATGCAATGATGGCAGTAAGAACAACAATTTGTTTTAGCTTTCAAGCACTGTAAACCAGCTTGTGCACATTGCTTTCCTCGCTCAAACAGGAAGCAGGGAGTGGAGCGGGAATATTTCCTTAGAAGAAGGGTCAACAAAAACACATCTTGACAGGGGTGGATGTAGTGCCTGTATGGACTGTAGCCTGCACTTCTGAATCAAACTCCTCCAATTCATCCCTCACTCTCAAAAGTGTCTCAGAATTAATGAGTAATAAATCTGCACTGATATTATTTGTGTATTGCCTTTTACAAATAACCAAGGGCAACAGGACATTTAAAATAATTATGATACAGCTATGCTGTGTTAAAGCTACCTCCATGTGACACATCAGACAAAGAGAACTCTAAACTTGTCACCCACAGAGTCTTTCTGCCAATCTTCTAACTGTTTCTGAAAGTGTCCCTATGCATTCCACAATGAACGAATAGGGAATGACCATCAAAGGGACAGATGCATTGCCTATACAAGCTGTGATCAGCACTTCAGAATTAATGAGCTCCAATCCAATTCATCCTTCATTCCCCAGAATGCCTCAGAATCACTGGGGTTTGATAAATTTTGGATCTGTATGGAAATTATTTGTACAACATCTTTCACTACAATATGTTTATGAGACAGTTACACTGTGTTAAAGCCATTTCCATGCTACAAATTAAACAAAGTTTTATATTAAATAGTGTAGGAAAAGCAGAAGAAATTTGTTTCTCTTTACTCCTTGGACAGAATGCAGCTGTCCGTGTAGTGATGGGGTGCGGGCATTATGCTCGTGCCTCACCCCTGCTACGGCAGCTGCATTGGTTGCCAGTGTGCCTCCATGTGTAATTCAAGGTGCCTGTAATTACCTTTAAAGCCCTACATGGTAGTGGGACAGGATACTTAAGAGACAGCATAACCCCAAGGATATTTGCCCATCCCACTAGAGTGGACTGGAGGGGCTCTTTTTTTGGTATCCGCTCCAGCCCTATGAAACATCCTGCAAGTTGAACTGCATCTCCAGACAGAGCTGCTGCCCTTCAGGAAAAAGCTGAAAACCTGGCTGGCAAGGCAAATGTGGGGAGGTGGAGAGGGAGCAACGCACGCACGCACGCGCGCACAGACAGACAGACAGACAGACAGACACAGACAGACACACACACAATTAGAGCAGGATCATTCATGCTTCTGAAAGTTTTAAACTAGATTTTTAATTGGTACATGTGGGAGGTAGTTTGTCGGTGTTTTTAGGGATTTTAAGGGTTTCTGTAGTTTAAATGTTGGAGATTTTATGTACGCCTCCCAGAGTCGCATGTTGATTGGGGTGGCTAGACAAATTTAATAAATAAATAAATAAATAAATCACATATGTGCTGTTACTCTCTTCTCAGTTCTGCTTTTGGTTGTTTCCAAAGCACTTGTTCCAACTGAAGAAGAGGTGAGAGCCAAGATATTGATGGAACAGTTCAAAAAACAGTTTTAGCAACATGCACAATTGGTGTTCACTCAGCAGCAACATCATCCTAGCCAGTGCAACAAATATGGGAGATAACTTTAGCAGATGTCTTGGGTTTTTGCACAGAAAAGAAGGTGGGAGAGACTTTGGAATGCTGTGCATCAGAAAAAGCAGCAGAAATTGGCAAGAAGTGAAAGGAACTGAAGCATATCTCCAAAGTTTATTAACTCCAAAAGAAGTGGTGGAAGGACAGTGGCAAATCTAGTGAGGTCCACCATTGTGAAAAAGAAGGAAGGAGCTGGCTAAGGTTTGGGTAAAGAGGAACACAGAGCCTCTATTGCTTGTGTTTGGGAAGGCAACTATACCTGAAACAGAACTATGTTGAACAGGATACAGGTATAGCAGCTCTTCAGGCTCGAGGCTGTATTTATGAAATTGCTTTGTTTCCTTAATGGAATAATTGAGGACTTTTCTTTTAAAGTCTACAACAGAACATGTGTTCCTTATTATCTGCTCCTCGATGGAAAGGTGACAATGATAATATCACTCCTCCAATATCTGCTAAGCTTCATAAAACCTATTAGACTACCATAAATTAAAATCATTGTGCCCTGGCTGGCAGGGCAGGTGTGGGGGTCCAGGAACATGGGGTCCCATGTTGGGTGGCTGATATGATGGGACAGCCACCCCTCCCTCACTCTTTTAAACTTTTAAAATCTTTTTAAACCTTTTAACCTTTTTAAATCTTTTAGATTTTTGTAAATTCATGGTTTAATTCTTTTTTAATTGACTTTTAAGTAATTTATGAACCTTAAGGTTTTAATTTATGAATTTCTGTAAGCCGCCTAGAGTCAGGTTCGCCTGATTAGGGCGGGATAATAAATCTAAATAAATAAATAAATAAATAAATAAATGACATATATACTGCAAGAGTTGCTTTCAGTTCTTTATGACATACCGGATATTCATGTGTTTCCAACTGTATTTATAGATATATCCATAGGATTAAAAATGCATGAGTATCTGGGATGTCATGAAGAATTGAAAGTAACATTTGCAATGGCTCTGCAGCTTTATAAAGTAGAGCTGCATCTCTGCCCAATGCTACTTAAAATCTCCTGAGATTAGCCTCAAATTTTTCTCAGGATGAAGATGCTCCAGGAGTAGGAAGGAAACTTGTTGGGCAGGCAATTTTCCTGTGCATTGGTACAGCAGAGGGATCAGCTGGTGTCTTTCTCATACACATTACTGCATTATCCTCTGAGAACTTAATTCCAAATTCTGAAATATGATTAAATCTCTAGCATCAACAAACACTGACAAATTCTCTTGCCTAAATACACATAGCTGTCACCATTTTGTAATCAGACCCATAAACAATAATTTCCAACTGTGTAACATATGTGGACAGAAAATAAGGACAAATTAAACCCATTAAATATCTACTCTACTGGCTTGGCATGGAGGCTCTTGGAAGATGCTGTTACTTCAGATGAAGACAGAAGAGGAAGACTCATACCAAAATAAGAGACAGAGATAATCATATGTCCAAACTCAATGTGCATATGGTAGGAGATGACTTGCAGAAAGAAAATGTAAAAGACCTCTAAACTTGTAATCTTAAATATGCTTTGTTTTCCATTTGTAATGTGACATCAAGTTGAAACCAACTTACAGCAACCCTAATAGAGTTGTCAAGGTAAGTGAGGTATTTAAGGAGTGGCTTTATCAGTTTCACAACTCCACTGGTGGCTTAGTAGTTAAGATGCTGAGCTTGGAGAGTGGAAGGTTGGGTTTTGATACCCAAGGGCTGCACTTGGGGACATGAAAGGAGCCTCATTCAGGTACCCCCTGAGTGGAGTTTCTCCAGCAAAAATCCTTTCACCCCAGAGTAATATCTGACACAATATTATTATTAGAGGTTTCACACCCCAGTGAGTTCTCATGGCTAAGTGGAGATTTAAACCTTGGACTCTGAAGTCCTTATCTGTCACTCTATCCACTCGTCAGTTGCAATTCATATCCAAGAATGCATTTTCCCCTGAAGGAGGAAAACTGCCATTGGTGTGAATTTGTTTAAGGTGGATCCCAGCTTGCCATGAAGTGACCCATACACTATGATCATGAAGCCATCTTCTCCAGCACATATGAAATGAATCTTAAATAAATATCTGTCATAGGGTAAATTTTCCTTATTAAACTGAAGGGCTCACTTCTGAGCGCATATACATAACAGTGTACTACAACTGAACTAGGCTTCTTGGAGAGGACAAGAAGCCAAGAAAGATTGAAAGAACAGTGCATGTTTAGCCTTGGGTAAAGGAGATGGGGAGGATAAGATAGCACTTTTTAAATACTTGAAAGATAGTCATAAGGGATGTGGGGATATGATCTGTTCTCAACCATCCAAAAGTACAGGACACATAATACTGGGCTCAAACTACAGGAAATCTGTGGTAGAAACTCCTCTTGTTTCCTTCTCTCATCACTACTGGTAGATTTCTGAAGCAATCTATCTTTAGGATGGTGGTCTTCAAGGAATATCTTCCATTATTTCTAAGTCTTGAGCATTCTTTGGAGCCATCCATTCCAAAGATAGTGATGAGATAAATCTTTCCCTGGACTCTCTTCCCATTATGTGTAGCTCTCAGGGTAAACAGCCTTTGAAAGTTTGTTATTATTTTCCTCTTCTTGTAGTTTGTGGTCTGCAGCTGAATCTATCCTCTTCCATTCCTCCGGGTTATCCAGCAGTGGAGAAAGCAGAGGTGCCACCAGAGCCACTGCCTTGCTCTCTGTCACATGTAGGGTACAGCTGAGATGTGTGGTTTTGGGAGTAGAGACAGCACTTCACTTGCTCTTTCAAGCAGCAGGAGATCTGAAGCCAAGTTTATGAGACGAGGCTTCCATGGGAGAGTCATCTAGCCCATAGGCATATATATTTCTCCTTACCTGAACTTGGATTTTAAAAACTTTGAGCTTGAGGAAGTTACTTTTGTTTTTACCACAACTGCCACAATCCATCACCAGACAGTTTGCAAATGTCAGAAGTGTAGTTCAAACCACTTACCTCCATTACATAATTTCACCACAGCTTCAGAATGCAGGATGGCTGTGAAATTCAAAGCTGGGTTAACAATGTGAATTTAGTCATTGAGGGAACATTGACTCTAAGATGTAACTGGATAGTGTAGTCATAAGGCCTCTGAGGTAACAGAACATGTGCTCCTTATTATGTAATACGTGACCACTGAATTGTTTGTTTGATGCACAACCTTCTTCATTCTTCATTCCTGAAGTACTGGAGTGAACAATAAAATACATACATCAGACCAAATGCTACACTGTGGAAGATGGGATGAATTATTTTCTCCAGTTCTGCTGATTTCTATGTGAGATTTAACAGTGCTTTGCAGTGACTCAAGTGGCTAAGGTGCTGAGTGGAAGGTGGGCAGCAGGATGGAATGAGCTCCTGTCTTTGTCCCAGCTCCTGCCAGCCTAGCAGTTAAAAAGCAAGAAATTGCAAGTAGATAAATAGGGACCACTTCGGTGGGAAGGTAAACAGTGTTCCGTGCCCTCTGGTGTCTAGTCATGCCTGCTGCATGATCATGGAAATGTCTGCAGATGCAGAAAGTGCTAGCTCTTTGGAAGACAGTGCTGGCTCTTCAGCTTTGAAACAGAGATGAGCACTGAACCCTGGCTTTCGAGCAAGGGAAACCTTTACCTTTACATTTCTGTTGCTACCACACACTTTCCTCTATCTGCATCTCAGCACACAGGCTGAATAGAATTGAGGTTGGACAATATCTTTGGAGAGTCACAAGTGCTCCAGGCCTGTGGGAAAAAAATTTCCTTGTACAACTGGAAGCATTTTGCCATCCCAATATTGATATGTTTAATGGTTTCCTACATGTCTTTCTGTTTCTCTGTCAAGGTAAAGAGATCTTGTCTCTTTATGGATAATGCCAATGTGCAATGTACTTGAAGTAGAAAGGTCTTACAACAGGTTGCTAATGGTAGTTTAACAGCATTTTATGTACACTGAAGCTATATTCTATCAGTTGGAAGAAGACAAGTGTAGCTTGTGGAAAGGCCAAATTAAAAAATCTTAAAGTCTGCAAGATTCTTTGCTAGTGTTGCTCTAAAGGGCAACAGATTAATATGGTTATGCTTCTACAGATATAATTGATTTATGTATTTTGTTGCATTCTGCCTCATTTCTAAAACAATCTGGAAATTCCAGCGCTTCCCAATTGATCACTCAAGTCGATTCTAATCTAGGCCAACTAACTTCTTTGCCAATCATCTGGTAAAACAACAGTCTTGGATAAAAAATGTCAGATGACTAATTTGCATTTTCTTGGCTACTCAGTTCCAGCCAGCAAAACCAAGCAACATTGATTAGAACATTTAAGGTCTGCATGACTAGGCAGGTTAGAAAGAAATAAAAGGGAAAGAAGGGGGAAAATACCTTCACATACATCGTAGCATAGGGTCAGAATGACATTGATGGAATTCAGCTGGTAGAAGAAAGATCTGAAAGGTGATATGCTAGTCATCTTTAAATATAGGGAAGACTGAGTAAACTTGATCTGTGCAGTTTTGGAGGATAATACTAGGACTGATGAATTCCAATCGCAAGAAAGGAGACTTCCAAAAAACTTTGTTGTTGTTCAGTAAACTTTGTTGTTGTTCAGTAAAGAAAGTTTAGGAACTTTCTTATAACAAAGCGCTACTTGGCAATGGCTACCTGACTACCTTGAAAGTGACAGACTCTTATTTATTGGAAGTTTTTAAACAGTAGCTTTTGGTTTCCTGCTTCAGCAGAGGGTTGGAATAGATTATCTTTAGCAGCCATTCCATCTCTACAGTTCCATAATTCTATTATTTTATAAGTGGGTAGCATTCATTTTTAATGTCAAAATTCCAGACAGCCAGGAGTTGATCATTTACTGAAATCTTTCATGATCTCAGTGTGAAAGAATTGATTACTTCATTTTCAAGGAAATTTGGTGAGAAGCAAGGGCACTAAATTTAATGGTTTTAAAATAACCATTAATCTTTTTTTTTTGGGGGGGAATACACTATGTACAGTGGAATGCACTGAATCTGTTGTCTCTGAAACCTCATCTTTGTTCCTAGTCGTTACCATCTGGTTCTAATTTTAGCCTGGCTGATCCAGTGGCAGACTTTAACTGAGCTTCTGTATTCATAAGGTTGTAGAGTTTATTCCCTACACAACAAATCAATACCCAGAAGTATAATTTAGAAGTGAAATGATGTTACAGAGCCTATAAACCAGACTGTCAAATGCCAGTTTAACAGAAATAAAAACATAAATAGAAATAAAACAGAGAAGTTTTATCTGAGTAATTAATGTGGACTGCAGTCCCATGTTCTTATAAATCTGGCTAAATCATGAGAAGCAAATCTTAATGATTCCTTGTCAATTTAGTTAAATTTTGAAGTAAATATCTTATTAGAAAAACTGCACTGGCAGGTCAAATATACATTAAGAGATACTGGAAGATTTGCCCACACGAATGATTTCGACATCTTTCAGCTAACTGTCTTTTCTTTCAAAATTCTTGTTGGCTGACACTTCATAGCTATAGGACTGGTTGAAATCCTCTGAAGAGAATTGCCTCTTTATTTCCTTGGAAGGTTTTCCCCAAGAATATAATAGAATGTTTAGCAGGTGGCCTTCACCTATAGAAACATTTTTACTTTTATCTACTTAAATGGCTTTAGCAAAATTTGATATGACTCATTAAAAAAGGGAATTACATAAATTTTACAATTTTCCTAGCCCTTGACACTGTTCCACTGAAAAGGGAAAGTAAAATCCCTAGGAATAACAAAGATTCACTGTGGTTAGTTTGAATTTATTATGCTTTACTTCAACAAGCCAATGTCTAAAACTTGATTTCTGACCCTTAGTTTAAACTGGCTGCAATTCACAGACCATATCAGAGAAGAGGAAGGCTGGAGAGTGATTGCCTAAGAAAGTCTATTTTCCTCAGAGGAGGGATTCGACATGCAGGACTGAGTCCTTCTCTTGGCCAATACATCAGTGGCCATATCAGCCTGGAAGAGATATGAGAGAATACAGGTGTTTAGGCATGGGAGGCCCCCCCCCCTTTACCATTTTGTTGACAATGAAAACATTGAAATAATGAAAGATTTCATATTCCTCGCTTCAATCATCAATTTAAATTGGGACTGCATCCAAGAAATCAGAAGAAGACTTAGAGTCAGGAGGACAGCAATGAAGGAATTAGAAAAGGTCATCAAGAAAATGGATACGTCACTGGAGACCAAGAGAAAAATCATCAATGCTATTGTATTCCCAATCACCACATATGGCTGTGAAAGCTGACTGGGGGGAAACCAGCCTGATTTGTTTGAAATATGGTGCTGAACAAGAGCTTTGCTGCCAGAAAGATTAGCAAGTGAGTCCTGGAACAAATCAAGCCTGAACTATTTCTGGAGGGAAAATGATTAAATTGAGGCTGTCCAACTTTGGGCAAATCATGAGAAAGCAAGACTTTGTGGAAAAGATAATAATGCTGGGAAAGGTGAGTGCTGGAGGATAAGAGGAAGAGTAAATGTAAGATAGATTAATTTCCTAAGGGACATCACAAGCTATAACTGGCTCCTGCAAACTGAGTAGGAGATCTGTCATTCATAGGATTGCCATAAGTTGGAGACAACTTCATGACACATAACAACAAGAACAACCACAATACACCAAAACTCATCCCAGCTAGAATTATGGTATCTGTAGGAAAAAATAAAATAAAAATCCAAGTACAGTTTTAGTACAAACACTTGAGGCCCAGCACTTTCTTTTCTGTGGCCACTTGCAAAAGGAGAGAGTGGGTTCAACTTACTAAGCTAAGCTTTATGGGAGCTTCAAGAATACATACAACTGACAGAGGGTTCCCCTCTTTCCTATGGAATATATTAACATCTTGCTATATTATTTTAATTTTTCTTTTTAGGTGTTAGGAAAACCAAAATCTGGCATAAATACCAAAAGTTTAGGGGCAAAACATCTGATATTATTCATTACATTACATTACAAAACAAAACAAAAAAGAAACACAGGCTTGAGAACCAAACTACAAGATTCAAGACTAAGGGTGAAAATACCTTCATTGGATCACCAAAATACCATAAGCAGACAAGGTTCCAAACTTTCATGTACCTCACAGAGCTGGAGGGGTAGGGAGGCAAAAAGGCTAGACCCATGATGGCAAACATTGGCATTCCGACCTTGGCATTCCAGCTGCATGTACAGTAAACCCATTTGTGTGGAATCACAGAGACTTGAGCTTCTGGGAACTGTAGTCCAAGAACAGCTGGAGTGCCAAGGTTTACCATCATAGGTCTAGAACATTATTCACCCATTGTACACAGAAAATAGTAATGGAGAAAGATAATTAATTCTGGATCCCAAGATATTCAACTTATTACTAACTCACATTGGCATGATTAAGATTGAAGCTTTCATCTTGGAACTTTAACTATAGATTTTTAAGGTTATGCATCAAGATGGATTATTTTTGGATTATTCTACTCACTGCAAACATTCCAATATCCAGCTTTGTGAAAGAGTCCTTTGAGACTCAAGCATTCACTTATTTACAATATTTTATTGGTACTATAATTGTATTATTTTTCCATTTTCATTAAAAAAGAAGCATAGAGAAGTATTACTATATGGTGTATGTCTTTCCCCTCTCTTTATGAGCGGTGTAGCAAAATTATTTTCTCATTCCAAAGTACTGTACTATATAAAAATTTCCAGATTAAAAGTACTTCATTTACCTAGCTTGTTTAAAACACTGTCATTCTGGCATGTCAGGAAATTTGGGAGACAGTCCAAAGCCTACTGAGGTAAATTGAAATAATCCATGCACCTTCAGTGGACTCTATTAGACAACATCTTTGGTAAATTTAGCCAGCTGGCCCAGATGAGTATTTCCAGCAATCTCAAAGCTGTTATTAATCCTAAACTTGTTTGAGAAATGTACTAGTCAACAGCTGCATTCTAAACAATTTGTAGGAAAGCTTGGGTGGGCCTATGAGTTCACATATATAAAGGAGCAGTTCATAGATACATTTGATTGCTATGAGAAGAAAAAGGAAACATCTTTTGGATTCCATGGGAAATATCTACATCTTATTGATTTTCTGTTGTGACTCCTGAAATAATATTATGAAAACTTTTCTCCATTCAAACTAAGAGTACTGCTCAGGCATTAAATTTGAAAACATGATGGGCTGTAATCATGGGGGTGGGCATGCAAGATCTATTACATCTGTCAAGTCGCCATCATACCTGCATGCTTTTAGGCCTGAATACAGCTATGGTTACTTTACAGTCTGTAAGCAGCACTCTCCTGGAAAATTCAGACTTCTATGTCAGTGCCTGGGAAAGGCTAGTTAGAACTGGGGAGTAGCATCTGCCAGTAATAAGAAAGGAGTAACACCTGCAGTCCTTCCCCCTAAAGTCTTCAAGGCTGAGTCAGCTTGTTCCCTGGTACCCTGCTAATTGGAAAATGAATTGAGCTGTGTGAAGGAGGGGGCAGAAAGTGCTCTTGTTTTCCTGAACATTCAAGGGAATTCAAAGCTGAATTGACAGACCATCTGGAAAGGTCAGAAGCGTAGCGTGCCTTGGCGGGGCCCCGTATAAAAATTTGTTTGGGGGCCCTTAGGAAGGGTAAAGATTTCTCACAAAAGAAAAAAAAATGCATAAAATTAAAAGAAATATTTTTGCTTATGCACGTTGGGGGCCCCGTGGCCCGGGGCCCCCGTATAATTGATATGGCAGATACGGCGGTAGCTACGCTCCTGGGAAAGGTCCAGAATGTGATGTTTAATGTATAAAAAAGGCTTCTGAAGTTATGTCAGTTGCCTTACCATATCTCTTATGAGAAGTTATGCTCAGTTGCTGTTTTGTTCTGTTGTGTCTCAAAGGATGTACTCTGTACACTTCAGAGCTATGCAGATGCTACACTAATGTGTGAAATATTAGGTAGATTGATTAGCTTTCTTGTTTTCTCTTAATTACTTCTACCTTTGTCTCATGTTGTCTTTTTGCTCCAAATGCTTTTTGGAACTTTTGTCTTTTTACCTTTTTTATTATATTTAATAAAGTATATGTGTTTGTAGCTAAGAAGGTTTATGGTACTGAAACCAGGTCTGGCTTTTTACTGGGAGTTTTGATATATTTGTGGATATGACGGCAGTTCTTCCTTGCAAAGGTTGTATAATGGTTCTAGGTGCTTACCTTTGTGTACATTTGGAACTCCCTAAAACACTGCTCAGTTGGAATAGAGTGGAGTGTTGGGAAGCCAGGGCAGAACAAGTTCTGTAGCCATCACCTCGTTTGCCCATCTTGAATTCACCCATTCCAGGATAAATAGGGTAGTGCTATTTATGAGTGTTTCGAGAGTGGCTACCTGAACTCGGCATACCATTACAATACAGTCCTTCAACCTGGAGTCAAATAATGTAGGGCTTTATAGGTCATAACTAGCACTTTGAATTGGACCTGGAACTGGGTAGGCAGCTAATGAAACTGGTAAGTAGGTAAATTATATGTTCTCTGTAACCAGCACCAGTAAGCCGTCCTGCTGCCACATTCTGAACCAGCTGAAGTTTCCAAACACTCTACAAAGGCGGCTCCACACAGAGGATTTCAGTAATTTAGACAGAAAGTAACTAAAGCATGTGTTATTGTAGCCAGATAAGATATCTGGTTGCAGTAATGTATGGGTGAATAACAGATTTAACTGTGCAAATGGACTCCTGGTCATCACTGAAATCTGTGCATCCAGGCTGAAGGTTAAATTTAAGAGCAAGGGGACCATAACTCCATCTGCTACAAATTGAGTCCCCTTTGATTTACTAGGATTACTGTATGTATTTCTATTTTCTCTGGATTAAGTTTCTATTTTTTTATCTGTTCTATTACTGACATTAGGCCCAGATATCTAGATCCAGACAGCTTTCTTGGGATTGGATGGAAAGGAGATATAAAGTTGGGTGACAGACTAAAAATTTGGAGACCTGGGTTTGACTTCCTACTCAGCCCATGGAAGCTCACTGGGGGCATGGAACTGGCACAACCATTAAATATTTCATTTATCTTGAAAGACTTAAAATTTGCTATAAACCATTTTTGACTTGGCAGCACATAGCAAATGGCTGGAAAATTTGTCACCTGTCAAATTTCTGATCACCAAAATACAAATTGTTAGTAAAGAACTTGGTACAAAAATAGAAAACTGACCCAGCAATAAGTGCCCCCTGAAATTTGTTAGATTTTTGTCAGCTTGCCATATTTATCTAAACTCTTTGAAATAAAGTAACTGGAAGGTTGCTAGACACTTCTGTTTCCTCTTTCCAAGAGTGAACATCCTCAGTAGGAGATCAGATTATCCTTCTCCTAGTGTCTTGGGTCAACAGCTTTGTTAATCACTCCATTCCATTCCCTATACTTCTCACAAGGCTGACAAGTAAGTATTAAGCAAATTAATTGTGTCCCATTACATTACATTATCTCCATGACACACACAAAAAACTTCAAATGCTTTTCCAGTGTTACTGCAAGGCCAGTTCCCAGGACTTCTTGATTTGCAGGGGCAGTTACATCATTAGTCACCCTGATAAGATTTCTTCTGAGTTAACTAAAAGTGGATTGAGTGAAAATATATTTTCATAGCTAGAAAATATTGTCACGAGCTATTGTCAAGTATGTGGGGACAGCTTGGTTTTGAACAGACTGTTGAGACCCACCAGCTTTGTAGAATACCTACTCCTGGTGAGGATGAAAACTGCTAAAAATCAGTTCTGGCTTGACAACATATAACATACACAAGAGAAAGAAAACACTGTATTAAGACCATTCTTTTGCTGTACAGGAAAGGATGATTTTTTTTACAGGGGGCTATTGACCTTGGGGACTGTGGGGGGATCAAGTGGTTAAGATGCTGAACTTGATGACTGGAAAGTTAACAGGTCAGCAGTTCGTGACCTGAGTACTGCATGATGGATTGAGTGTCCTTCTCTGTCTCAGCCCTGCCAACCTAGGATTTTGAAAGCAAGAAATTGAAAGTAGATAAATAGGTACTACTTCAGTGGGAAGGTAAACAGCATTACATGCACTCCGGTGTCAAGGCGTGCCTGCCACATGTCCATGGAAATGTTTGCAGACTCAGTTAAGTTAATAACCTGAACAGATAACATCCTTTCTATTATTGTATCATGGGACTGGTAAGGTTAGAGAACTGCAAAGAAGGGAAACATGATAAATGGACAAGTTACTTTTAAAACTACAGCTCCAAATATTCTCTAGCTAGTATGATCATTGTCTGTGCTGATTAAGGAATTCTGGGTGATGTAGTCCAAAACAGTAACTTATCCAAACTCTGCAACTCTCTGTTTCCAACTGCATTTTCAGAAACAAAACAAAAAAAGTTTGAAAATGTGTTTTACTGGCTAGAATAGTTGGTAATTCATGGGAAATGATATATAGATGGGGAGCATTCAATGCCAGGATCAACATTTTTTCTTTTCCTGGAAGCTAGAGATTTAAAGATTTTCCCATCAAATGGATTTATTGAAGGATTTGTGTCTCCTGCAAAATTTGGCTTGACCTATAGTATTCCCCTTTGGATATATATATATATATATATATATATATATATATATATATATATATATATATATATATATATATATATATATATATATATATATATATATCCAAAGGGGAATACTATAGGTCAAGCCAAATTTTGCAGGAGACACAAATCCTTCAATAAATCCATTTGATGGGAAAATCTTTAAATCTCTAGCTTCCAGGAAAAGAAAAAATGTTGATCCTGGCATTGAATGCTCCCCATCTATATATCATTTCCCATGAATTACCAACTATATATATAGGTTGTTTTCCCCCCAATATATATATATCCACAAATATGTCATAAAATTGAAAAGCAAGACTCACTTAATGAAATGTATTGAATTCCTTTTTCTGAGATGACTTTTATTTATTCAAGATGTTATGAGCATAACTAATTCTCATATCATAGGGTCCTTTTAGCCTCTCAGAGTGGGAAAATATCCTAGATGGGTGGGATATAAATGTAATAAATAAATACTTTTTTTTAAAAATGAAAAGTCACTTTTCTTTTGTCCGGCAGATCTTTTCAGCATAAATTGTGACTAACAATAGAAATACTGATTAATGCTACAAAATATTATTAGTTTCAAAACTATGAATCCTCAGGGAGGAGTGGGCTTGTGAGAGTAAATCAGCTGGTGGAACTATCTGACTGAACCTGAAATCTTGATACATGTATGATGGAGCTACTGCAAGTAGAGCTAGAATTAGGAGTGTTATATTTTAAAAGGTAATTAGATATACTGATTTAAAGCCCCAAGTTAGTTACTGTTGTAGTTATAGTTCTATAAATTAATTATGTATTTTTCTATTCCTCAGAAACAACAAAGTTACTTTTCAACTACTCAGAAAGGCAACTCATTGCTGCAGGTTGATGGCCGATAACAGAAAACACATTCATTTCCTGTTCATCTCATTTTCACATTAAGGCACAAAGCGCAGCACAACCCAGCCTTTGAACATGTATTTCCCCTTCACCATGTGATGAATCCACTCCCAGTAACTATTAAAGTTATCATAAAAGGTACAGTACTGAAAAGGGAGTGAATAATTCCTTGTTATGTTATATTCTTAAATCACCCTTGTTTGAAATCCAGCTGTATCTGACTCTAGAGTTTGGTGCTCATCTGTGTTTTTTAGCCAAAGAGCTAGCACTTTCTGCATCTGCAGACATTTCTGTGGTCATGTGGCAGGCATGACTAGACACTAGAGCACATGGAACACTGTTTACCTTCCCACCAAAGTGGCACATATTTATCGACTCACAATTTCTTGCTTTCAAAATGGTAAATTGGAAGGAGCTGGGAACTCACTCCATCATGCAGCATTGGGGTCTTGAACTGCTGACCTGCCAACCTTCCAGTCATCAAGTTCAGCATCTTAACCACAAAACCAATGCTGTTCCTAGGATATAATATTAAAGTAATTTAATTATATCTATATTGTTTGAAAAAAATAGCAATAACTGCTATGCATAACTAATTTCTCATTGTATGCAAAGAACATGTTCTACCACTATGCTGAAATACTATCAAGTAGTGTATGCATTGTGTATTTTTATCCTCCCAAGTAAATCTTTCCATATGGTTTTCCCCACAAGTGGCTTTCATCTGGCTAGTAACTCAACTGATGATAAAGTAAAAAAAACCATATTTTTTATTTAAAGAGTTTTACAAGGAGTATACTTTTTTATTCCCCCCACAACCCCTCCCTCCCCCACCCTCCCCCGTTACCCCTCCCCCTTTCCCCCCCAACTTCCCAGAACTGGATACAAGGTATAATCCATACCAAATCCCATTAACATCTAAGAAACATCAAAATAAACAAACCTTATACCAATCTAATCATTCAAATATTCTTAATACTCATAAGCTAACTGGATCTTATCTGTTTTATATCTATCCTGTATAAAATCAATCCAGCAACCCAATCTAGCAAATATTTATCAATTGTCTGATCTTTCAAATATGCAGAGACGTTTGCCATCTCTGCCAGATTTGATACTTTAAGTACCCATTCCTCCACTGTACACAATTCTTCCTTTTTCCAGTACTGGGCGATCAGTAACCTTGGTGCATTTATTAAGTTCAATAACAATTTTGTTTCCACAACTGTACTCTCTTTACTCTAAAAAACAAATCATTAGTAATTAAAGTAAAGTCAATCCGGGAGATAGACTAGTGTCTGTCCAAAGAGAAAATAAAATCTTCCCCCCTCCCCATTCTGAACCCGCCATATGTCAACTAGTTCCAATTCATCCTTGAACTAAAAAAAAAAAGACAAGGGAAGTTGAGCACGACTTGATGAAGTAATTGTCAGTCCCTGTTTGTCATTTCATGCATCTATAACCCCATTCCAATCCCCCAGAAAAATATATCATTTATAATCCAATTGCTCAATCCTTAAATCGCCAAACCATTTTTCTTCTCCGTCGCTGAAACCACAAAGCAAGATCCCAATTTAGAGTTAACCAGATGCTTCTGATCAGTCACTTTTATCCCTTCTGAGGTATATTGAGTCCATTTACATTCCATGTCTAAAATTTAATTACCATCAGTTTTGCCCTGAAGCTTCTGGAGCACTTCCTGAAAACCTAATTTTTTTCCCCTTTGGTCTGGCTCCTCCCACAGCTTCTGTACATTGGGGAATCTGGGAGTACTGCTGTATCTGTTGCACTTGCTGCTCTTGTTGTTGGCTTGTCTGGAGTTGTTGGTCAACCTGCTGTGGTTGCTGCTCTTGCTGCTCTCACTTTTTCGCCACTGGACGTGTAACTCTTTGATCCTTCAGTTCCTCCATCGCCGAGGTTGCCCCCTCCGTCCCTGATGATTGTACTCCATGACTATCCTTCCCCAGGTCACCTGCTTGTAGAACATTGACATAAAATTCTTTTGCCTTAACAACTGTATTCAAGCGGTGTCTTCTTCCAGAAAACATCACCACCAGGCTGGCTGGTACATCCCATCTATATTGGCATTCACGTTTTTTAAGCTCATCCGTTAAAAAAAAACATATTCCTTTCTCTGTCTCAGTATTTTAGGTGGGATTTCTTTCATCCCCATTACCTCTTGACCCAATATTTGAAGCTTTTGATTAAAACAGGCTTGTATTAATTCATTCCGAGTAGTTCTTCTGGCGAAATAGATCACAACATCTCTTGGCAGGTTCTTTTGTCTGGCAAACCAGGAATTAACTCTATAATTTTTTTCAATATCATAAAAAAAAATGTTCTGATTGCACACTCATATGCTCTGCCAATGCCTGAGCACAAATCTTTTTCAAATCTTCAACTTTAGTCTCTTTCCATCCACGAATTCTAATAGCAAATTCCATTTCGTGATATTGGGCAACCAAATTCTGTTGTTCCACATTATCCAGATGCTGAGCCAATTGCTGATTCAACTGTTTCATCTCTTCCACTTCAACCTGGTTTGCTTGCACTTGAAGACCCACAACATTAAAAGCATCTATTATATCCTCTCGAATTGCCTTATTTCTCAATACAATTTCTTGTCTTATATCAACTAGCTCTGCAGTCACAGCCTCAAATCTTTGATCAACATGCTTCTCCATAACCTTGAATTTGCTTTGCATATCTCCAATTGCTTCTTTTAGAGTTAAATAAAGATTTAAAAGAATCAATAGTTAAAGATCTAAAAGGAAAAAAACATATTGATGAGGGGGAAATTCTGACATATAAGGGGTAGACTGAGGACTCTTCTTATATCTACCTCTATACTACAATATCATAAGGAATCTCATATTTGACTCCATGTTGGATGTATATGAGATTATGCCACAAAATGTACTCATGTTTCATTATTCAAGAAATGATGATGTCTGCTTCAGTCTCTCAAGCATTAGTTCTAAACTAATGTGAGCATCCATTTTGAACCTTCTTTCATCCTAGAATCTTCCAGCCAGCAGTTCAAGAAAGTGACTTTTTGAGTGAAAACTTCTTTAGGTCTACTGCTTAAATTGCAGGGCACACACAGAGGGCACATATCCCAGGAATGTGTTGCAATGTGCAGCAGGCAACTGGACATTTCTCCTCCTATAAACACTCCCAGGCTCATATTGTAAGCCAGCAAACATTGACACCACAATCCCACTGCTAATTCTCAACAAGTCATTCTTAGCTGCATATACTCCAGCTGGGGATTGGAATTGCCTGGTTTTATAGCTGACATTAGGGAAGAACAATTCATCTGACATGTTGGTCTGAGGGAGATTTCTGAAGCAGCAGGCCTAAGGCACCTGTCATGGTGGGGGCAAAAAATGGACCTTGGACTTGAAGTCGTTCTCTTGGCAAAATCCCCACTCCTCACCAGAAAGCTCTTTAGTCATTTGATGCTTAAATGCATGGGAGCAGAGTAGGCAATTGTGGCCTTCATTTGTGAAGTAGGACAAGGGGTCTTCCAAATGGAGCATTTACCCCTCCTTTGTTGTCACATGGTGCCCATCAATAACACAGATTACTGGCACTCACATCCAAAGAAACCTATTTCTTTGTTAAGACAGGAGATGGCAAGTCAGGGCATCTCCTCCTAAACATTTGCAATAAATTGCCTGTGAATTCTCCCTCTGTATTGCACACCTTAAGCTGACCTGTTGCCCTTGGGTACGTGTGGGGTGGGCTGCAGGGTGGTGGTGCCATTTTCTTGGTTGTCTCTTTCAGTTTATTGTCAGCTACTACTCATCTTTGAGTGTACAACCCCCCCCCCCCGGAAATCATTTTCACAGTTGACAGGAAAAATACCATTGGCATGAGTTCATTTAAGGTGGATCACAGCTTGTCATGAAGTGTCCCACACACTGTGATCATGGAGCCATCTCCTGCGGCACATATGAAATGAGACATGCAGGATTTAACACCGGGACTGCAATGGACTGCTGCAGCCTTGAGGATATTAACAAGATGCACCTTCACAGCCAGTCCATCTGGCATGGCCTCTTCTGCCTCCATGACCAGTGGGAAAAAGAATAGTGAAGTGGTTCCTCCTCCACTCATTTTGCCTTTAGGCCCAATATCATGCTTTCCAGTGGCATTTCCTCCACTGAGAGGCCATCACCCCGCCTAGAGGGATTCATCTGCCCATAGCCATTGGCCTTTTTAGGGATTCAGGTTATTTACCACTGCCCAACACTCGATGTTGAGTCACTGGCTGTATGGTCTACTCCATTATCGTAGCGGGATGTCCAACCAGACAACCTCTGGCAGTTATTAAAGTATTTTCTTCACTTTCTGCTTCTTCTTTTTTTCCTTTCCTTTTTTTTGGGGGGGGGGGGAAGAAAAGCATGTTACAAATTTCTAAAGAAAGAAATGCAGATTGGTAGAGAAAAAGCAAGAACTGCTATATCTCACTAGAAAAGCATCTGCACATTCCAAAAGACTGACAGAAAAACAAGTTATAAATAATAAATAAAATTAAACTAAGCTAAAAGGCAAAAGGATTTAGCTTCTCTGAAGCTCCTGAAATGCTATAAACAATCAACAAAGTATGTCAACTGATAGCCCACCAAAAATTCTGTGGCAAGGGTTGTCACTGTATGCTGGGAGTTGGTCTTTCCCATAACTATTCGTATGAATTCACTGTGGTCTGAGAGTGGTTTGCATTAGTATCTGAGGAGTAACTGAACCAGCCCTGAGTTTTGTTAGGGATGGATACATCTGTCAGTTTAAGTTTTCCTTTGTCAGATTTTCCAGTCATAACTTCAACTCATTCCTTGTGCTGAAATTATAATAGCACTTGCATTTTGATGTGCACTTATGCCTCGGATGTTTTGTGCAAGGAATGAATTAATCTGTTATGTCTAGCACTCACTAGCTCAACTGCTAAGTCTCACCAGAAATTTTGTAAATGTGGGTATAAGACAGGGATTCTCAACCTGTGGCCTGTGGGCCAGATGCAGCCCACAGCACCATTTCATGTGTCCCCCCCTGCCTCCACCATGCCAGGAAGTGCTATTTGGTGGAGGAAAGGCAAAATGGCCATCCAGCCCACGAAGATGTCTGAGGGAGCATGACCTGGGCCCCAACTTTAAAAGGTTGAGAATTCCTGGTATAAGATATGTTCATTTGGAGTAATGGTAGGTAATATGCACTGAAATAACTCTAAATTAGATTACCAGATTCTCTGTGAAGACAGTGCCTATATGGGCAAACATAGGCCACAGGCTGTGTTTGGCCCCTAGAGCAGCCCCTAAGCACTTCCTCTTTTATATTTTCCCCAGGAACCGTTTTGGGAGTCTTCTTTCAACATGGAAGCAGTGGAAAGTCACTTCCAGTTTACCAAATGTCCTCCTCCTAATGAAACAAGGCAAGAAAGTCCAAAATGGAGCAAGTTCTTCTCCCCTCATAATTACAAGGAACCTTTTCTTCTACTCCTCACTAAAAATACTTTACATTATTTTAAAAATATGCCCAAGCTTTCTTTTCATGACTGATACAGTAACTGGCTTTGAATACTCTGTTCTAAATTCTAGTGTTAAAGGGGTGTGTGTGAGAGGGACTGAAGGATATGAAAGGCACTAATTTAACATTTTTATGCCTAATAATAAAAATGTTGTGTCAGAAATTATTCTGTGTTGAAAGGATTTTTGCTGGAGAAACTCTGCTCAGGGGTGCCTAGATGAGTTTCCTTTCATGTCCCCAAGATATTTTCCCACCAAAGTGGTCCCTGTTTACTTGGAATGTCTTGCTTTTGAACTGCTAGGTTGGCAGGGCTGAGACAGAGAAGGGCACTCAATTCATCATGCAGTACCTACATGAGATATGAAATGATCATCACCATAACATGTGGGGACCCAAGTTTGGAACCACTGCTCTGGAGCCTTCCAAATTAGCCTACTGTTGCTTTTGGGAGGATCCGGCTGTTAGTGCCTTAACAACTGGACAAAAATGATAGAGCAACTTTGGATTTCCTTATGTTTTGTTAACAACAACAGCAACTGGAGAAAATAACAAAATATCGTGATTTGCAAATTGAAGTAGAGTACAGTATTTATGAAGGAAGAAATCTGTTGTACCCATAGTAATCTGAGCCCTTGGAGCAATACCTAAAGAATTCCCTAGATATCCAAATTTTTGGATTTATTGGATTTCAACAACAACAGCAGCAGCAGCAGCAGCAGCAGCAGCAGCAGCAACAGCAACAGCAACAGCAACAGCAGGAAGCTTTACTAGGAACTTCCTATATACTCAGACAATACTTTAACAGTTCTTAGGTCCTTGGTTAGGTATTGGACTGCTAATTTTATACCAGTCTTTCACTGTGAACCTAACGATAGATTTTTGTAATAATAATATTAACAATATCCTTGCAGGCTAATCAGTTCTAACTTATGGTGAACCTTTTCAGAATTTTCTAGGTAGAGAGTGATTTATCTTTCCCTTCTTCTTGGGGGTGCCCTGGGACTGTGCAGCTTGCCCAAGGCCACATACCAGGAGACAAAGTGAGGAAATCAAACTCCCAACTTCTGACACTGCATCCAGACACCAAAATCATTGAGCTATGAAATTAATACAAACCTTTATTTGTGTCTGTAAAAGTCAGCATGTTTTGGTGTGCTGACAGTGGTTGCTCTTGTAGTTCAGTTTCACTGAAATGCATAATCTTTGCAGCACAATATGTTGAATCCAACACCACAATTCACACTCAAGAGATTATGACATCTTGCATCCCCTTTCAATACTTGCTAGGCCAGACTTAAAAGGCAAAAAGCACTGTGCTCCCTGTCTAAAAGAGTACAGCACAAAGTTTGTTATTTTATCCATTAAGAATTATGATTTCCACTCACATCTTTCACATTGAAGTTAGTTATGGGTAACCACAACCTGTGGCTATGGGATAACTTTCCACAAGAACAGCAGCAAGAGCACAATGGTATCTTCTGACGCAATATCAAAAACTGTTTTAAGAACTGGTCTAAATTAACTGACAGTTTTGGCTTTTTATAATATTGAAAAAATAACTAACATTGCTTATTTTTATGATCATTTCAGAAATATTGCTGTGTGTAATTCTAAAGGGCACACTGATTTTTTAAAAAATCTTCATATGGTTTTGCTAAGCTCCATAATAAAACACAGATCTATTGTTTACAGAAAGAACCATTCCAATTTCAGTCCCAGGATGACTGCCACTGGCACTTCCATTTTGTAATTTGCCTACAAAAAGCTGCTTTAAGGAAATTTTAATTAAATAATTGATTCAAATAGCTTTTTAAATTATCCCACCCCCCTGTAGAGTACATTTTTGGTGGCAATTCTGTAAGCACAGTATGGGAACAAGACCTTATGAAGGCTAAATCCATTATAAGAATTCTATGACCTAAGATATTTATATATAAATCCGTGTTTTTCTATAGACTTGTTGCCTAGCCTTGGCCAAGTCATTGTCTCTTGGCTCCAATTATCTACAAATTGGGTTTCCTGTATTTCATAGTTTTGTGACTGAGCTCCTGTGATGGGGTCTTGTATTTGCATATATTTTTCATTTCATTCTTTTTAAAATTAAATATTGAGCTATGCAATTAATTATGGAGACATGCAAAGAACACTATTGGTCAACAAGGGAGATCCAGCGGATGCTGAGCCCTTCATCCCATTAATGTCAGTGACACTGATATTTGCTGCTGTTTGAAAGTCAAGAGGAAAGAGGAAATCCACTTGCTCTGACAGGTACATTTCTTACCACTTAAAGGAGCAGCTCTGGAAAAGAAAGGAAAAAGATAATAAGGAAGCATGAGCAGGCTTATTCCATGCTAGATTCCATTCACTGATTGGCAATCTTCACAAAACTGTGTGCTTTGTCAGAATTGTAAACTGATACAGATATACAGTCAAACCTCGTATAACGAAAATATTTCGTTCTACGAGGCTGTTCGCTATGTGATTTTTTCATTATACGGGTTTTTTTGCATAATGAAAATTCCTATGGAAAAACTCGCATAATGAAATTTTATATGGAAAAACTCTCATAACGAAAATTTTTTGTTATGCGAGTTTTTCCCATAGAAATTTTCTTTATGTGAGTTTTTTCATAGGGAATGCCAGTTTCGCATAGTGAAAATTTTCGTTATGCAAGCTGATTTTTTTTTTAAATTCCCGCTTGTTATGTGGCATTCGTTATGTGAGGTTTGACTGTACTTCTATTTATGTTACAAAGGGGAACATCTTGTAGGAGATGCAGGGCACTGCCTATATCTTTGGTGAAGTTTGGAATGAATATTTTCCCGACTGTAACATAGGATGGCTATATGTCCTCTCCTTTTTGGTTATTTGTGTGTGTGATGTTGATGTATAAGTGGTTACTCAACCATCCCACCCCCTTGTGAATTTCCCTTGCTGAGCAAGGAAAATACAACTTTTGATTTGATAAATGCAACTAATCAGGCCTCTCAATTTTCTAGTAAAATGATTAAACTGGGGGCCGGGAGTCATTTTATAAGAAAAGACACAAGCCACACATGCTCATATAACTGTTGATGAAGTGCAGGAGGTATAAGATGTAGCAGGTCAATTCCTTAAGAACTTCTGTGGTGAGTTCAGTCCTAGGAGTGGACATTTTGAAAAGCATTATTCTGATCATGCTATCTTTGTGTCAATGCCATTTCCTCAGGTGGTTACCTAATCACCGTCTTATGCAATATGGCAAGCAGTAGAGAATTTCCATTTAAATTATAATCATAATGTCTAATTAGGGTGATATTTGCATATATTAGTTCAAATTAGCACATACAAAAATGTTCTATATTTTGGTGAAGAATACCTTCTTTTCTTGTGATTCCTGTCTTCCATACTGTCCTTTTGGATGATGTCTGGCCTCCTTTTTGTTGATGGAACAGTGGCTAACCAACTATAATTCCCCAAACCTCCCTAGTCAGCATGGCCAATGATTTGTGGTCCCCTTTCCTGGTAGGTTTTGGCAAATGTTGTATGTTTTCTCAAGCTCCTGTCCTCTGAGAATTTTAGCATTAAATATGGACACAGATTAATTCTCTAACTGAATCACAAAACAATATGACAAGGAAAGTGTTGTGTGGGTGGTGGGTGGGGTGGGGGCTGTGTTATTACTAGTATAACTGTTAACATTATTTCCTAGTTGCAGGAAGAAGTCCCTGATCTTCATGGAGCTGCACTCTAGACGGCACTATTGCTGCAGGCATTCATTACTCAAATATGGGAAAGCAGGCAACTATTTACAAGAATCTGAACTGTGTAATTTTGGCTTTTACTGAGGTACTGGTTTTTTCACATTGACTTCTTTGATGGTATAATGTACATTTAATGTTTTTCTCAGTTAATATAAAAAGCTGTCTTCCCCAAATATTTTTGTTCTGATATTGGCATACAAGTATTTTCCTTTCAAATCCTACTCCTATCCCAAATAAGAGCATAAATGCACTTAATTTTCCATGTTTCACCAAGAATTGCTGGAATACAATGTCATGGTATAACTTTTTCAAAAACCCTTTTTCTCACTACCTCTCTAAATTGGGGTGGCTGAAATATAGTCCCAAAGTTTCACATATATCTGGTCCCTTTTAGTATGTGACCAGTGCCTCTAGATTCCTGCTTCTCTTTCTCAAGCCAATAGATTCTATGTGTTATGTTTTATTTAGTGATTTGAATTTATATTGCCACCCCCTCACCAAGACGACTCCCATATTATGTTCCCCTATTGTGTTTGTATATTTGAATTTCTTTCCTGTGAACTGCTTAATTTTTAGCAAAGGAAAACAGCATTTGAAGAGTGGTATGGAATTTGGATTATAAAAGTACTTTCTGTTCTTTTGGGTTACCTTTCTTCCTGATTTTACATAGATTTAACATATGATGGTGCCAGAATAACATAGAAGATTTGGGGACTTGCCCTTGAAGAGAAGTTTCAGAGTAAAATGGCATAGCACAATCAAGACCAGGGATGAGCAAATGTGGCTCTCCAGGTGTTCTTCGACTTCAATTCCCAGAAGCCCAAGTCAGTACACCTGCTGATCAGGGCTTTTGGGAATTGAGATCCAAAGCATCTGGAAATCCAGGTTTGCTTATCCCTGCTCTAGTAATCACTAAGTAACAAAAGGGAAAAACAAGGGGGGGAGGGAGGAGCAATTCTCAATTTTAACATTATTTCTAACATGTCATATTCTCCTGCTACATAAAGTGCATCAGAAATGAGGCCATCACCAGTAATGATGTCTGCCTAAGTAGGTCCTCACTAATTTTTCTGAAAGAAAATTAGGCCTATGTTGTTAAAATCAATTCCCAGGCCTCTTGGGTGACAATTCAAATTGTGAATTATCACAAATCACAATATAAGCTACATTTCCCCATTAATTATGTCTTTTGTAATATGTCTTTTCACAGGGCATGTGCAGAAGATTTCAATCTGGAATTAAAATTCTTAAACAGATGGAGTATATCTATGATACACAGATGTGATCATTTTATTCCATTGTAATTGTCTGTGACACAAACCTCTCATGTCATTTCTTTCTGGCTATATAGAATGCTGTGAAGGGGTGACTAAAGGGTAGAGATGCAGAGTGAAAGTTTAGACCAAAGTTGTCTGATTCAGAGAAGTTTGAAAGAACTGAACTGTTGAGTTTGATATGAAGGTAAAGTTTGCTGTGAAAGAACTCGGGGAAAGATACAGTATAAATGTAATAGTCACTTCAAGTACTATGGACATCTCAGTTTAGCACATCACCTTATATGATCTGATAAATAAAGTATTCTGCTGTTACATTATCTACTTGGATTGATTATTGTGGGTTACTGCCACACTACCATATTGCTTTAGAATCACACACACAAGCTGCTTCTTCTGATGGTATTCCTTTCTTTCATGAGCTGCTCTGTGGATGTTTAGAACATGGAATACCTATTGGTCTATGGCCCTGGGAAATAAGAAATGGAAACTAGAGAGGACAGACAACTGTCCTGCCACACTGCCATTACAATATCTTGCTTCATATCTGCAATTTGATGAAGTGATTTTAATTCTTCACCATAGTTTTGAGAAGTACACTAGAGCTTTCAAGGACATTCCTCTGTATTGACTGCATTATTAAGGGTTTTTGCGACCAAGCTTAGCACTGCTTTCTTTGAATAGATTTCTCTAAGCAATAAACCTAAATTTTCTATTTGTAACTAACTTACTGATTTTTGAAGAAGTTGTTCATTTTTAATATCTATAGATGCAGCACTATCCTGCTGCCCTCTGCTAACACAAGCCATTATGGTGTAGTGATGGAATGTCAACTAGGTCTCTGGAAACCTGGGTTCAAATCCCTGCTCAGCTATGGAAGTTCATTGGGTGAGTTGACAACCTCTCCTTGAACATCTGAAATAGTTTGAAACTTCTATGTAGGGTTGTCATAAGTTGAAAGCAATTTCTTATAGACAAAGAGGTCCATGCCATCAAAAGCAACTGAAGGCCTGTCTACACAGGGAAATTCAGAGCAGTCTGTTTTATGCTGGAAGATGTCTGTATTGCAGTACATTTTATCTTTCACTTGCATGACCATTTTGTTCATGCTGGAGAAGTTTATTCTCCTGTAACAAGGGTCCACATTGGTCTTTAGAGTGCTTCAGTTTGTTCCATGTTTTATTATTGACACTCCACTACTGCCCCCTTCCCTGCTTTTCTATAGCGAATGCATTTGGAGGCATCCCCCTTGCACCTTCCTCAGCTTCTCTGGTAGATTCCTCCCCCAAAAAACTTTTTCATATGCTTGAAGCAAGATTTGTGTCTCTGAGGGGAAGAGTGGGGAGCTAATTTTGTTTATTATGTTTGTGCCTTCTTCCTGTTGTCAAGTAAGGAGGGAGCAACAGTGGCAGTGGCCATCATTTGGTAGGCTAAGACAAGTTTGTTGCTTGCTTGCTTGCTTGCTTTTACTTGCTTGCTTTCTTTTGCCTAGCATGGCACATCTAGAATTGTTATGTTTCAATTAGGGAACTAATATTAAAAATTAGGCTCAACTAAATTATATGAAGGATTTCTCCATCCTGTTTGTCTGTTTCAATGTCACAACCCACTGCATCTGTCAGAGGACTGTCACCCCTGATAACACTGTCCACGTCTCTATTTGGCTGTGAACTAACTGTCAACACAGGCTAGAGCAGGAGTTCTTAACCTTTGTAAGACAGGGCCCAGGCCACACACCCTCGGAGAGCTTCGGGGGCTGGACGGCCATTTTTCCCTTCATCCACCACATGGTCACTTCCAGGTGTGGTGGAGGTGGTGGTGGGCCAAATGAAATGGTGCTGTGGGCTGCATCCATCCCACAGGCCACAGTTTGTGAATCCCTGGCTAGAGAATGGGATAATTAGCAGCATGCCAAAATAAGTGCAGCTCTATTGTTGCACTAGAAAGTAATGAGAGAGCAGTAAAAAGAGGTGGGACAGAGCTCTTTAACTGAAAACACGTGGAGATGCCATATCTTGAGTCAACCCAAACCACAGCAAAAATGATCAAAAAAGTTGAATATATTCCAGTGTAGACAGGCTCTGAGTCTTTGTTCTGGCCTTTGCTGCCTCTCATTAACTTTGGCTTTCTTTTTTCTAATGGTGCTTGTAAATCATTTTGTTCTACAAGGGAGCACAACTGAGGTGGGGGAAGCGGAGCTACTGGTTGCTGTCAGTTACTCTTTTGAAGGCAGCTATATTTTAGCTTAGCATCTCCTACTTCTGACCATGACTGCAGCTGTGTTGAATCAATGTTCAATATAATTCAGTTCTCTGTATTTGCAAGCAGTGCGTCAGTGAAGTTCCCTCACACCTTTGGCCACTGCTGATGTGTCATTAGTGTTGGCTGCAATTTACCAGAAGGGTTGCTGCTTTTCAAAATGTCAGCCCAGTCTGTGGTGGAAGATTTTGACAATAAATAAATAAATCAAGATTCTGAACATTTTAGAAATCTGAGCTAAAAGAGATGCAGCTGTTGCTTCGCTCTGTAGGGCCAAAAGAACACAAACAGATATTTATATGGATCTAAGGTGTTTAAGGAAGTATCTTGGTATGGTAGTTTTTAATGCACTATAAATTATTGTCCATCATTCACAGACCACAGCATACAGTAGTTGTATACATAAGACCAAGAGGCTGTTCTCTAGTTCCTGCCACAAGAATCCAGACAGCCACAAAATAAGTGAAATCATCATCATCATGTTTAATTTGTATGCCACCCACTCAACAGCGCGACTCAGGGCGGATAACAAAAACAACAGAGCATAACACAATGAAATACAATAGCATAAAAACATTACAATAGAGAGAAAGAAAATCATTCATTTAGAAATCCAAGGCCTTTGACTGCGTGGACCACAATAAAATGTGGCAAGTAATTAAAGAGATGGGAATACCAGAACACCTTATAGGCCTCATGAGAAATCTGTCCATGAGTCAAGAAGCAACAGTTAGGACAGGATATGGAATGAGGGAGTGGTTTGGAATAGGAAAAGGAGTAAGACAAGGCTGCATTTTGTCACCCTGTTTATTTAACATATACGCAGAGCACATAATTCACAACACAGGGCTGGATGAATCAAAAGGTGGAATTAAAATCGCTGGGAGAAACATCAACAATTTGAGATATGCAGATGACACTACCGTAATGGCACAAAATGAAGTAGATCTAAAGAAGCTCCTGATTAGGTTGAAAGATGAAAGTGCAAAAGCTGGCTTGAGACTTAATAGCAAGAAAACCAAGATAATGGCAACAGGCCCTATCACTCCCTGGAAAATAGAGGGGAAAGAAGTAGAAGCAGTGACAAACTTTACATTCTTAGGATCAAAGATCACTGTAGATCGAGACTGCAGCTATGAAATAAAATGACGACATTCTTGGGAGGCAAGATATGAGAAATTTTGGCAACATAGTTAAAAATAGAGACATCACCTTGCAAACAAAAGTCCACATAGTCAAACCAATGGTATCCCTGGTAGTAATGTAAGGTTGTGAGAGTTGGCCCATAAGGAAGGCTGAGTGCAGAAGAATAGGTGCCTTTGAGATGTGGCGTTGGAGGAGAGTTTTGAGAGTCCCCAGGACAGCGAGGAGAACAAATAGGTCGATCTTAGAAGAAATCAACCTTGGCTGCTCCTTAGAAGGTCAAATAGTAAAGATGAAGCTAAAGTACTTTTGACATCAAATGAGGAGAGGATTCACTTGAGAAAGCTGGGAAAGGTGGAGGGCAAAAGAAAAAGGTGGTGGCAGAAAATGAGATAGTTCGATGGTATTGTAGAGCTGGACAGGTTGAGGAGGATGGTGGAGAATAGGGGTGCCTGGCATGCGGTTGTTCATGGGGTCGTGAAAGGTCGGAATCAATTGTGCAACTGAACAACAACAACAAAGAGATCCAATAATAACAACAATAAAAGTCCCAACAGTTTTGGCTTGAACCACACCATGGCACCTGGTGGTCGGGGGCAGCTCCCTGTCCTTCCTGGTCATGGGAGGGGCTTGGGGGTCAGCTGCAGCAGTGTCTCTGGCCACCCACAATACTCCAGTGGCTTTTCTTCTCCCTGGCCATGGGAGGGGCCTAGGGTCAGCTATGGCAGCAACTCCAGCCACCTGCCTGGTGGTCTTTTCTTCTCCCTGTCCAAAAGAATCATCAACTTGCATCACAATTCACTGACCCAGCTTCTTTATGATTTCCATATATCTTCCAGAGATGGTGGCTTTGCTGGCAAGAATTTCTGAACTGTTGGTAGTGTTCTAATGGCTGCTCTTTTGAAAGTGCAGCTTCTACTGATCCCAGATTTCCTTTCATTTCCTGGCTTTAATGTGTATAAAAAACCATCAGTAGTGCGAGAATAAATGTTATCATCCTGTGTCTTTGAATTGTTTAAATGGGGAGCAAACATCAAAGGTAAGGAACAAAATGGGGCTTTGTGGAATTATTTTATGTTGGGTTTCAATTGGCCAGCTATGCCTTCCTCTGCACATTTCACTTCAATTTCCTTCTCAAGTGCTTCTATTATCTCCAGCTAATATCCAGTCAGATTTCTGTAGCTACACTGAGAATGCTTGTTCCTCATTAAATTGTTTTGATGAGCGTTCCCATATCTAAGTTTGTTAACTAGATGTTTTAATATTGAAGCTCAGAATTTTACTTTTTAAAGGAAACTTGGTGTACTACATATAGTTTTACGACAGGCAGGCTATTGTCATTTTTTTTATTAGTGGTCCAGTCATAAAATCAATTTGTTGTGTTAGAAGTTCTCAAAGGATTGGGAAACCATTACCAGAATGGGAGAAAAATACAAGAATATGTATTCTGGATTCCTCTAATGGCCAATTCTGATATTGCACCTTGAAAGTGCAAAAATATAAAAAACAGAATAAAGCAATGCTTGCCTATTGGAACTGATAGACAAATGGTGTAAAATCCCTTTTAAATGTAATTGTTAAAAAATTGATCATTGCTTTCAAAGTAAACTTTGTGGCTACTCATTATACTGCTTCTGAAATGTATATTAGTGTGAGAATAGGCAGCCAGATTGTCCCAGGCTGGAGCAGTCTAGTTCATGCTTAAACAGGTATGTCATTTGGGGTAGTCCCTGTATACACATGCAAGGATAGACCATACATACATCAGATCCAGTGGTGGGATCAAAAATTTTTTACTACCACACTGTTGGTGTGGTATGGTGGGTGTGGCCAGGGAAAAAGCACTGTGTTGCACCTGAATTAGGACTACTTTATTTCAAAACTTGGATTGGCAGAGGGGCCAGCCAGAATTTCTGCTACTGGTTCTGGCAAACTGGTGCCAACCTGCTGATGCCCACCATTGCTCAGATGACCTTGTTTAGCACAATTTAGACTGACCCAGGGCAGGAAAACTTCCCCTATGCAGCCAAGCAGAAAGGCTTCTTTCATTGCTCAAGATCATTCAGTCACTCAGGCAAAGAATGGAACAGGAGATAGGAGAGGGATACCCCCCCCCCCCTTTAGCCAGTCAACAACTTTGATTTAATCCCAGCAATCACGTACACTGGAACTGAACCAAAATGAACCTACACAGAAACCCCCCCACAAAACTGTAATCCCTGACAGGGACACAAAAAGATCCCGGTGGCAATGTATGGTTGTGAGAGGTGGACCATTAGGAAAGCTGAGCGCAAAAGAATAGATGTCTTTGAGATGTGGTGTTGGAGGAGAGTGTTGAGAGTCCCCTGGACAGCGAAGAGAACAAATAGGTCAATCTTAGAAGAAATCAACTCTGACTTCTCTTTGGAAGGTCAAATATTGAAGATGAAGCTAAAACACTTTGGACATCAAATGAGAAGAGAGGATTCACTTGAGAAAGCCTTGATGCTGGGAAGGGTGGAAGGCAAAAGACCAAGGGGGCGGCCCAAAATGAGATGGCTAGATGGTATTGTAGACACAATGGGCACAAAGCTGAGTGAGTTGAGGAGGATGGTGGAGGACAGAAGTGCCGGGCGGACAGCGGTCCATGGGGTCACAAAGGGTTGGAATCGACTGTGGGACTGAACAACAACAAAAGGCATAGATCAGCCTTAGTCTGGTTTGCAACAGCACATATATCATGTAGGCAGCAGGAAAGGGAGATAAACAGCTTGCCCCTAACCTGGACCAAACTGCAAGGAAAGTACCCATTAGATTGTTCCCTTTGTTCCATTCTTGCTGCCTCTAAAAGTAATTCATTCTAGATAACTTGTTACAACTAGTTACCTCCAAACTAAAGTTAAAACATCAGAGCTGTTAGTGAGCTGGAAAATGTATTTACATTTAATTTGGGAAGGGCAGATTTGTATTGTCAAACTGATACTAAGCAGAGAAAATCTTTCTTCATTTTCTTGGCCAAGTTATCCTACTATGGTAATAGGGTAGACAATACTACAAGCTACTCAATGCTGATTCTCAAGCAGTGGTTAATTAACCTGACAATCCTGAGAACTAACGGCCTTGGACAGCAGAGTCCACAGGCAAAGGTGATGGCCCCCAAGTGGATTAAATCCCACTTGAATCCATCTTGATCGAAGGCAGCAGCTTCATCAATGCTGGCCTGGAGCTGATGGGGACTTTGTTTGCCAAAAGACTTCACGACCAGAAAGTGAGTCATGGAACAGAATCAGTGGTACAGGTGTCATGCTGTGATGTGGAATGCAAATGGAAGGCCACTGCATTATATTTTTCCCAGGAAAATCTTTATGGCTTCTTGCCATGATGATAGCCAATATTTGGAATCGGATACAGCACTTGAAGAAGAAGACTTTTTGATTGTTAAGATGTAGTGTACCAACCAAGAGTGAAATCACAATGGTGCACATTAGTCAAAAACTTGGATATGAAGCAGAACAGTAGATGAGCTTGGAAACTCCTTTTAAAATTAGGTGGAGATTTAACCTAGTCACAGCAAAACTATACTGGAGTAACAACAGACCAAATAGCTAGTCAGTTCCTAAAGAATGGAAAAACGTAAGAAAAAAAGGTGTGGAAAAAAGCCATCCTACCAAAGCCTCTTTGTGGCATCTGAATTGGAGGAAGCTATAAAAAGAATGAAACCAAATAAAGGGGTAGGTATCGATGACATAAGTACAGAGCAGATAAAGCAGTTTAGACCTCACACTTTGGAATGGCTCCTGCAATTAATGAACAATTGCATAGATACACTTAAGGTTTCTAAAGTGTGGAGACAGATTAGAGTTGTTGCTTTATTGAAACTCGGCAAGAACCAGATAACCTGAAAATCCACTGACCAGTGTCACTCCTTTGCCACCTTTATAAGCACTGGAACGGATGGTTCACAACCATATCTCTGAATTTATTGATGGAAAGTTCATGAAGGAGCAAGCAGGCTTCAAGCCGGGCAGGTCATGTTGTGGTCAAATCCTTAACCTAATGTAACACATTGAGGATGGCTTGGGGGGGGGGAGCTTATTATGGGAGTGGCTTTCATTGACCTAACTGCAGCATACAATATGGTCAATCAGAAGATTTTGTTGCATATCAAATTCTGATATTTGATAAAATAAATATGGAGAAGCTACAGGACTGCTTATTACTGGTTTGTTCACTCTTCACCAGACAGAAAAGATGTAAAAATTAACATCAAATTTTATACCATCTTTGCCTGATGAAGAGCTTTTGAGAACTCAAAAATTTCATCTTATTTATAAATGTTTAGCATTCCAATCAGTGCCGGGCTGCAAAAAAATTTACTACCACACTGTAGGTGTGGTATAGTGGACGTGGCCAGGGGAAAGCCCTGTGTTGCACCCAAATTAGGACTACTGTACTTTATGTCAAAACTTGGATGGGCAGGGTCAGCCAGAGTTTCTGCTACCAGTTCTGGCGAACTGGTGCAAACCTGCTGATGCCCACCATTGATTCCAATAAAGTTGTTGCCCAACCTTTGACTTTGTTGCTATGAATAGGCTGCATGGCCTCAGGGCTATAGCCAGGATTCTAGATGTGAGTGGGTGAATATTTTTTCAGAATGGACAACAAAGCCTCTTTTCAATGCATTTCTATGGGAAACCACAATTTGCCAGGGTGAGGAAAGTGCTAACTCAGGGTGGGCCAAGCCCACGCTGGTCACCCCCTGGCTACAGCCCTGCATGACCTTTATTTTATATTTACTACTGAAAATATCAAAATTAGATATCTGAGAACTCCACATAAACAGAAAAAAGTAAAGATGCATGTTGAATGCTGATGTCCTGATTCAGATACCTTCATATGTGCATATTTGTACTTTCTCCCCTTTAAATAAGTGATAGAAATGGGATATTCAAATTAAGTTATTGACTACAAGCAAACTTTTTAAAATATATTTTAATTCCTAAAATTGTAGTTCTTCAATATAATAATAATAATTTCATGCCAGAAATTATTCTGGGTTGAAAGGATTTTTGTGGAAGAAACTCCACTCAGGGGATGACCAAATGAGGCTCATTTCATGTCCCCAAGAGTTAGGACAGAGACTGGCACTCAATCTGTCATGCAGTACCTGGGTCTTGAACTTCTGACTTGCCAGCCTTCCAGCTAGCAAGGTGAGCTTCTTAACCACTGAGCCACTGTAGCCCCTGTTCTTCAATATGTTCCGCATATACTCATGACCACAATCCTCTTCATGTCTCCTTTGAAGTCAGTCTTATGAAGTTCAACAGGCCTGACTCACAATTGGTTTTAGGAAACTTCAAAACAATTCAACATCTTGAGGTAACAAATGCAGATTTGTTTTGACCCCAAGAATGATGTATGTTGTCAGCTGATAGAACAAAACAGACATTAGCCAAAAACATACACAACAGTATACAATATTTACATTTCATTGTTTGTCTGACATTCTTCTTCATAGATTAATGTATTTTCCTTCAAGTCACTCCAGCTGTATCTTCTAAACTTGGTCATGTCTAAAGATTGGCAAGAGAAACAGCTGTTCTCTTTACTTCATCAATTTGATGTCTACATTAAGCAGGCATTTAAAAGAATTATGTTTACTGTATGAGAAGACAAATAGCAGGCTAGCCTAGATTGTATTTTGATATAATTCTGACTTACCATTTCAATGCAATGCTTTGCTAGGTTTCATTACAGCTGAGTTAAAAAAAAACACGATTTGATCAAACAATCATGGAATCAATACAGTAAGCTGAGGAACAATCATCTTATTGATATTCCAGCATGTTTCTTGGGAAGGAATTTCTTGAACTCAGTGTCTCTGAATAGAATGCAGTGGATGACACTGTTAACCTCTTAACTCTCCTCCATTTCCCCAAAATACAGCACAGGCTTTTAAAATGCTTTGACAGGAATTCTTATTAATGTCTTCATTCATAATCACCACCAACAAGCTGACTGGATAAATTTTAATTTGAATGAACACTTGAAATCTCACTGTGACACTGTGAATACCTAGTGCTCATCACTTGGTAGAACCCTAACATTCTCTCAGGACAAATCCCTGGCTTCCTGCCTTTGGACTGCAAAAAGATGTAAGCTGCTGTCTTTTTTCCCATATAACATTTAACAATAAACCTGGCTGGGATTCCATGCCATGATGAAGCCTGAAGAGTTACAAAAGCTTGCAAAGTTTGGAATGTTTAAAGTGACCTAAAAACCGTTATCATCTCTCTCCTGCATTTGTTTGATTTTATGGATGGGTCACATAGCTTAATTTTTGTTTACTCAATTCTTATTTGTATTCCTAAGAATAGAAATAGTTCTTATTATATTTTTGCCATGAGAGCAAGTAAATACTCACGTAATGTGGTTACTGAGGAATCATATTGAGCTAACTGGGTCAATAGAAATGACCCCTCCTTTCTAAACACTTTGAAATCCTCATTCTTTTGGTGGAAGAATTAAGTGTGTGGTTAGATTTCCCCATCTGAAAAATATCTATGTGGGTTGGATCTGTTTCTCAACTCTCTTTAGAGTCACATAATAAAAACCTCCTTCTATCTTTTCAGTTCCCAGTTACCCCATCATTTGACCCTCAACAATGTTTAAAATGATAATTATATGTTGTGGTCCTTCATTAAAGGAACTAAGTAGTTCATGATCATGAGAAATGCTTTCTTATTCTCTTGTTTTCATCTCTGTTTGGCTTCCTTTTGTTTTTGCTCAGACAGCAGTAGGGATGACAACTAGAAAGAAAAAGCCTTATAGAGAGAAATGTGTAGCAGTGATGGTATTATGCTTCAACCCAATGCAAACTCCACTGGCTTCAGCAGAATTTACAATTACATATACATGTCAATGTCAATGGTTATGAACCTTTCTCCCTACATAGATTGACTGGCTTTGAAAATGTTTCAGTTGTTGTCCAATAGCATGAATGATTAGCAGATTGTTTCATGTTATGCAAGGTTTATAAATAAGGTGATTTAATTAGCCTAATATTTGTTTGCTATTTAGATTGTAATGGCTATATTATCATTACATGTTGTTATGACTTTTAATTGTTGGTTAAAATAAATTGCTAAATTTTGTAATGTTGCTGTATCATTTAAAACTTCTGATGTTGTTAGGAGCCAGTGAAGAGTTAGTATCTAAGAATTGCTCCAGAAATACTGATATATTCTAGGTTTTGTAACCTCCATTTTCAATAAGCAAGTGACCCAGAAAAAGTTGCATGAAAGGAAAGATGCTAGGACTGTATCTGTATAGTCAAATCTTGCATAAAGAGCGCCTCGCTTAAAGAGCAGAATTTTCTCTGAATGTTTGCTTCGCTTAACAAATAAAACCAACCAAAAACTCACTTAACAAATAAATCAGGTTTCGTAATTCCCCCCACAATTGGTCACTTTCAATGGTGTTTCCCTTAAAGTGCAAACTCGCTTAAAGAACAATCCTGTGGAACCCATTATGCTCTTTAAGCGAGGTCGTAAAGTAAAAGTTTCCCTTGCTTGAAAGCCAGTCGTATCCGACTCTAGGGGTCAGTGCTCATCTCTGTTTCTAAGCAGAAGAGCCAACGCTGTCTGCTTCTGCAGACATTTCCATGGTCACGTGGCAGGCATGACTAGACACCGGAACACACGGAATGCTGTTGCCTTCCCACCGAAGTGGTCCCTATTTATCTACTTGCAATTTCTTGGTTTCAAACTGCTAGGTTGGCAGGAGCTGGGACAGAGACAGGAGCTCATTCCGTCCTGCAGTACTCGGGAATCGAACTGCTGACCTTCCACCTCCCAGTCAGCATCTTAGTGACTTGAGCCACTGCAGTCCCTTAAGCAAGGTACAACTGTATTTTATTTTCAGCACCTGGTATACTACCTGGTATACTACCTTATTTTCAGCACCTGGTATACTCCATTTATACCTTAATGATCATAAGTGTCCTTCCCTCCAACACTCAGAACATGAGTTACCACAATGAATGACTGCACGTAAAATTGATCCCAGCTTCTGAAAACATACTGTTATTGGTCCCACTGATATATTTTTTAAAACATTTTTATACCGCCCTTCTCGCCGAGGCGACCCAGGGCGGTTTACAACATCATAAAAGCATAATAAAACCCAACCCAAACCCATTGTTAAAAACTTCAAAATTACATTTATAAAATTTAAAAAGGCATATATGATGAAGGAATCTAGACCTTGCTGACAATCTGTAGTGTTAAAGGGAGAGGGAGAGAGAGAGGAAGAAATTGCTTTGAGTTTCTAAACTAAGAAACTTTTGAAAAGATAACAGACTTTTAAGATGTTCAAACAACTGAGCTTGAAAAGCTAACCGCAACGTGTTGAAGAAGCTAACAAGCATATAGACTTCCTTTCCCTCCCTCCCCCATGTGGTCTTAATTGACCATCTGGCAAGACAGCCTTTTTGCTGAACTCTTTCTGAAAGGGTTGTAAATTTGCAGACTTTTACTCACTCACTCAGAGTTTTTAAAATGGAAAATCTGTGTCTCTGTGCATCAAAAATGTGTGAAGACAAAAGAATGCTGCATGGGCTATTTTGAGCTCTTATAACAGACATTTTCCTATTACCTTCTGGTTTATATATATTATTGAATTCTTCTTGATTATGGACACACTGCTCTATCAAGTTTGGGCATATTGCCAAGCAATTGATGGAAACACAAGAATTGTCCTCAGCATGATTATGAGCAGTGGGAATGCATCTGGGAATTTCTTAACCACTACAGTGTTATCACAGATTACTATTTTGCTTGCAGTCCAATCTAACATTAATTATCATTATTAGTCCAATCCTAGGCACTTTTACTGAGAATTAAGTTCCTCTGTAGACTTTGAGCCTTACTCCCCTTTAATAAATAAATAAATAAATAAAGATTGAAGCTTTAGCTTAGTTTTCTCTTTCAACAATCAGCTGGTGCTTTACTTTGCTCTTGAAGATCAAGAAATAATGTAATATGTCTGTTAATTTTTTCCTGTTGGGGACAGTTTGTGTAAAAATCATAACATACTAAGTAAGTTTGGATTCTTATTTATTCTGTAGAAAAGCTGTAAATTAAACTGCATTTTAAAGCCTCTGAGGCCATGTCTTATCTCTCACACTTTTTCTGTGGCAATAGATTCTTCACTTTGAACATTTGGCACAGAAGAACGTGCTGGTTAGTGGTGGCATATCAAGAGCCTATTATTCTCTCAGATTTTAGGACAAAACCCCAAGACTGGGCTGACACCGTTGTCATTGGAGGGGCCCTGAAACATTTAAAAAAATGCAAGGTGAGGCACCATCCCCATCTATTCTCAGAGGGCACTAAACACAATTGGCTTCATGCTCAGCTTTTGAGTTTTTCTCCCTTCTGGGAATGAGTGGAGATGAATAGTAAAGGTAAAGATTTCCCTTGCTCGAAAGCCAGTCGTATCATCTCTGTTTCTAAGAGCCAGTGCTGTCTGCTTCTGCAGACGTTTCCATGGTCATGTGGCAGGCATGACTAGACACCGGAGCGCATGGAACGCTGTTTCCTTCCCACCGAAGTGATCCCTATTTATGAATGCCCAGCTTGAAATGCACTTCTTGCACACACAAAAAACCTTCTTCTCCATTGGCACTTGCATTGCGATCTTGCCTGGTTTCCTTGGTTGGGGACATGGAAATGTGTATAAATTCCCTGAGGTTTTAGTAGAAGCCTGGAAACCTTACAACACTATGCTCAGATATGCCTTGGCTGGACAATTATGGTTCTCTTGTTCTTTTGTGTGGAAGTGAAATGGATGTGATAACTGAGGGAAGAAATAGATACACGTTTATTTATGTTGTAATTTCTTGTTGAGATGCACTGTTTAGAATTGCTGTCTTCCCTGAGATAGACATTGAAAGTATATCTCAGGCTGAAAATATTCATTGCAATTATTGCAACAAAAAGAGAGAGGATTGAAGGCTATTGATTAAAAATGAGTCAAAATATCAGAATTAGATCAAGATTACTTGAAGACTATTTTGTAAATTCTAGTGAGCTGCTGATGTATAGGAATCAAGCCATAACAGACCGATTGTGGCCCTTTTGTTGTTGTTGTTCAGTCACACAGTCATGTCCGACCCTTTGCGACCCCATGGACCATTGAACACCAGGCACTGCTATCCTCCACCATCCTCCAAAGGCCGCTCAGCTCCATGCCTATTGCGTCAACAATAGGCCTATTGTGTCATCCTCTGCCGCCCCATCTCCTTTTGCCTTCCATCTTTCCCAGCATCAAGGCCTTCTCAAGTGAGTCCTCTCTTCTCATTTGGTGTCCAAAGTACTTTAGCTTCATCTTCAATATTTGTCCTTCCAAGGAACAGTCCGGGTTGATTTCCTTCAGGATCGACTGATTTGATTTCTTTTCTGTCCAGGGTACTCTCAAAATTCTCCTCCAGCACCACATTTCAAAGATGTCTATTCTTCTGTGCTCAGCCTTCACAACCATACATTACTACTGGGAATACCATTGCTTTGATTATAAATGGGCAAACAATATTGGAGACTAAGGCTTAAACTAACCTTCTGGTGATATCTTCTCTCCTTCCTTCCTTCCTTCCCCTGATGGCAGTTACCCAAGCCACACCAGACACTACTGGAATAGTTTGCAATGTGTGCACAAGCAGGGGAAATTGCAGACTGAGGAACATCATATACAAGCCCTCATCACTATGTGAGACTGGTTGAAGCACTGTGCTTCTTATTAGCTAGTGCCAAGAGTTCAATTTTGGCTTAGTGGAATGGTATAAACTAAGTTTACTTATCAGGTCAAATTGTGGGGGAGAGATAAGTTCTTAGTTATACCTTTTGGAAGCACTTAAGTTGAGTTGTGCTGAAATCTTGGTGATGATGCATTCATCAAGGGCAATTTCCTGTATGCCTTTCCTCTGAAAGCGAAGCTGTTATGTTTGGCTTTATATACAGCCATCTGGACCTATACTAAGTAACAAAATATTGCTTCTGTCACATTAAGTTGGGTGGTAGGACTCCCTGCATCCAAAGTATGTTAGACATAACAATAATTAAAAGTCCAAAGTCTGTATTAAAGTAAGGGTCATATTAGACAGGCTATTCATTGTGACGTTGGTGTTTCATTTCAGTCTCAGAAGAAGAAGAAAAATCTGTTTGTTTATATGCTGACTTTGCTGGAAAACCCTCCTATGGCCTCATAGATTCCATAAAATAGCATTATGGAATGATAAAGCTTTCTAAGTCATAGGAAAACATTAACTGAAGAATAGGTCCAAATATTTACATTAACCCAATGTGATATTAATTAAACATAGCTTCTGTTTCCTTACTAGTCTGTGAGATGCTGCCAAATATACTGAGGTTGAAAGATAGCTATCCTGACATTTCTTTGCATGTTTCATCCATAGCCTTATGGTCTAAAAGCAGTGGTAGGATTCAGCCAGTTCACACTGGTTCAGCAGAACTGATACCTAATTTTTTGTTGAGTTTGATGAACTGGTTATTAAAATGGCATTTGTAATCAGGGTTCTCTTTAAGGTGGGCACCCTGGAGAAGGCCCAAGTGGAAGGAGACCAGGCAAGGAGTACGTGTCATAGTCATTTCCTATCCTCCTCAGTCCATTCCTGTTTTCTTTCCACCTGGCCAAAACTGTGGGAGTTATTTGTGACTGGGCCAGCAGAATTTGGGAACTGATGGGGAAATGAGAGAAGGGCAGGTAGGTGGAGAGGTCAGGTAAGTGGGTGGATAGGTGGCAAGGTTTCCTCCCTCCCATAGAATTATAGAACATCTGATTTGGAAGAGTCCTTTTAGGCCATTGTGCCACTCACCACCACCTCATCCCAGTGAGAAGGGAGGCAGGAGAGATGTCAATCCTTTCAATTCAATAGTCATCAGGGCAGTGAACTGATTGTTAAATTATTTGAATTCCTCCACTGCCTAAAAGTCACTGAATGCTTTCTGGAAGCCCCCCAAAAGCAACTGTTCTTAGTTCTGTTTCATCCACACTTCTCTCAAATTATTTCAGTTTCCAAATCATTCCATCTTTTGGGAAGCATAAAGTCATACATTAGATGTTCCACTCCAAGGGTGAAAGAATGTAAAGCCATAATTGCATAGAGGTCTCTTTGGTTTTTTGTTTTGCAGAGGAAACCATCTTAATATACAAGAATGTAGAAGTGATGGTACAAGGCATCTCTGTAGTTGAGAAAATGACTGTAAGAAGAACAGAACATCTGTGACAAAAGCCAGGGAGCAAGTGAGCAAGGTTTTGATGGGGGAGAAGCAATAAGGAAAAAGTCTACTGGGGGAAGAAACAAAAAGAAAAGGGAGACCAAGAAGACAAAGGCAGATATTTATATTTAATAAGAGCATAGGCTCTTATGAAAGTAAAAAGGTAACTGGGATCACTGAGAGAAAAGACACTTCTGAGGTGGTGATCTGCTTGCCTTTCTGCCTCAGAACAACTTGGCATTTACATGTAGAAAGCACAAAACAGCTGCACCTATGGAGGAGAAAGTGAGCAGTGGGTGACCATGTTTTACGTTAAAAGAGATGAAGAGTACATAGAGCTTGTGAGCAACAGAAGCAGAGAAAGGTACTGGAAGTGGAAGAAATGAAAGACAAAACAGAGGAGAATGCTGTGGAGAGCATAAACATAGTGGAGAAAGCACCATGAAAGAGGGCCACAGTTAGGAGCAAAAGGAGACATCACTCTTCACCCTTCAAATATGTTAAGAAGATTCTGGATACAACAGGTTAGCTGCCTCCCATATCAGGGATGTGATGGAAGGGTTGGTGTTACTCAGTGGTGGGATTCAAAATTTTTTTACTATCTACTCTGTGGGTGTGGTGGGCGTGGCCAGGGGGAAGCCCTGAATTAGGACTACTTTATTTGAAAACATGGATGGGCGGGGCCAGCCAGAATTTCTGCTACTGGTTCTGGTGAACTGGTGCAAACCTGATGAATCCCACCACTGGTGTTGCTCATAAACCTCATGAATGCTTATCTCTTTCTTCTCATTCATGTGTGAACAAATGATTCAGCCAAGAGTGACTATGATTCATAGAAGACTTTGGGAGATAGTCACTTTCCTCTGGGAAGGAAACCCAAGAATTTTGGGACCCAGATAGTATTTTCATCCATCCTACAAGTACTCAGAAGAAGAAGCATGATGCTGTCATAAGTACCGGTAGTTTGAATTTTGAAATTACACTCTTTGCATTCTGGGTAATGGGGGGTATCTCACAAGAATTGGGAAGAATGTGTTTGGCCACAGCATGAAGAACTTCATCAAGACAGCTTTAAACTGAATTAGAAGAAGGAGGGAGGCATAAACTCAGAGGTAAAGACAAATGAATGCACTATAAGAGGAACAGAGCAAGTAGCTCTAATATGACAGTGTTCTGGTAGTCTTCATAAAAATGTACAACAGAAAGCAGTCCAGAAATCACACAATCTCCATTGTATTTACACAAATGCCAGGAATATGGGAAACAAACAAGAAGAAATGGAGATTATTTTTTTTTGCCCCAAAAGGGTAAATATGATGGTAGGGATGATTGAAACTTGTTAGGGTGACTCCCATGACTAGAATACAGCAATTGAAATATATAAATTGTTCAAAGAGAACTGTTTGTTAAAAATGCAAATTCCTGAATAGAAATACAGGCGGATGAACTTGGTTGTCCATCAAGAGCATCTGGATTAGGAAAAGATGAAGATGAAAATTTGAAAAACAAATTGCAAGCATTTCAAAGAGATATGATGCAGTAGTAATGGGAGATTTCAATTATTTTGATATCTGTTGGGAGGCAAAGTTTGCCAGCCATGACTCTTCCAAGAAATTCCTGGTTTATGTGGCTCATAATTTTCTCCTACAAGCACTGTACTATCTCCATGCAATGAGTTAGGAACTTCAAGGTCTCTTCTATTCCTTCTTAGGTTTCCTTATTATTCAGTGGGTCTTAACTGGATAGCCTTTAGGATAGAAACTTATTTCAAACAGAGATTTGTACTCCAAGAGCCTCTCAAACAAAGCAAAAGTTTTGGGAACCTACAACTCCAGCTCTGACTTTGTTATACAGTACTTTGATTCTGAGCAGACATTTTAGTCAAGTCTTCAAACAAGCAGAGTCCATGATTTTCAGGACAAGAACCACTGCACCCTACATTTAGCAACCCTTTATCTTGCAAATAATTATTCATAGTATTCAAACTGCGAGCTGCAACATTTCACCCCACACCTCAGTGTGGCACAGCGGTGGCCCTGTCTGTCTGACAGCTATGATGGCAGGGGCATATTCCCCAGTAGGTTCAACCATGCCACAAAGGTGTCAGCTAGTGGTCCAGAATGGGGGAGTTCTCTGTTCTGGAACTGCAGATCAGTTAAGTGGGGTTGGGTACTCCAGCAATGCACCTGGTCAGTGCATTACTCTAATATGGGCAACTTCGATATGAGCCCTGCCAGCTGTGTTGTCATATTTCAAATGGCTAAAGGAGCATTGAAAACACAGGTCTCAGCCCCCCACATGCCATCGGACTTTGCTACGGTAGTGATAGGTTCTCCCAATGGCGAGAGGCTGCTAAAATCTCAAAACAATGGGAGACAATACTTCAACCCACCACATCAAACTGTGTGAAATACAGATCAACCAAGTACCAAGTACTCAAACTGAGCTATGCAGGTACATAGATACACCTGTAATGGCAGCATTTCTTCACACAACAGTCAGGCTGCAGAAGTCCATGTGTTTGGTCATCTTTTTTGATCATATAAACTAGTTTTCAAAATGCCTCTGTTTCTGTAGACCAGGAGTTCTTAACCTTTTAAATTCAGGGGCCGGATCACGCTCCCTCAGACAGCTTCATTTTGCCCTTCCTCCACCACAAGGAACTTCCTGGTGTGGTGGAGGCGATGGGGCTCCACATGAAATCATGCCACAGGCCACATCCAGCCCACAGGCCACAGGTTGAGAATCCCTGCTGTAGTCCATAATTATCTTGACTTGGCATATCTTTATGTCAGAGCAGTTTCCCTACAAAACTTAGACAAAGCTGAGTACAAATTGTCCTTAGACGGTAAATGAAATGAAGTTAACAGCAGACCTTTTTCTGGTTTGTTTTAGGGCGTGAATATAATTCTTAACAGACACATCACGAGTTCTGCTGGTGTGGTTTGCAGGATCCAGGAATGTATTTGTAATACAGTCTAAGCAAAGGGGGTATCTTTCTCATTCCATTGATTATTTGTGACAGGAATATCAAGATGCTTATACTTTTACTGGAATTTATATTATTGAAACAGCTAATCCTTTGTTCAGTCTAAGGATCCAGAATGTGTGCACTGGACACCTCCCTTTTTCTTCTCTAAAGTGTGTTAATTGCCACACTACTGAAAGCCACAAATGACCTTTGCCAAGAATGTGGCCTGCCTCATCAAAAGGAGGGTGTTACTCTGCAGAAGCACATAGCTCTGCATCAGGAAAACTTAAGGCTATGCCTCAGCACATTTCTCTTTGCTATTGAGTTTGAGATGGAAATGTTGTGAGCCAAGAGAAGGATCAGCTTTTGAAAAAGGGGAAACATTTTCAAAGAACAGATTTGTGTCCTTTATGACTCTAAAATGACAAGTCGGGTTTTAATATAAACATCTGTGTTTGCCTTCTTACCATAAGCTCAGCATTTATAAGTAAAGCTTTTTAGATCCCTGCTAAGACTGTAAAAGCAGCCAGGCTGGATCTGACTACAGGGCTATCAGATCCATCATTCTATTTCCCACAGTGGACAACCTGATGCTAGTGAAGCAGTAAACAAGCAGAACATGAACAAAAATGTGCTTGCATTTCTTTCCCCACCACCTGGAATACTTCTGATACTTGTGATAATACATAAGCTGTAACCACACTGAGAGCTTTCTCTGCCATAGCTCCCACCCTCTGGAATGAATTGCTCCTACATTATTAATATTTTGTAAATTACGTAAGACCTACGTGTGTCAGCAAGCCTTTAAGGCCTATAAGACCATTAGAATTTTGCAATGGTAACCCTTTTGTTGTTGTTCAGTCACATAGTTGAGTCTGACCTGTTGTGACCCCATGGACCACTGCACACCAGGCACTCCTATCTTCCACCATCCTCTGCAGCCTGCTCAGCTCTACGCCCATTGCATCAACAATGCCATCTAGCCATCTCATCCTCTGCTGCCCCCATCTCCTTTTGCTTTCTATCTTTTCCAGCATCAAGGCCTTCTCAAGGGAATCCTCTCTTCTCATGTGGTGTCCAAAGTACTTTAGCTTCATCTTCATTATTTGTCCTTCTAAGGAGCAGTCCGGGTTGATTTCCTTCAGGATCGACTTCTTTGATCTCTTTGCTGTCCAGGAGATTCTCAAGAGTCTCCTCCAGCACAACATTTCAAAGGTGTCTATTCTTCTGTGCTCAGCCCTCCTTATAGTCCAGCTCTCACAACCATACATTACTACTGGGAAGACCATTGCTTTGACTATGTGGACTTTTGTTTGGAGGATGATTCTCTACTTTTTTATTATGTTCCCTAGGTTTCTCATAGCTTGCCTCCCAAGAGTTAATTGTCTTTTTATTTCATGGGTGCAGTCACCATCTGCGGTGATCTTGGATCCTAAGAAGGAATGTCTGTCACTGCTTCCATTTCTTCCCCTCCTATTTGCCAGGGAGTGATAGGGCCAGTTGCCATTATCTTGTTGTTGTTTTTTTATGTTGAGTCTCAGGCCAGCTTTTGCACTCTCTTCTTTTGACATAATTGCAGCAGGTTCAAGAAATTGCAGCAGGTTCCTACTTCATGGAATCCCTGCTTTTGTGCAAGGATATATATATCTTAAAACCATAACAGTATTCAAATTAAAACACTATCAGCAGCAGTAAAATTTGGTAATATCAATTAAAAAGAGTCCAGGGTCAACATCAACAACCTGAGATATGCAAATGACACTACCCTAATGGCAGAAAGTGAAGAAGACCTAAAGAACCTTGAAGAGGTTCTTTAGGTCTTCTTCACTTTCTGCCATTAGGGTAGTGTCATTTGCATATCTCAGGTTGTTGATGTTGACCCTGGACTCTTTTTAATTGATATTACCAAATTTTACTGCTGCTGATAGTGTTTTAATTTGAATACTGTTATGGTTTTAAGATATATATATCCTTGCACAAAAGCAGGGATTCCATGAAGTAGGAACCTGCTGCAATTTCTTGAACCTGCTGCAATTTCAATTCCCTCCATCTCTACACCCTAGACAATGGGCTACCTTCAATGGCTTCCAATATTCTGGCAGCTTGAGAAAGATTAGAACCCTTTCCTTGAGCATTATGGCAAATAAATAAATCCTGCATGTCTCATTTCATATGTGTCACAGGAGATGGCTTCAAGATCATAGTGTGTGGGTCACTACATGGCAAACTGGGATCCACCTTAAACAAATTCACACCAGTGGCATTTCTCCTGCTTGCCTTGGCGGGCAAAGGCAGCCCAGAAGAAGCCAGCCTGCAAGACCAGGCCTCCCAGCGTCCTGGGGCAGGAGAAACTTATACTTGAATCAAGTTGCAGCCTATGACGACGATGGCAAATAGTTCCAAAGGCCAACCAAGTCAATTTCACATCTGTGGCAAAAATCCCACACCTCTCTCTATCTGCCTGGTAATAAAAATATAATAGTGATAATTAATGTGGAGTAATGGATAGAGTGATAATGGACATCTTCTCTAGAGATCTGGGTTCAAATCCCACTTCAGTAGGAGGTGGCAATGATGAAACCATTCAGATCCATTTCAAACCTGATTAGGGTCATCAGAAGTCAGCACATAACAAGAAAAAGAGATGTCAATAACTATGTGCTGCCCTTTCAAGATACTCCAGGCAGTTGCTCACATGGACATTTATGCACATTATAAATGCATTTTCCTATTATGTGAATTTCCCCTAATACTTAAATTATGTTGGATGGGTTTTTTCTACTTGTGCGCGTTTTAAAGCATTCACATTTTATAAAGTATACTTTGCTTTCTTGCCGCTATACTTCCTTGAAATGTCTTGTAAGCCTTATAGATGAGTGAATTTTGGTGGCAAAGCATGCTTCTCCTTTAATGAGTCTTGAGAGGTACAAAAATGCTAACTTCACAAAAACTATTTAATCCAATTATGTCTTTTCCTATTCCTACAAGAAAATTTGTGGCATATGCTGCATATTTTATAAATTCAAAGGGGTTTTTTTTTTTGAAGCTATGTGTAGAACAGAACCCTTGCACTTACCAGAAATGTGTCAACCAGGGTGACAGTGTGTGGACACTGTGCAGGATGTTGTGCTGTTTTGATTATGTACCACTTTGTCCTCCCCCCCCCCCGCTGCCAAAGAAACACCTGGGGATGGCGCTGGGAGGATGCCATGGCAACCGGCGCATGGGACTCGCCCCTGCTGGGGCTTTGAAAGCTGCCATGGTGGTAGGACCTTGCTCCTCCCCGCTGCCAAAGAAACACCTGGGGATGGCGCTGGGAGGACGCCACGGCAACTGGCGCATGGGACTTGCCCCTGCTGGGGCTTTGAAAGCTGCCATGGTGGTAGGACCTTGCTCCTCCCCGCTGCCAAAGAAACACCTGGGGATGGCGCTGGGAGGATGCCACAGCAACCGGCGCATGGGACTCACCCCTGCTGGGGCTTTAAAAGCTGCCATGGAGGTAGGACCTTGCTCCCCCCCCCCACTGCCAAAGAAACACCTGGGGATGGCGCTGGGAGGACACCACGGCAACCTGCGCACGGGACTCGCCCCTGCTGGGGCTTTAAAAGCTGCCATGGCGGTAGGAACTGGATCCCCCCTGCTGCCAAAGAAACACCTGGGTTTGGCTCTGGGAGGATGCCATGGCAACTGGCGCTGGGTCCATCTCCACTGGTGCACAGGACTTGCCCCTGCTGGGGCTGGGCAGTGGAATTTTTGTTACAGCTGCCCCTGGTCTGATTTGTGGCTGGGGTGGAGAGACTATTTGAATTTGGTATTGTAATTGACTATATTGTATAATTTTCCTGCCAGTTTGACTATAATTTTTTTTATTCTATTGTAATTTTATGTAAGATTTATTAACTACATTGACCATTAATTTTATATTTATTTATGTTTTTATATGCTGTTTCCAATTGTATTTTGTATATTGTATGATGTTATGCTGTTACTTTTTGTTCATGGTGTATTTTGGTTATTGTATATCATTGATTTGCTGTTTATATTGTATCCATTGTGTTTTATTTTTATGATTTGTAAGCCGCCTAGAGTTGGGTTTTCCTGAGTAGGGCGGGATATAAATTTGAAATAATAATAATAATAATAAGGATGTAAAGAGTCATGTAAGCTGCTGTGCAAAATGTAAAGGAAAAGCTGCTTACTGTAAAAGTGGAAGCACCTTCCTTTGAAATTCTGCCCATGTAGGCTTTATGTTTATTGGTACTGTAGCTCTCATAGATCTGATCTTGAAGCAATGTCAAACCTTGATTTATAGAATGAATCATTAATTATGTAAAGAAATTGAGAAATACATTGTGAGGCTCTTGTTAAACAAAAGGGATTGAATAATTGTGATTTATGAAACATTTGTCTGTGTTTTATGTTTAAATCTTTAATGATCGGCTGTACTTGCAGACTTAACATGACTCTGCACACTAGATTTTCCCGAGGGGTATTGCCCCAGTTTCACATCCAGTGCAATTCATGAAAATTATGGTCCTTGACATGGAAATGTGTCAACAATTCCTCAAATTTCCATTAAGGGAAAGTTGTGGTAATTTTAAAAAATCAACTTTTTTTGTGTTTGAGGCTGTTTCAACTTACTAACTCAGTTTCTCTGTAATATCCCCTACTTCCATCTCTTCCCAGAAAAAAAAAGAAGGAAGATGTAAATGGAACTGTGAGAAAGTGAAAAACTAGACTTAAAATTCTTGCCTCTTAAGTAAGAGACATTAAACTGTAGATGAACTGTTAAATAAGAACATGAAAAATATCTAAATGGACTGGACTAGATAGATTGGATCAGGATTTGAAATTTAGGGAGCAGGGTGCCATTCCTTGGCTATGAATTGTTCCTATAGGACAGCGATGGCAAACTTTGGCACTCAAGGTGTTCTGGAACTTCAGTTCCCAGAAGCCCTAATCAGCAGGAGTAGTATAGACTATATTAAGAGATGTAGCTACTAGGCCTTATTAAATCAAGTGTAGATGAGACATGGTAAAATTGCCTACCAGTGACAAAATTTAAAAAGAGATAGGATCCATTCGCCTTTTCTAATACAATACTGTACTTTGCTTTAGACCTAATTTTATTTATTTATTTATTTATTTATTTATTTATATGCTGCCTTACTCTCAAAACCAGGATTCTTGACACCTCATAGCTAGATTTAAAATAAGTGCAAATAAAAAGACAAGTAATAATAGTTGTGTATCATCTAGTCAATTCTAACTTAAGGTGAGGTTGCCCTTTCCAGGGGTTTTTGGGTAGAGAGTACAAAGAAGTGGTTGACCATTCTCTTCTTCTGGGAGCACCCTGAGAATGTGTATCTTACACATGCAGTCATACTATTATCTCTTTTATCCATTCTGCTGGGAGCACCCTGGGACTGTTGAGCTTGGCCAGGACCACACAGGCTGGCTCTTCTCCAAGGAGACACACTTGGAAGTCAAACTCCCAACCTCTGGTTCCTCAGCCAGATACTTTTTTTTGAAGCTGCTCTGAGTATGAAAATATCCCAGAAAAGTGGGATATAAATTAAATTAAATTAAATTAAATTAAATTAAATTAAATTAAATTAAGGGCATGGTAATAAATTGCAGTTAAAGAAATTATATATTTTGAAACACAGTTGAATAAAAATCATTTAAACTCACACACACCCTCCAGCAACCTCCTAACTCCTCCCTTGCTCTCTGCCCAGCTGGGTACATCTCTGCCACAGGGCTTTTCTTTGCCACGATTCAACAGGACCTTTGATGTGGCAGCTCATCCATGAGGGCATCAATTTTTGCTTGTTTGCTTGCCAGAGATAAAGAACCTCTATATGTGTGTGTGTGTGTGAGAGAGAGAGAGAGAGAGAGAGTGAGTGAGAGAGAGAGAGAGTGTGAGAGAATATGCTTACCTGTTTGACTCTATATTTCCTGCCAACCTAGCAGTTCGAAAGCAAGAAATTGCAAGTAGATAAATAGGAACCACTTCATTGGGAAGGTAAACAACATTCTGTGCACTCTGGTGTTGAGGCATGTCTGCCACATGTCCACAAAAACATCTGTAGACCAGAGCCATAACTAGGGGATGGCCAGGGAGGGCATTGCCAACCCTGAGTTAGCAGTTAGCCCACCCTCAACTCTCGGTTGCTTATATATATGACATTATTGCCCATCCTGAAAAAATATTTGCTCACCCACATCTAGAATCCTGGCTACGGCCCTGCTGCAGACACAGACAGTACTGGCTCTTTGGCTATAAACAGAGATGAGCACTGAACCCTAGTCAGATACGACTGGCTTTTGAGCAAGGGCGACATTTACCTTTACCTTGACTCTGTATGCATGTGGTGTGTATGAATACACACATTTAGCACTGACTCTCCTGACAGTTGGTTGTTGTGCCTTTTGCGCCACTGGATCTTGATTGTATAAATTTCAACAATTTTAGTGGAATTCTATCCTTTTGTAACACTGTACTTTTACACACTCACTGAAAATCTAAAAATACCTTCTAGCTGAATGTAGCTTTCCATTATATTTTCTAATCTATGAAATGGGTCTGCAAATAGATAGGAAAGACACATTCTAAAGTTCAAGTGTGACTTTATGTCTGGGGCTGTAATTTTAACAGAAATAAATACAGCTTAATCTGTAATCATGTGATGCTATACAAGTAAATTAAAATATAAATATACCTTCTTTAATTTCTATGACCTCTCCTGTGAAAAATCAACTGTTCCCATTGCTCTTCTTGCCACATTGTTCAGAAGATTTGTTAAAACAAATTTCCATTTTCATTTATTATTAATTCCTCTTTGGAATTCGCTTATTTTACTATTGTAAAAAGGATAGAAAACTAGTTAAAATTGTGCTTTAATTTTCTCAAAAAGTGTATAAACTTGCAGCTTTAGGGAGTGCTTCTATTTTTCAGTAGGATTTTCTTTTCCAGTCAACATACTTTTAATAAAAATATAAAAGAGAAAATAATTAAAAGACAGGAAGAGGGAGCTCCACAGAGTCATTTAAATGCAACATTGTAAAAATGTGATTTTAGAATAAACAAAATCTTCAGTTAATTCAGGGGTTCCCAACGTTTTCCCACCAGGGGCAGTTCCTGCCCCCAACACTCAGCTGTGGGGGCTGGAGGTGTGGTTGCTCTAGTGCTTATGTTTTCAGCGGTGGCAGCAATTGTGCCATTTTTTTCAGCTTCTTGCACAGCCTCCGCCACTTCCCACAGCATTGGGAGGGTTTCAGAACATTTTAGTTCCATTTTGGGATTATTATTATTTTGCAGTGTTTCTGCTGTGTTTCGGCAGCTAAAATGCACCAATTTGGGACTTCCTGGTTCCACGCTGGGAACCCAGGAACTGCCAGAAGCTCCAACTGGCACCGGAGGTCCCAAACCGGTGTGTTTTAGCTGCCAAAATAGAGTGGAACAAAAATGCTCCAAAAACCCTTCCATTGCTGTGGGAAGTGGTGGAAGATGTGCAAGTCACATTTTCGGACTTCCGATGGTCGTGGGAGCTTCTGGTGGTGCCTAAGTGGTCATCATGGGCCGGATTAATGAGCTCAGTTTGCCTGGTTCAAAATTGATTCAAAGAATGAAAGATAAACAACACATAGCTGATGCATGCATTATCTTGCCCAAATGAGTTGTTTTAAATCATTATGACAGTAAATCCATAGAAAAATGCTAGGAACAATCATTTTAACCCAACACTTAAGCTATATATGGAACCAGTGTATTGGAAGCTATAACTCCCTTGGTTGTCTTCCGAGATAGTACTTCCAAAAATTCGCCTAAATCAAAAGATACATTGCTAGGCTTTTTACACTGGCACATGGTTTAATCTCTGAATGAGATAAATAAGCAGAAAAGAAAAGGCAAGCCAAAAGCCACCTACCTGGTGCAAGCCTTGCCTTGCCTTGCTGATGTGGCATTTCCTTTACTGACAATACTAAAGGAAATAAAAGAAGCCAGAAAGCCTTTGTTCTGCATCAATACTCTGTGTCAGCCAATACCCACCTTTTACACTTGCTAATTCATTAATTCTCGGCTAGTGGGGGCTTGAGCTGTCTAACTACGTAGTGTTGCCCATCTCTGTCAATGATGTTAGGCAAGGACTAAAACTCACCAAAGCATCCTCTGGCAGATCCCTTGGGCCAGGTGAAAGCAGAGGGCACATGTCATGGTCCTCCTAGCCAGTGGGTGGCATGATATCCAAATGACTTAAAAATGCATGCAAGTGGACTTGATTTCTCAAGTCTGTTTGCATGTGCAGAATGTTTCAAAAGGTTTGTCTCCTCACCATATATCTTAATGTGAGCTGAGCCTTGCCACATCAAAAGATCAATTCAAGAATCTGCAACAACAGAAAGTAGCAGAAAGAAGTCAACCAAGGGCTTGTCAATGGTCAAAAGTCTTAGGCATAATCCCAGGGTGACTATGTGGTACCACTATCCTTTCCACTTCTTGCCCTATTAGACAAAAATGATGAATTGCTGCTGCGAACAGGAAATGTGAACAGGGACTCTGGTGGCAAATGGCAGCTAATTAATGAAGTGTCAACCATGTACTAGACATGCTAGTAATGCAACCTGGGACACCACTAAGCACACATCTTCTGGTACTTGTTTATAAGAAGCAATTTACATGATATTTATTTCCTATACTGTAGTAAAATCCTAATATGATTCTGGCCATTGTCTGGAATTAGTTAAAATTGCTAGCAGTAGAGTATGAGCCAAAACTGTGAAGGCCTGCTAAGGAGAAGCTTCCTAGCCTCTTCTAAACATTACCCTTATTCCAGCTGAGCCAAGTCAATGCTGCGAGTGACTTCCTTTGTCTTCGTTACAGTATCTCCTGGGTTTTGTGGCTTCCTTATTCATATAACTGGGCTGAGAACATTTAACCACAAGCGTTCTTTTGTGGTTCAATGAAAGGCACAACTGTTGGGTTCATCTTGCTGGTGTACTTCTTTTTCTTCTATCTGAAGCATTATTCTCTTAGCACTTTTAAAGTGGTGGTCAGTTCTTATTCTTCTCACACAAATATTGTTGTTTTATCAATACAGCCAAGGGAACAACATACCCTGTGCTTTCTCCAGTAGGCAGCAGCTCTTCAGGGTCGGAGCAGAATTCTTTCTCAAACCTTTTCACTGAAGATTACTGGATATGAATTAGTGGTATTATAATAGGATGCAGAGGGGATTGTGTAACTTTTTACTATCTAGATCAGGGGTTCACAACCTATGGCCAGCAGCACCATTTCATGTGGCCCACCACCCTTGCTCCTGCCGCTGCCACCACCACTGCCGGAAGCGGTGAAAACAGTTGAAAACATGCTGTCCTCACTTCTGTCCCTCCCACCACTGGAAGCAGTGAAGACAGCTGAAAATGCACTGTAAATGCACCCACAGATGCAGTGGTGGGATGTCAAAAATTTTACTGCACCACCGTGATGTCATCAGTGTGGGCAGAGCTAACATAATGATGTCATGATGTCATGGGCGGAGCCAATGTCATGATGTTGTAACATCATGGGCGGGGCCAAAATAAAAATAAAAATAATAGTAAAAAATAAAATAAAAATAAGCACACACACACACACACCTCAACTCACCCACCCACCCACAACACAAATCTGTAAAATAAAAATAAATAAATAAATAAATACATACATACATACATTAAAATAACCCACCCACCCACCCCAAACACAAATCAACCAGAGCTTTTAAACCAGAGCTTAAAGCTTATTCTTTCTCACACTAGGTCAGATGGAAGGAACTACAGAATGAACTCACCACAAGATGGATTCATTTTGGCACTTTTCAACTTTTCAACAGTTAAGAAGTTAGGTACTAAGTCTTTGCCTAACCAGTTCTCTAGGATAATATCCCTTAATGTAAATGTAAAATATCTGTACAGTACCTCCTTAAGGGTTCTCCAATTGGAACAGCAATTGGAACAGCACAGGTGTAGCTTATTGATGAGGTAACGCCAAGACTTTGCTTAAAAACCCCAAGCCAGGCCACCAGGCCTTTTTAGGAACTGTGGTAGTACGTAAATATAGGTAAAGATATTAAATACACATTAAAATACACACAGACACACCACATCCAAAGGTGAGTCACTTACCCTGGGGAGCAGGCGATAGGGAACTTCAAGCTAGCAGCTTCTCTTCCTCCTCCCCGCTTGGGAGGACAGCAAGGAGACCGTGCATATGTGCCAAGCACTGTAGGCATGCATGCACACCAAGTGCTTGGCACGCATGCACAGTGTGGGAACCAGTGAAAAGGTAAGTGCCGAAGGTGGTTTCCTCCAAAAGCTGCTACCAGTTCTCCGGGACACTGGGAAAAGTTACTACCAGTTCTGGCGGACTGGTGCGAACCTGTTGCATCCCATCACTGCACAGATGTCATAACATGTTTACCACAGCTGCAAACACCTTTTACAGTAGCATTTATGGTAGGGAGAACCACATGTCTGGCCTGCTCAGTTGTCTGAGGAGGCGTGGTCTGGCCCATGACTGGAAAAGGTTGAGAACCCCTGACCTAGATTATAAGAATTTCTTATTTTACAGCAGGGGTGGAAAACCTACACTCCCTCAGCTATTAATTGACTACACTTCCCAATGTACCAATTAGACTTGCTGGCTGGGAATGATGGGACCTGGGATTGAGTAACAGGTGGAAAGTCAAAGCTTTCCCATTCCAAAAGTTTAAAAAAATTGTAACAAGCTTTTCCAGTATCCAGACACAGTATTTTTGATTTTTTTTTCTGAAAGTGATGCTCATTTTAGGTAGATCAGTTGTAACTTGAAAAGCTCAGAATGTTCTCTTTGCTATCATTTAATAAGTAAACAAAAATCAATGAAGGAATAGTGAGTTCCTCATAAGATGCAACAGAGGTCTGGTACTGTGCAAAAATCTTAGGCCATGACCAGCTATTTAGGTGAAACCTCATGAATAATTTGAGGGGAAATAACTTGGACACCCAAACTCCAGACCTCACCAATCTTGGGGAAGATTTGAGTGCTGAATCATTGGGATTAATGGTGATAGCTGTGGGCAACCTGTTCTTCAGAGAGGTCCCAACCAGTGATGTCAGCAACATAAGAAGACAGAAGACAGTCTGGGTCCTGAGGTCACAGGAGGGAGACTGAAATTGCTGTGCTTTCTTGAGCTGATGAGAAGCTACTGGGTGAATGCTATCAGAATTCTGTTGCCGGTTGTGTTTCCAAGCCTCACTTAATGGCCACACAGGTGAGGGTGTTGTTGTTGTCTACCTTGGAGTTTGTTTACTTAATTTGCCTTCGCTGGAGGAGGAAAATGCACATGTTCATATCAACTGAAAGAACAGCTGATAACGGGACTCTGTGTTATCTTTTGTTTAACTGGTTGTTTGGCTGTTTGCAGATGCAACAACAAAGAAGAAGGAGGGGGAATTGTCATTGTTTCTTGTTAAACATCTGTTTGTTTTGCAGAAGCTCTTAAAAGAAGCTTCTGGGCCATGTGTGGTTATACTGATTTGTTTTCCAATTTGAAAGTTGTTCTGTTTGGGCACAATGTATTGTGGAAGGGAGGGGGAATCCCTTTGTAACCAAAAATGCCCAAGTCTTTCGTTCCAGCTAGGTTTTACCCCTGAGCTAGCTTGCTTGCCATGCAGAATGTAACTGTATCCTAAGTGTGCCTCCAGGAAACTGGAAGAGCTTAATGCTGATACCCTACATATACAGGGTTTGCTTATTTGCTTTGTTCACTTTAGCAAATAGTGTATTTGGAAAAGTCTAGTGTAACAAGTCTTTCCTAAGGGAGGGCATGTCATGAAATGACATCTCTTTTCTAACATTCCCAAAGCATGGAGGGGACCTGGTTTTCACTAGGCCTCAAAAATCATTTCCCTTCTTTGTCTCACAAGACTGCGTGTCACAAGACAGCTTGTTTTCAGTTCAGTGTTCCTATTTCTTATCTGTAGTTAGCCTTATTGTGGCTACCACACAGACACTGTCTCCACATGTTCCCATGTTTTTGAGAAACTTTCTGTTTCAATAAGAGTGTACCCTGATTGGTTAGGAGGTACCCCACCTGACTGCAGAATCTCCATCTTGGGGAGAACAGAGGAGTTTGCTTTTTGGATATCTATGGGTTAACATCTTTCCCTGGGACTACTGCTTTTTTTACTCTTTAAAAATGATTACCTAGATCTGTACCTTGTTCTGCCTTTGGACTGCCTGTGGACTGACTAATGTTACTGATCTTTATTTACGCTTTTCTGGAGTATCCTTTAAGAAACCTGATCAATAAAGCTACTGTTTTTGCTTGAAGATCGTCTCTTTCATCGACAGAAGCTGACACCACACACACACACACACACACACACACACACACACACACACACACACACACACACACACACACACACACGAAGCCTAGCTACCAAACCTCCCCAGTTTGCTTCATTGCCTAAGCGCAGTAAGAATTCTGACAGCAGACCGGTTCTCCCATAGAGCTAACCAGGGCTATCAGTTCCCGTAAAGAGACTGGGTCTCTGGAACTGGGGGGAGATGCCCTTGAGTTGGGACAGCCGGATTCTGACATACTGTAACAGCAGTATCTGGAGTACAATGTCATTGACAGAACCTCTGTCAATTTATCTGTATCGCATTATAATGCAGCAAAAAGGAGAGGAAGCTATCCCTACCCTAATATCCCCTGGCACCAAAGAAACAGTTGCTGGCTTGAGAGAACTACCACATCAGTAACTGGATTTGAAGGTCTGCAGACTCAAAAATAGAAGTTGTTCTTTGAACTGTGGCCTGGCAATAAGTGAGAAACAGCAGGAGGTCTGGATCTCTGTCAGTATCTGTGTACATGAGGCTTTGTCTATTGTTTCAGAAAATGGTATGTTTTGGCTTCCAGGTAATACACTGATGCCAATAATTTCTCTTCCTGTATGAAGGGAAATCTTGTTACCAGAAGTTCAGAGCTGCCAGCTAAGAAAACGTCAACGTGGTCCACAATTGGTACATGGCAGATCTCAGCTTTTTAAAATAAATGGTCCAGTGTGTATTATGAAGTCTAAAAATACACACGGACACTGAAACTACTGCTGTAGGAAAGTTAGGATAGGGACTGATGTAGGAAATGTTTACCTTTAATGCTTCAATTGAAAAAAAAAAATCAAACATGGAGAAGATAGGCTTTTTTTTTTGCCTGCTAAGTTTAAAGCAGGGTGTGTCCTGGGGAGGTACTTCTTCTCATTTCTATGGATGGTATACTATGAATTCTTTTTGTTGATGGAACAGCATGGAACTGGGAGGAAATCCTCAAATCTGGTCTGAATTATTTGGGACCCTCAAGAACATACAGAGGAATGAAGGGACTGGGAGGGAGAGAAGAATTTTATTGTATGAGAAGCCCATACATGCAAATGCTGAATTTCACCTGGCAAACATCACTTTCTCCATTAAGTTATCTAGACCAGCTTTCTACAACCCTTTTATCAGTCTTCTCATTGTAATGTGCAGTGTCAATCTGACACTGTTTCAACTGTTTTCACTAATCTGGTGCTCTCATGCCCCAACCCTGAGTGTTCCAGTGAGCTGGATTCTATGTATCACACATGCTTATTCACCGGTCTTTTCTGGTTTAGGAATGCCTGTTACCTTTATATTGCAATATGAGCTCCACTTCATTTTTTTACTGTATATACCTATTTTAATCTCCTTTGTGGCTACCTACAGTAGCCTTGTACAAGAAACACAGACTACGAGAGCCCCTAGAACCTTGGTGGCTAACCTTGGCAATCCAGCTGTTCTTTGACTTCAATTAGCAGATGCCCAAGTCAGCACTCCTGCTGATCAGGGCTTTTGGGAATTGAAGTTCCACAACACCAGGGATAACCATCACTGCCCTAGAAGAAGGAAAAATTAAACTAATTCTGAATACTTTATACCTAGAAAATGCTGGAAAGGGTTATCATATGTCAGATATAATAATATGTCAGCAAATTATTATTAAACTACTTCTGAATACGCTATACCTAGAAAATTGTGAAAAAGGTTATCATATGTCAGATATAATAATATGACAGCATATTATTATTATTATTATTATTATTATTATTATTATTGTTGTTGTTGTTGTTGTTGTTGTTGTTGTTGTTGTTGTTGTTGTTATCACCCAGTGATAGCATAGATGTAGATGGACCTAATGGCTGACCAACCTGAGAGACTGGTGTGAAATGTCCTTGGAAAAACTGTTCCAAGAAGTTAAGAACAGGAAAACTTTTGCCATGATGATAGCCAATATTTGGAACAGATATGGCACTTGAAGAAGAAAAAGAAGTGATCATATTCACCTTCCCTAATTCTAATGCATTATAAACGGAACAAAGGGAAAAGTGAATTTGGGTGAAATTGGATGGAAATGTATTGTATATCATATCCAATCAACACACTATGGAGACATAATTATGTCAAAATTGTGAAATGTAGATGGCTATGACATAATGAACTAAAAGGCAATTTGGTTATTTCATGAGTAACAGCAATTCTTCCACTAGATTCTTCAGTGACTGCTTTTTAAAGATCATATCCAATTACAATAAATGTTTTCCTTGTATCTCATAAAATATTTGGACTGGATTTGCAACCATTTTCACATAACTTAAGAAAAAGAATTTTAACAAATTAATGCATTGACTGTTCTTGTTTAATGAGCCACATTAGAACCGTATAACAAGATATAACTGTTTTATTTCCAGACTGTTAACTAATTCTGGATTTCATGAGCTGTTTTTCTCAAGAGTCATATACGTTTCATAAAGATGGTGAGAGGATGACTTTTTAGTGAAATGCTATAGCAACAATGCTTGACTTTAAAAATAAAATCTTAAAACCCCTTACTGAGTCTAAGAAAATCTGTATATACTCGAGTATAAGACTGAATTTTTGATCCCCAAAAAGGAGCCCCAAAAAGGAGACATGACTTATACTCAGATCATTGACCACAAGGGTCCAAAGACCACACCAGATCGAGATGCACCAACAATTTAATTAATTTTACCATAGTTTCATGTACAGTAAAACCTCAGATAACACTAAAACCTGGTTCCACAAGTCTTGCTGTTATACGATTTTTAGTGTTATCCGATGCATGTTAAAATCCTATGGGATCCATAGAGATACATTGTAACCACACAGGCTTTAGCGGTTGTTATCCGATGCATCCCATAGGATCTTAATGTTATCCGATGCAATTCTTCCCCCCAGGTTGCTTAATGTTATGCGATTTTAGTGTTATTCGATACTAATGTTATCTCAGGTATTACTGTATTTTGATTATTGAAACTCAATAGCAGCTGCTGCATTTCCCACCCTTGGCTTATACTTGGGTCAATCTATTTTCCTGGGTTTTTAGGTCAAAATTAGATACCTTGGCTTATATTCGAGTCGGCTTATGCTTGAGTATATACTGTATACATTCCATCTGTTTTACATTACACTTAGCTAAGTTCTACTGAACTCCCATGGGGCTTATTTCTAAGTAGCCCTGCCTGCTTAGAAAGAAGTCCCATAGGGTTCAAGGCTACAGGTATTTCAAAACAGCAAAATTAGGGTTAGGGTTAAGGTTAGGGTAGCTTTGAATCCTATGGGACATACTCCAAGATAAGTGTGACTTAAGATCAATTAAATAAGCATAGATTTCTTTAGTACTCTCACTACAAATAATTGGGGCTTGGGGTGGCATGCACAGTGCAGAAAGGAATATCAGACAATAAATGAAAAAGGTCTTATGTCAACACAAGGTGGTTAATTCTTCACATAATTGACTCACACAATGTATTTATTTTACTTGATTTATTGTTTCAGTTTATAACCTGACCATCTAACTATATAGTTACTCTGTGCAGTGTAAAACACAAGCAAGATATATAAAGGAAAGAACAACCTTCCAAATAAAATACAGTGTACAGTAACACCATTCATACTGATAAATAAAAATAACTGTTTGGGCATAAGAAAAGCCAAAGTAATGACCACAGAAGAAGATACAGTATCAATGAGACCAAAATTAATTCAAGGACAACATGTTCTGTAATGCCTCTTTATATTGTTGTAGACTGCAACTTGTATCTGAAAATGCATTTTTTTCCCTGAAGCAGGAAAATTTTCATTGGCATGAGTTTGTTTAAGGTGGATCCCAGCTTGCCATGAAGTGACCAACATACTATGATCATGGAGCCATCTCCTGCGGCACATATGAAATGAGACATGCAGGATTTAACACTGGGACTGCAAAGGACTGCCACACCCAAGAGGATATGGACAAGGTGTGCCTTCACAGCCAGTCAATCTGGCATGGCCTCTTCTGCCTCCATGACCGTTGGGAATCAGAGTTCCTCCTCCGCTCATTTTCTCATTGGGCCCAATGTGATGGTTTCCAGTGGCATTTCCTCCACTGAGGAGATCATCACCCCACCTAAAGGGGCTCATCCACCCGTAGCTCATCCACCTGACTTAGTTAACCACCACCTGACACTCTGCATTTAGTCGCTGGCTGTATGGTCTATTCCATTACCATAGTGGAAAGTCTGGCCAGACATGTGACTCCTTATACAATGTTGCTTTAACTAGCTTGTGGGATATTTGCAAAGATGTAGCCTGATGAACATTGTTTGGAAGTGCATTTTATAAGGTGGGAGCCGCCACCAAGAACTGCTGGTTTCTTATACTGGCTTTACACATTTCTCTCATCCTGAGTCCACTAGACTGAGAGAAAGGTTTAGTCCAGACATTATTTATCAAGGAAACACACTGTAGCAGATATAAAAGTCCTAATCCCATGTTCAATCAACCCCTGTCTCTTTATCTTCAGGCCATGTATAAATTATTACCATGTGGTCCCACATTTATGTCTGCAGAAGGGGACTTGACCCAGAGGAAAGCCCTCTGGGAGGGAAGGGGGAGCCCCTGCCATTTTCAACGTCTGGCTTGGTGGGGATTTCTTTGGGGTTTCCATGGGGAAACCTCAGAGCAGAGATGAAACTGTGGGGCTCTTGCATTCGTGGTGGCAGAGGTGGAAGAAGAAGATGATGATGATGATGATGAAACCCCCAAAAGCCCCTGGGGGAGAAATTTGCTCAACTATGAAGAACTGAAGAAAGCCAGGTAAGGAGCAAAGCCCCAGCGTGGGAGACAGCTGCGTGGACTGGCCACTGCTATAACATCCCTGCCGCGGCCGCTGCATGCACCAACAGACTCTCCCCAGCCAGTCGAGCTGGGGAATGGGAGGTAGCTGCATGGACTGGCCGAAGATCACCACAGCTGTTCCATGGCCACCCCCCTTTCTGCTGGGAAGCGATAAGGACTCTCCTGACTGTATTGTATTTTCTGTGCTAGTGTATTGTATATTTTTTGCTTTTTGTACAGTATTGTATATCTGTGCTAGTATTTCGTAATAGTGCTTCTCAGTAGGAGGGAGTAGATTTTTATATGGATAAATTGCTACAGGCATTGACTCTCCTGATTGTATTGCATTTTCATTTTTATGTTAGATTTATTGACTGTATTGATAGTATTGCATTATGTTATGTTTATATTATGTTGTTGTATTTATATTTGATATTGTAATATATGTTGCCCATGTTTTGTTAGCCGCTCTGAGTTGCTTTGGCAAGTAGAGCGGCATATAAGTCTAAATACATACATGAAAGCTCACATTAAAATAGAGCAATTAATGTTTAAGGTGCTACGTTTTTGTTTTCTTTATTTTTTAAGTTTTTACTTCTGTTTTGCCTTGTTTCATGTCTGATATGTCTGCAGAGACTAACACAACTGCCACTTTGGAAAGTGAAGAAAAGGAGAGGGTTGCAGCACTCAACAAGGATTAATAATCTTGCAAGCAATACTCTTTTTTAAATGCAGAGCAGATAACCTACCATGCCACCATAAAATATTGATTAAGGCAGAGACAGGCATAGGGTTTTTAATCCAGCATTGTCCTTATTGCAGAGCAATAGAAAACTTTCACCCATTCAGCCCTTAGCTCCACTTTAAAGGGGTATATGGGGAGTTAGCAATACAGGGGATTTTCCTCTCCATTTCACTGATACAGGCTGTTCCAACAGGAGATAATCCTTACTACATTTTGGCCTCAAGATAATTTGAGTTACAAATTTTATTAGCCCTAGCCATCCACTATGGCCATGATTGGTAGTTATGGGGTTTATAGTCTAAAACAGAGGTCAGCAAACCTGACTCTCAGCCTGTGGGGACCCAAGCAATGCAGTGGAAGTCCTTTCCAGATGTCTGGAGGATGTGAGGGTCTGGATGGGGACAACGGGCTACAGCTGAATCCTGACAAGACTGAATGGTTGTGGGTCAGGGGCCCTGCATTATCTCGGGAGCTACCATCTTTGGTTCTGGATGGGGCAGTGTTGCCCCAAACAGACTAGGTGCGTAATCTGGAGGTCCTCTTGGACTCATGACTATTGCTTGAAGAGCAGGTGGTATTCATGCCCAGGAGGGCTTTTGCACAACTTTGTGTAATATGCCAGTTACGCCCGCTCCTTGACCGTGACTCCTTGCTCATGATCATACACACTTTGGTCACCTCCAGACTTGATTATTGTAATGCACTTGTTACCCAAAAATTTGGGCCCCAGGTACGCTTCTCTGGCAGAGGAATGAAAACCCTAAGAACTTACAACGAGGCAGGTTTTTCAGTCAAAACAAAATATGGTTTATTGGGAGCAAAAGCAAAGGGAAGCCTATTCAGGCATATAGTCTGGCCAGACCTATAATTCTAAATAGCTAACCTTCCCGCAACCATTCTGAGGAAAAGACCCCCTCGTGATCCCTGCTCACAAAATTTGGTGAACAGAAGATGGCCCCCACCCACCTGGAAGGGTATTTAACTATTCTATCTAAACTAACTCTGCATGCAAGGGGAGGGGAGGAGTTTGGGAGGAGGTAAGGAAATTAGCATAAGTTAACAAAAAAAATCTTTACATTGCTGGTAAGCTAAAACAGTATGAACATTTGAGGTTCCACAGGAATTTGCAGAGGGGAAGAGGAAATGCAATTAACATGTTTTAATTACATGTAAACATGAAGCAAAAGGTAGGGGAATTCAGTCATACAGAAACTGGTTCAGCAGGATTACATTGAGCAAACAAAGGCAGGCAATTCTTTTGTTCTTCTGGAAGGCAGGACCGGCCAGTCCATCTTCAGCTTAATGTGGTGTGAAGCTGCTTGGATGGACAGGAACAGATTAAGTAAATGCCTGTTACTTAAGTAAAGAGAAAAGTTTTAAGTTAAGTGGTCCCCAGGGTGAACTCCAGTTAACCTTTGTACCTTGCCAGGTGTGTGTGACTTGTCACGTCCTCTCTTCCCCTGCCATATGGAGTCTGTGTGTGTATGCTATAACATGAGGCAGTTTAATAAACGTTTTGATTAATTATAATGCTTTATTCAAAATTTCAGGTAACACTCCTTCCCTTCTTCTCTTAAGATCGACTTGCCCAAAGGGCAGTCGCGTCTTAGGCTGAGCGGGTCCTGCACGGTGTCTTCAGGGATTGCAAAAGGGGCATACACACACCAATGATTACAGCAACCCCAAGTCCCGTCATGAATAAATGTTTCCAACATCTGGGAGTAGGCCAATTAGCCAATTCCCCAGTGAAAACCCAGTGTTTTACTCTCAGTGGTGAGATTGTGGAGTCCGTGGATGGTTTCTTCTGCCTGCTTGCTGTTAAATTTAGGCAGCACATCCATTTAAAATCTGTTATGAACCAGCAATGAGTGTGAGCTTAACATGATTGTGCACATATGGTGCATGCTCTGTGTGGTTGTATTGCAATGCCTGGGAATCAGGGGTGACATTGAGGCATCTAGCCTTGCACCCTTCCCAGTGCACGCACAAAGGAGACTTAAGTTACTGTCCCCATTCTAAATTTAATGAGCGTTGGGTCTTCGCCTGAGACCAAGTGTCCCAAGGCTGGGGCATTTTTGTAAGTAAGTGGATTCTCCAAACTACCAACACTACAAATGAACATCCTAACATTTTATACATTCTACACATGTTTAAAAAATTTAAACTAAAGAAAATAAAGGAACACAGTTTGCTATCAATACTTTAGAGAGAGAGAGAGAGGTAGAGAGAGTTGAAAAGAAACGAGGTGATAGGAATATTAATAATAAAAGACATGATACTCCTCCATTGAATTTTAGACATGCTCTGGAGCACTGTCATCCGTTCACTTTTGGGATCCAACACAAGGCTTCCACATCTTTAGGTTTTCCTGTAGTGAGGGAGAGAAAACACAACACATCTCCCCAAAACCCTCCCACATTTACTTTTAAACTTTTATTCCTTAACAATAAACGACAACAAACATGCTTTAATGTACGGTAATACCTCATATAACATCAGTATGATGCATTAAGATCCCATGGGATGCTTCAGATAACCGCCAAAACCTTTGCGGTTACGATGCATCTCTATGGCTCCCATAGGATCTTAACATGCATCGGGTAACACTAAAAATCATATAACATCTAGACCTGTGGGGCCAGGTTTTAGTGCTATATGAGGTTTGACCGTACTCCCATTACATTCACTGTTCCCTGTGGATTTATGTGAGGGAATTCCTTAAGATTCCAGGTTTAGTAGGAGAAGAGGGCTTTTATTGTGCAAACCCCATACTTACTCCAGAAGCCACTAATGCATGATCCAATTGCAACTGTGAGTGCTTTTTAGAGGCAGGAATTTACCTTCCTGGCCCAAACCAATGTAAACCAAATTAAATACTTTGAGCAAACAATTGTTTCACTCCCATCTGATCTGAGGAAGGTGCTGCTTCCCTACCAAATTCAGCCTCCCCCTCCCCTTTGTGAGTCTGGGAGTCTCCTAACTAATTTCTAAATTGGCCTCATTGTGAAATCCATTTGTTTACCTTTACCCTGTTTTCCTTCTGGCATCCTGTATAATAAGAATGAGGGTTTAACAAACGCACTGCAGATGTTTTTGAAATAACTTTATTGTTGGAGTTGCAAAGCAATCTTTATGGTTCAGTTTCTTTAACTAGGATTCTTAACTGGGGACGGTGCATAGGGACACTCAAATTTCCTTAAGATTGTGCACTTAGTAGGATGAGAGGAAATTTCCCATGTGCGATGTACCAACAATCTTCAGAAGCCACTCACACAACATACATGCAGACAAGACAAAATACAGCTCTTATTAGATACAATGACAGAACAGACTATGCAGGGCACCTCTCCTGCCTTCCTTAAGGGAAATTTTGGCAGGGAGTTTGCCCAGAAATAAAACATTTGGCTTTATTAATTTTAATTAGGCAGACATCAGTTTGTGGTGTTAAAAACTTCAAGCTGCTCTTAAGGAGCAAGCTACTATGTGCTTATCTATTTACTATGCAAAACTTCTCCCACCTTTTTCCGGACCTCTTGTTGCAAGGTCCTGGGCTCGAATCACAATTTTTTTTTTCCTATCGCAAATCAAATGTGCTTCCTAGGGCTTTTGCGGTTCAGTTAATTCAACCCCAGTACATGTGTGTATTGAGCCACATTATACAAAATCAAATTTACAGCAACCATTTCAGAAATGCATATGTTTTCAAAAGGTTTTAGGGTTATGTTCAAATTAACTTTTCACTATGGAGCAGCAGTTTCCATTTTAAACAATCACTTTCTCAGGCAGTCAGTGCTATAAATGTATTTTATACTTATGTACAGATGAGCAGAGTCTTGTACAGACATGATTCCAAGTTTCAAATTAAACTTATCCAGATTATAACACATGCATTGCCCCTTTGTTTAAGCAAGTATCCGATTATACAGGACAATGTTCCATTTCCCCTGTGCCACAAATTAAAGGTTCCCCTTTATTTTATACCCATCCATTATTTTCCTACTAGGCCATATCTCCTTTTATTTCTGAAAATGGGTCTCCACGTGCCATATTTAGAGACTGTTAAGGCATACACCAGACAAACCAAATTCTGAGTTAGCATGGCCCTTTTAAGATGTGGGCCAGATTTTCAAAATACAGTTTTGCATTTTAGGCAGATGCTTCTTGGCCCCCCTTCCCACAAAACTGGGTTCTCAAGTGGGACTCCAATTGTCCTTTTTCCCAGGGAAAAAGACAAGCCAAAACCTCCATTTCCGCTATCTTCATGCCCTGCCTTGGGACAGACACTGGGGCCACCCAGAACTCCAGGATTTGCTCCGAAGGCTTTCTTGGGGTCCCTTGCCTATCTGCAAGTTTTCCAATTCAATTATAATATTGCCAGGTTGAGCTGAGCACTTTAAATGAAGCCGGGTAAAAGGGTGTTTGCAGTGATTAGCCTTCTTGCATTGATATTTTGTGCAGGCCAATTCTGCCTGCGGGGAGTACCCTAAATTTCATCCATATGTGGGGCGTATGGCCAGGTAGCAAACTTATGTTTCAAAATTAGCCTTTCATCAGATAAGGCTCATTTATTTCATATTTGTCAACCTTGCTGGGACAGCAGGGTGACACAGATTAATTTGAGGCACAACGAAAAGGAAGAAAAAGTCCCCATTTCTTTGCCAACTAGGGCAGTGGAATCAGAATTTGGGTGGGGCAGTGCATATGCCTGTAATCTTAGACAGTATGCGACTCTGTTTACTTAGTTGCCAGGCAGGAAATTCAGCTGATGGCCCAGGCTTAGTGAAAGAGGAAGGAGGGGCTGCTTTCCCTTCAGGCTATTGTGAATAGAATGTTTTTGTTTTTTTTTCTCAGCAGGAGGCAATTTTTTAACCTCTCTGCAGTGCTACAATGTTTGCACTCTGCACATGTTCTATGGAAAGTCCGAATTTTTACTTTGGAAGCCATTTCTTTAAAAACAAATGCATTTCCAAACACATATTGGTTGCAGTTGGCTTTGTATGGGAAAGAGGGACCCTTCTAATTAATCCATCCCAATTTCCAGCCTTTGCCAATCTCAAATTTTTTGGATATACCAATCATCAAGCCAGTATATTTGTTTTGTTTTCCAATTAATTCCATTTTATTTGCTGCATTTTTCCACCATTTCTAAGTTCCAATTCTTTAATCTCTAAGGCTTTTTATTGCTTGATAAGTTCAATTTCAGGCCTTATTTTAAAGCAGCAATGCATTTGAGCGTTGCTAATTCGCTAGTCTTATAATACTTTTTACCACGTCCTGATCTAAAGGACAATAATAATCCCGATTTATACATTTCCAATCTCTGTCTTAAAGTTTAAACTAGACAGAGAAAGGGATAACATCATTTTGTTAACCATACTTTTTATATACTTTTTACATTATATTTACAGATCTGCCACATATCCAGCATGCATCAGGCCTGGGTACTCTTTGGAAGCATAACTTCTTAAGGATATGCTTCCTTCCCCTTTGAAGCCTTCTGCAGAGTATGTTAATATAATGGCAGTTTAAAATTTCTAAGTTTCTAGTCCTCATTATTTCCACATCACAAAAATGCAGGCACACATTTATTTCGTTCACACACACACCCAGGGCCCTCACTAAATTCATTCATTCATCATACATGCATGCATATTTACATATATTACACATTCATTCCGTTTTCAAACTGTGTATTAGACCTCTTTCTTTCCTGCACTCGCTATGAAAGCAAGGGAAAATGCCATACTTTCTTCAGACCTTAAGGGTCATTGTTCACTATGGGTTCTCAGGAGGCTGGTATTAATTGCCACCTGAGCACAATGACTTTGATTTCATGGTTAATCATTACTATAAGCCATTCTCAGGCTGCCTCTTATGGCAATAGCCTGGGATTCTTCCAATTTGGGCTGCCCTGTGTTCGAATTTAGTTACACTTTAACAAATTGCTTTGACTTAATTGGGGCTATCCTTTGAAACAACGGACAAATTACAATTTATGTGGGTGCTGGGCTACCTTAACCCTTTGTTTAATCTATGACTGCTGTCCCCTTCAAGCCTCTCAGCCTGAATGGGTTGCAGCGGGCTCAAATTTTAAATGCTTTTCTGTTCTGGTTTACTCTTTTTCATTCTGCTCTATTTAGCACCCCCCACTCAGCTAGCAGGGATGGATGGCAATAAACTATTTCTCCTTCCCTTTTCTCTTTTGACTGAGGGGTCCTGTTCTGCTTACTGGGTCCTAGCTTTCCCTTTTCCAACGAGTCCATTGAGATTGGCTTACTGTCTGTTTCAATTCGAGCTCTTAATTTTTACCTTTTTCTTTGATTTTATAGTGCCCAATTTTTCCTCATGATTTCCTTATTTCACTAAGGGTGCCTTCCATCATTCCTTTCAGCCCGCTCACTCCCGCAACTCCAGGAACTTCCATCTGTTCCCAAGGTCCGATATCTGCTTCTACAACTCCCCTTCTCAACATGTCCCGCTGGGGCATGTCTGAGAGGTCCAGTAGGTTTACCTCTGCGGTTTAACCCACTGTAACCTGGGGGGGCTGCAAAGTTACGGACCCCAGACTCTCCCGACTGGATTTGTTCCTTTTGCTGGCAGGGGTGGTGGGCATCAAGGGCTGAGGAAGCACCCCAGGAGTTTCATGGAGACCATGAGCAGCAATTTGAGGAACTGAAGGAGGCAGAAGGTGCAATGGACCCAAAAGGTCCTCTTCCTGAGCCTCTTCAATTTCCTCTTTATACCTTGGGGGATCCCCAAGTTCGGGAGGAGGATTAACCTTCTCCCTCATAATATAAAGATTGCCCTCGCAAGGGTACCTTTCAGGATTTGTGTGTGCAGCCTCATGGAGAGCGCTGCATGTTCTGAGTCCCCAGATCTCCTCAGACTCACTTCTAGCCTTCTAATAAATTCCTTTAGGTGCCTTAAACTTAAGTTGCCTTCTCTAGGCCAGGCGGGCCTCAGGTCCCTTTGAAAGGGGCCGGTCTTGGGTGCTTAAAAGTTTCAACCTCCATTTGCTCAATTTTAGACTTGGGTCTCACCAAATTCTTCCAATTCTTGAGGACATTGCTGCGTGGCGTCCCACCAGCTTTTTCCTTCTTCCAGCCCAGCCTGAACTCTCAAAAAGCTCCTCCCATAGCTTGCCTTAGGCCTAGGTCTTGGTGCTTACCGAGTTACCCCGCACAGCGAACTGCCAGGAGCGGACCACACTAGTTTCCCTTTGGTGTCTCTCACCGGTAATCACCCGAATCTTGAGACTAATTTTTCCTGGTCTCACGGACGACGAACCCCGCTCTTGACCGGTCCAACCAATTGGCCATGAGTGCCCAGTTAATTACTCTGGCACCCCGTGCTTTTGCGAGAAACCTCACCGGGAGCTACCCGAATCTTGGATCTCTGCCCAATCCGTAAAGACCCCAGTGTCAGGGGATGAGTCTGCCCACTGGACCCTGAAATTTAACCTAAATTGCTCACAGGGGGACAGGTCCTGCTCTTGCTTGATTTCTGGCTGGTGAGCGAGGCCAGGCCAGTGTTCAATCTGGTGTGACTTAGGCTAGTCAGGCCTCTTGTCACCTTAGGTGGGACTCGAACCCACGCGTTCAATACTCGAGCTGCCACTCGAGGGGAAGTTCAGTTCAGCTGGCTGTTTCTTTATACTAACTTGGCAAGAATTTCAAAGGGACCCCAAAATCAAAATTATACGTTACCAATCCTGAAGTTTTCAGTCGCAGAGACGAAATGCCGATGAGTCTCTCAAGGTCTGATTGAAGATTTCAAGTAGGAGGTCGTTCCGGATCTTCTCTTCCTCACTTTGTGTCCTGCACCTCTTAAGGAGGTTGCAGGAACCAGAGCTTTTCCCGGGTTTCGGCACCAAAAACTGTTACCCAAAAATTTGGGCCCGCTCCTTGACCGTGACTCCTTGCTCATGATCATACACACTTTGGTCACCTCCAGACTTGATTATTGTAATGCACTTGTTACCCAAAAATTTGGGCCCCAGGTACGCTTCTCTGGCAGAGGAATGAAAACCCTAAGAACTTACAACGAGGCAGGTTTTTCAGTCAAAACAAAATATGGTTTATTGGGAGCAAAAGCAAAGGGAAGCCTATTCAGGCATATAGTCTGGCCAGACCTATAATTCTAAATAGCTAACCTTCCCGCAACCATTCTGAGGAAAAGACCCCCTCGTGATCCCTGCTCACAAAATTTGGTGAACAGAAGATGGCCCCCACCCACCTGGAAGGGTATTTAACTATTCTATCTAAACTAACTCTGCATGCAAGGGGAGGGGAGGAGTTTGGGAGGAGGTAAGGAAATTAGCATAAGTTAACAAAAAAAATCTTTACATTGCTGGTAAGCTAAAACAGTATGAACATTTGAGGTTCCACAGGAATTTGCAGAGGGGAAGAGGAAATGCAATTAACATGTTTTAATTACATGTAAACATGAAGCAAAAGGTAGGGGAATTCAGTCATACAGAAACTGGTTCAGCAGGATTACATTGAGCAAACAAAGGCAGGCAATTCTTTTGTTCTTCTGGAAGGCAGGACCGGCCAGTCCATCTTCAGCTTAATGTGGTGTGAAGCTGCTTGGATGGACAGGAACAGATTAAGTAAATGCCTGTTACTTAAGTAAAGAGAAAAGTTTTAAGTTAAGTGGTCCCCAGGGTGAACTCCAGTTAACCTTTGTACCTTGCCAGGTGTGTGTGACTTGTCACGTCCTCTCTTCCCCTGCCATATGGAGTCTGTGTGTGTATGCTATAACATGAGGCAGTTTAATAAACGTTTTGATTAATTATAATGCTTTATTCAAAATTTCAGGTAACACACTCTTCATAGGGCTGCCCTTAGTGACCATTCAGAGGCTGCAACTGGTCCAGAATGCGGCTGCCTGGGTCGTGATGGGGTGTGAGCATTAGGTTCATGCCTCATCTTTGCTGCGGGAGCTGCACTAGTTGTCAGTATGCCTCTGGGTGCAATTCAAGGTGCTGGTTATTACCTTTAAAGCCCTATATGGTAGTGAGCCAGGATACTTAAGAGACCGCATCACTTTAAGGACATCTGTCCATCTGACCAGAGCAGACCAGAGAGGCGCTCTGGTTGTACCATCAGCTAGAGAGGCACACCTCTCTAGCACAAGGAGGAGGGCCTTCTCCATGTGTGCTATGGCCCTATGGAACCTCTTGCCAAGTGAGGTGCATCTCCAGATGGAGTTGCTGCCCTTTAGGAAGGGGTTCAAGACCTGGCTGTGTGGGGTATGGGCCAGACAGTTGCCCCAGTCTGTTGGCTCATTTTATCCCCTCCCCGTCTTGTTTTAGCTTTTTAAAAAAAAATTAAATTTTTTAAATTTTTTAAATCTTTTAATCTTTTAATCTTGAGGAGGGTGACTTTTATGTCGCCCTCCTCAAAAAGACCCAGGGAGGCTAACACAACTTTCAACACCTAAAACACAATAAAAAACTATGTTTTTATTGTGTTTTAGGTGCTGAGAGTTGTGTTAGCCGCCCTGGGTCTTTCTGAGAAGGGTGACATAAAAGTTTGCTTAAATAAATAAATAAATAAATGTTCTTGTGCTGCAATTCCCAGAAGACCTGATCAGCAGGTGTACTGACTTGGGCTTCTGGTAATTGAAGTCCAAGAACACCTGGAGGCCCAAGGTTGAGAGACCCTTGTCTAAAACATCTGGAAGTCACTCGGTTGCTTTCCTTTGCCTTTTGTAGGAATGTCAGGGTAATAAAGCCAGGTAAATAAACCATTCACTTCACTACCTACCACCATAGAGATATATAAATATAAGAGTCCTTCTAGATGAAGCTTTTATTGTGAAATCACAATGCCTCATTCAGAAAACTTTAGAGCAGTGGTTCCCAATGTGGGGGGACCCCCCCCCCCAAGGGGGACTTCAATTCCCAGAAGCCCAAGTCAGTACATTGGCTGTTAGTGCTTTGGGGAATTGATTTATGCTTCTGAGAATTGAAGTCCAAAAACCAAAGGTTGGGAAACACTGCTTTAGAGGTTCCTATTTGTAACCCCCCTGTGTCTTCCCACTGCTTCTTCCATCATTTTTATACTAGAATAATAAGATGGCAAGGAAGAGACCAAATAGAATATCTGGACAGTGCATTATAATTTGTATAGCCAGAGTTACGACCCCTTAACCTGGAATCACTAACTGAAACACAGAACTAAGCTGTTGTTGTTTTTTGCTGGGAAAAGCAACTGAGAAAGACAAAACCATATGTCCTTAAATAGTTTCCAAGTAATCTATGCTGTGTGCTTATGTGAAATTCATCAGGAAATAAACAGAGACAAAAGCATTTCTTAACATGTAGTTTATGTTGAAAGCTATTTCAGAGTACAATTCCAGATAGTCATTCATTCTCTTTATTTATCCTCATGATTTGAATTAAATAAAGCAGCAGATTAACCTTTACAAAGTTATCATTTTTAACTTTGCAAGCTTACTTCTTTTGCAGAATAATAAAACCATACCTTCTACAGAGGTAATTCCCTAAAGAGGAAATTCCCTTCTTTCTTTCTAAGATAACCATGCATTCTTCAAACCCATAGAATCAAAGACAAAATGAGCAGCATAGTGGATATGTTGAGCTTGAATGGGCAGAGGTTGTCCTTTCTTCCATACTTACTTTCAAAATACTGTACTTCCATTAATTATCTCATAAAAGTGTAACCTTGCCAAAGAGGAAAATTGTTACATCTAAAGATTCAGTACTGTGTCTTCAATGATCTGTTCATCCTTTCTTTTAAAAAGAGGCTATTAATCTGACATTTAATTTAAAAACTATCCATTTTATTTGGAGTTTAAGGGCAGACATTTTCTATGCATGGAGCTCAACAAACAAACAAACAAGCAAGCAAGCAAGCAAAAAAACAAAAAACAAGAAAACAAGAAAACAAAAAAACATTAGCCTCCTCTTCACCAAATTATTTACTGCCATTTTACTTGCAAATCAGTCGGTTATTCTGTAAGAGCAGGAATCAGGTATCAATAGAAAAAGATGCCAAATTGTTTGAAACTTCAAATATTTCACCACACGAATTTAGACAGTTATCCAGGGATCCAAAAATATTCAGTGAAAAATCCCTGAAATACATAATACAGTGGAACCTCATACAACAATCACCCCGTATAGCAATGAAATTGCATAACAATTAGGTTGCCCCCTCATGGAAAAAAATCATACAACAATTTTTCAATGGGAGAAACCACTTGGCAAAAAAAAAAATTGTTATACGATGCATCCCATAGGGAAAATTGCTATACGATACATGAATCGTATAGCAATTGTTTCGTACAACAACAAGCCCTGTAGAATGGATTAAAATCATTGAATGAGATACCACTTTATATATGAATGTCCAAAGAACATTACCAGAGCTGGCCACTAGAGGCTACTATATATGATGTAATGTTGCAAGGGAATAGATTGTGTTCTCAGGGTAGCCATTTCATGAGCGCATGTAAAAGATCAATGGAGTCATTTGAACTATCCCCCACCCCCATTTGTATGATTTAAGTATTTGTGCTATAATACAGAGTTTGCTGTTTTCTGCTATTTTGTGAATTCTTAGAAGATCTTAGATTGCATCCGCTGTGAATACAGGGAGGCCAAGTGTAAATATGTATTTCTGGGATTTCCCATTTAATATTTTCAGTTAGTTTAACATGTTCATTTCATCCAGTAGGCCATTTAATGTGTTCATTTCATTTAGTAGCGGCAGCAATTCTATAGAAACTAAGTAATGAAAAACAAAGGTTCTTCTGGGATCAGCCCAATTCTATTTCCTGAAGTAAAATAAAAACCCCAATCACAAAAGGAACCTCCTCTAATATAGATTGCATTTTGGAGTAATCTTAAAAGAGCCACTTAAAAGACAAGGTGCAATTCCTTTTGGTTGCATGTACCGGTTAATGTAATTCCTTTCCTGCAATTGCACATGGCTTCCAGTCCTGCAAAATCTTGGTGATGCATATTGAATCTTCACTTTGCCAGTCCATTTGAGCATTGATCAAATGTTTTTCTATACTGATCCATATCCTCCATTGTTGGCAATCAAGGTCACTGGTTACTTCCAGATCAATAGTGTAATGCAACTGGTGTAACCAATTCAAATCATCCCAAGGAGTTCTCCCTGTATCACTTTAAGACATGTGCATCTATAGCAAGGGTTCTCAAGGATCCTTGCTCCCACTGCCACTGGCACCGGAAGCAGTGGAAAAGCCATGTCTGCATTTACAGCTGTCGCAAACACATTTATGACAGATGTAAACATGCCCACTGATGTTATAAACATGTTTACAACAGCAATGGACATGTTTTAAGGCAGCGTTTATGGTGGGGGAATCACCAGTCTGGCCCACTCAGCTGTTGGATGGAGTGTGACTCAGCCCACAGCTTGAAAAGCTTGAGAACCCCTGATCTAAAAGAACAAAAAAAAAAGATTTCCATTTTCAACCTTGAGCAAAGGTTTACATTGAACAATGCATAGCCCATTGTTCTGTATTAATTTGTTTTTCTGATTCTCAGCATTATTATGCTGAAAGGGCTTTTAACTGTTTTTATATTGTTTTTTAATTGTTGCTGAGCGGCCAGTGAGGTATTCTGGACTGTGTAAACTGCCCAGAGTCTATTGAATGGGGTAGTATATAAATCTATTGTAAATAAATAAAAAATAAAAAGTAAAATATCAGACTTATGGAGAGGAGAGCTTTCATTTGGAAACTGCAGATGTACTGCTGAGGCTGGACTGAAGAATCTCCTTATCCCTTCCATACTGTAATTGAAGGAGGGTGTCACTAGATGAGTAGGAAGGGTTTGCTTTATCAACGGTCAAATGGATCTGGGCATGCAGAAGTGGATAGGTTCATTCTTGAGCCATTTTATGTCATTCAGAAGCAAGTCCCTTTGGCTGATGGTAATTTCTGTGAAAGCATATGCTATCGATTACCATAACTCTTCAGATAAATACACATCATATTCTCTCTCCCTCCCCTCTCACATCTCCTGCCATTCTCTACTTTTCCCTTCTAATAATCCTCTTTCAGTGTGTCTTTCTCACATTCAGTGAAAATGTTGCGCAGGAATTTGGAAACCTATAATATTTGGAAACCTATAATATTTGCTTCCCTGTTCATGTGTTCTTTTCCCCTCCCCAGATAGTCCTTGGGAGGGAAGAAAACACCTTTCTTAATTTCCATGTTAGGGGCACATTCTTTTGATAAGTGTGGGTGGTGGTGGTTGATATGAGAGAATAAATATGAGTGAATAAGCCAACTGCCAAGATGGGGGACTAGTTACAGGCAGTGGTGGGCAGCCAAAATTTTTGCTACCACACCATGGGCGGAGCCTACATCGTGGGCAGAGCATACATCATGGGTGATCTAGTCATGCCTGCCATATGGCCTTGTATACACCTGCAAACGCAGGCAGCACTGGCTCTTTGACTGTAAATGGAGATGAGCACTGCAGTTCTAGAGTCAGATATGATTGGCTTTTGAGCAACGGCGACCTTTAACTTTACTAACCACTTACAACTAACCATGGCCAAAACCTTAAAGGTAAATTTTGCCCTTGCTTAAAAGCCAGTCATTAACAACTCTAGGGTTCAGTGTTCTTCTCTCTTTATAGCCACAGTGCCAATGGACTTAATCTACAAAAGCTCACATTAAAATACAGCAGTTAGTCTTTAAGGTGCCACAACATGTTTGTCTTTTTGTTTTGTTTACTCTTTCAAGCATATAAGAGTAAACAAAACAAAGAGACCCCCCCTTAGCCTGCTCCAGACGCTCTCTCTCCTCCTACACACACAGACACACACGCAGACACACACACACACACACACACACACACAAAGTGGCGGCAGCATGTGGGCTGGTCCACGCAGCATGACGGAAGCTCTTCTGTTTCCCCAGTGGCAAGATTTCTGGGCAGTGCGGTTTGAGCAGCGCAACTCTCATGATGCCTGAACATCATGAGAGTTCTGCTGCTGCTGTGACCTGGTCTGGCTGGTGTGGAGTGAGCTCCCTCCTCCCATTCCCCCACCTGCCACCCACCCACCTGAAGGCCCCAAATTTTGCCACCACCACTCCTCTGGAGAGCCCCTAATGTTGCTACCACCCCACATGGGGAGGGGTGCGGACCGGTTAGTGCCCACCACTGGTTACAGGTGGAAAATAGGAACAGATTGAAATATTACTAAATGGGCAAAGGGGGAAATTGTGGAATGAGTAAATGGAGAACATGCCTACCTACTACTCTGACTTTGTGTGTATAAACCCCATCTTTTGCCCCATCTCTGCCTGCCATGGCTCTGCTCACCATTGGCTGCTAAGCCTTTTGCCTCTTTGATATGCTGTATATCTTTAATGGGCACTGGCTCCCATTGGATGTGGGTGCGACCGTCTGGCTGTTGAACATTTTTAAGAGATGATAAATACTTTGACTGGAAATGGCATGAGGAAGAAATTAAGTGGGTGGAAATGTTTCATGGGGGCATCACAGATTTGAAATTTGCAACCAAGTTTTATCAGATGCTTTTGAAACTATCCCCTTAATTTTTATAGGTCTGCTGGGTATGCTGACATTTCTCAAGCTTTTGACCATGAAAGTCACACCATAACTGCAACACAAATGACACAAAGCAGACATCTCTGATAAAGTCATCCAAAAATATTACTATAAAAGGCGCCAGTGGGTTGTTTCCCATTGGCTTGTAGTTTTTCTTTTAAAACTGCCCATTTTTTTCATGCTGTTACAGAAAATGCTGAAAGTTTATGGGATCTGTCTTGAAGTACTATTAAACGAGTTGATTAAAGGGCAATTAAAATCTTTTCCTTTGAACAAAGTCCTGCTGGAGCTTGCCAGTGGTGCCAAATCGATGGTGGGGATATGCTTCCAAAATGCAGTATCACTAAACACAGTGAACCATTATATGCTAGTCCAAGATCGTTGTAGCGGTATTGCCGTGCCAGCGATGAAGAGAGATAAAGCAACTGAATCACTCACTAAAAAGCATGTAAAATAAAAATAAAGGAAAAACACATGTATTGTGATAAGACTAATAGATTTATTTCAGCATGAAAGAATGTTTGTAGATTAGAGTCCATTTTTGCACTCTGGAATAAATCTATAGCATTAAAAGTGTCATCATAGTTTTGTTTTTGTTATACAGTGGTACCTCGCTTAAAGAGCATAATGTGTTCCACGGGATTGCTCTTTAAATGAGTTTGCTCTTTAAGCGAAACACCATTGTTTTAAGTGGCCAATTGTGACTTCTGGCAGGGGGGGTTTGCGAACTCCTATTTAGCTGTTAAGCAAGTTTTTGGTTGGTTTTAGTTGTTAAGTGAGGCAACCATTCAGAGAAAATTCTGCTCTTTAAGAGAGTTAGTCTTTAAGCGAGGCGCTCTTTATGCAAGGTTTTACTGTATATGTCAAAACAAAGAGGCATGGCTACTTGTCCCAAAACTAAAAAGGCTAGCTCTGCCTCTGATCAACAATATAGAAAGTAAAGGTGCTGCTCTTCCATGCGAAATGCAGGAAGAAATACAAGGAAAAGGCTCTTCCTCCCCCACTCCGCTATTCTTGTTTGAACTGTGAAAAGTTGATTGTATCTAGGCTAGCATCATATTTATGCGTTTTGTCTCTGTATAACACTGCATAGATATCAGACATTGCATACTTTTAAACGAATGATTTATTTTCTTTATACATCATTTTTTATAACTAATTATATAGTAGTTTATACACTGAAGTAAAAAATAATAATAAAGCAGCACCATTCCAGACATTCATCAGAGCAATAAATTAAAAGATACCATAGACACTGTTGAAGATACTTTGGAACCAGAGATCTCTTTGGGGTGACCTAAGATTGGCTGCAGCAGAGTAGAATTGGTGTGTCATAGAAAGTAGACCCATAGATCAGATATCCCATTTGTCATTTGAGATCCACTGTCCCAGAGTAGCACTGGATTAGCAATGTGACAAGAACCATCAAAGAGTATGGAACCCCCAGGCGTGAATCTAGTAGGGTGAGGAGAGACAAGAACCCTTTGTTTCCTTTGCAGAGACTCACTGCAAGCCATTCCATGTTGGGTAGATGGCCCCATGTTCCCCAACCTTGTCCCCGCCCCATCCAAGTGAGGAGGAGATGTTCTTTCCTGGTTTAGAGCAGCAAGCCTGTCTCCATCACTGCAGCTCTGCTTCCATGTGCAAACCACGGTAGTAAGATTTAAGGGTTGGTATTACAATTAGAGAGGGCAGAGATGACAAAATCAGAGTGATGAGGAATTGGCTTTGCCCCCTTTTGGCTTTGCCTCCACCTACCATTGCCTCAGTTTCCTCTTTTGTTTTATTATGATGGGGGCATCATGCTAATCTCCTGAGCTCCAGTGAGAACTTCATAGGCTGTACGAAATTAGCCTCCCACAGACATTGCAACAACTTCCCACAATGGTTACTGTGATTGTAGTAGTTTAACAACTGACTCAAAATAGCTACAGGAAGCACTACTGTGATATCACAGCATGAATCTACTTGTAAAGATGTTACCAAGAAGACAGTGATAGTAAATATAATGAAAAGAAATTCCGTTACTACCTGATGCTGTTAAAAGGGAATGTGCTTTACAATTAGCAGATCTCTCCCAGTGAGGCTGTTTTCAGTTTAATAAAATGCATACCTGTGGATTAAAATCCCAAGTGAACATGGTTTTTTCCTCAATTAATTTTATCAAGTTGTTCTGTGATTCATTAGCCATAAGATATTTTTCCAGTGAATGGTAAACAGCTTATTAACCTTTCCTCTAGTAAAATATACCATCAAATGTTTCTTAATTATTAAAAAGCATTTGGTCTGTAATGGTTTTATTACCTAATATTAAGAAGTTACATTTTTATTTTCATCATCATCAGTTTTTTATTTATATGCCGCCCTACTCGGTAAAACCGACTCAGGGCGGCTCACAACATACAATCGAGTACAATGTTACAATTCAATAGAACAGCATAATGTCACAGTATAATCAGATATCATACATCAACAATACAATACAATACAATAAAACCCCAATATACTTCATAAGGTTACAAAAATATTATGAAAAATGGGAACATTCATCCAGCTCACGCCACCCTTTTCGCTCCTGGAAACAGAAGTAAAACATGCCTATACAGGTGAATTTTACTTCCACTTCCGGTAGCAACAAGGGCAGCGTGGACAAGATGAACTGGCATCAGGGACCAGATATGGCCCATGGGCAGTAGTTTAGGCACCACTGGCTTAAACAGAGAAACCTTTAAATCTATCTCATCTTGTTGCAAAACATATTGCAAGGGGCGTTTTACTTCTGCTTACAGTAGGAGGATATTAATAAAGGTTTCCCTGCTCATTCACATGTCTGTCCAAGGGTACATGAGCACAGAAGGCCTGAAACAGTTGTTTACAGAGGCACTACACCAAGGAGATTCATTTGGGGAAGTTTTAGAAGAAATATGTGTAAAATAATATATCTTGGGGTTTTCTTATATAATTGGAAATAAAGAAAGAAATTGTCTGTTACTTCCTTTTGGAATAAAGTGTCCTCTAGAGCAGTGATGGTGAACCTTGGTTCTTCAGATGTTCGTGAACTTCAATTCCCAGAAGCCCTCATCAGCAGGAGTGCTGACTTGGGCTTCTGGTAGTTGAAGTCCAAGAACCCCTGGAGTGCCAAGGTTCACCATCACAGCTCTAGGGTAAAGCAGGGATTTCCAATTTCAGAGGGCTTTGGGGGACCACCCCTTGAACCACTACAACTTCTATTAGAACCTCCTGGCAAAATAAGAAATGTCTAGAAAAAAATATATCATGGGTTGTTTTTTTAAAAAAATTATATGTTTTGCTAAAACAAAGAGGGCTGGGGGCCACATTGATGTAAGTTAGAATCCCATTTTCATTGGGAGTGAAGGCCACAAAATTATCTTGTTAATCTATTAGTGATGTCTGTATCACACAGAAGTCTATCAAGAAGGTTTGTGCCTAGGTCCATAAGCGGAAGGATGCCATCATTACCTTTTGCATGGAAAGAGACCCCATAGCACTGGAGCAGCCATAACTTTCATTAAAAATATGCATAATGGAATGGTGATTCACACAAAAAAACCTCACTGAAAGAGACAAGAGATGAGACTTCACCCAATAAGCTCATTATCATTTATCTCTTAGTTCTCTTCCACTTAATGCAAGGAACATGTGGCTCACCAGGTATGTTGGGACTTCATTTCTCATCGACCCTGTCCTGTCTAATTAATGGTAAAATATGGTAGGTGTAAGAACTCACTGACCTTTCAAATCCCAGATGCCTTAACTCTGAGGATTACAGTGGAATTCTAGATTAACACATTATTTTGCTAGGGTCATAATAGTAGGATTAATAAAGTCAATAATTTCCACAAAGTTCATATTTTTGGGTGGGTACACCTTTCATGTACTTCAGTGGCATATTAAAAATAATAGGTGAAATATCACACAAAATGTTCAAATGTAGAATTGAAGGTTTTTTCCAATCTATAAAAGATTTAGGAAAAAATCTTATTTTTTGACAAAATGTAGTCAATACTCAGTCTGCTCTTAGTTTCATATCTGCCTTCTGGTCACATGCAATGTTGAAATATTAGAAGCACACAAATCTGTCAGAAAATGTTTTAAAATATTTATGGCTTTCAACAGAATGTCAAAATAACTGCACTGTCAACCAGTATAGGCTCAATTAATAAGTTAATGTTGACCATTAGAAAACTGAAAATAGGCTCAGGTCAAGAATAATTGGAGGCTGCCATTGCTTTCAAAATGTAGCTGTATACAACTAGTGTTGCAGACCTGAAGTAGACTACAAACAATGTGATTTTCAGCATTAACAACACTTTCTCTAAATCTTCTGGAAATAAGATGGAATTGGCATGTGGCAGATGATACCTTTAATAGGTTGAAGTTCACTGATTTGAAACATTTATATACATTATATCACCAGGAACACCATATTAATATTTTGGTGGAGACACTTAAGAGCTTTACCACCTATTTGCCTCCTGGATACAACCCAAAACAAATGGTCAATCCCCCTACTTCCCAATCATCCATAGCTTTGTTTATTACAAGCTTTTAATACTGATAGTTACTTGATTATTGAATGAATGGTTAGAGCCATAGGTATTTTACAGATGGTATTTGAAGTCTAAATTCATCTCCAGGGTAATTAGAATCATTCTTGCCCATGATGTTATCATAACCATTGCCTACTAAGCAACATAATGGAACATATATTAATATGGGATGCTCAAAATATCAGTATTTTGCCTTCCGCAGAAGAGGCATATTAGTCTTGCCTGTACATTGTGTGCACTGGTATACTGAGGCCTATAATGCATGTCACCCAGCCAGAGTCTTTTGAAGAGAGCAGGTTATAAATCCAGCTAAAATTACAGTGCTGCTGGAAAATGAGGCCAGAGAAATTCCTTTCATGAAATATTGAAATGTGGGAAACATTGCACGTCTAAATATGTTATAGCACAGACTTTTGGAATTCAGAAAGAATCCAGCCCAGGAGATCAATCAGGACAAGTAATGAGATCTGCTTAAAAGACAGGTATAATTAGCATTAAAGGCATGCAAAATGGGATTATAACTGCAAAGAAATGTATCATTTTCCACCAATGGCTTGAGCCCACAGAGCCTTCACCTCCCAGACAAGAACTTGACATCATTACTCTGTCATTAAACCTTGGCTTGCATTAGAGACTTACAATGGAAAAACAGCATTGTTCCAGAAAATAGTTCATCATGCAATGACCTAACCTTCCAGTTGTTTACCAATTAGACAGCTTTCCAGTCCTCAAGTACATGTGTGATTAACATATCCCAGTAAGGGAGATGCAGATGTAATAATAATCACAAGAAGAACTTAATACTTTCATGAGGCGAAATGGGAAGCATCAGTTGGATCAGGGCCACCACATGTTTGAAGAAAAAAGGTCCCCAGATCACTAAATGAAGTAAATTGAAAAGAAAAAAGTGGGCCCGTTTCCTTAAATTTGCAGTTAAACTCTGCTGGCTCAGCCTCACCCCACTCTGGACACCTGGACCCAGCAGCAAGGGTGTTGGAGTCACGTCCAGAGTGGGGTGAGGAGGAGGAGGAGGAGGAGGGTGGGGCAGGGCAGTGGGCGGGGCCAGTCAGTTTTACTACTGGTTCTTCCAAACCTGCTGGAGCCCACCGCTGTCTAACATGTGTCACATTCTTCCCCAGTTTCAAACATTATGACACTATTTGAACACAGAAAGAGGTAATTTCCATTTCCCCTTGCAAGCTTTCAGCTTTCAGCTCAGCACACTTTACCCTTTGGAGAGTTTATAATTTGTTGGCTAAGAGCAGCTTCTCAATCTGACATTGCAATTTCCACACTTTTTGTTGCTTTCCCCCTTCGCTCAAATGTCCCTGTGTCTCCAAGTTTTCATTAAAAGCGTTATTTTCTGTTTACAGTACTGTGAGATGTGACATTTAAAATTGTGTTTGGTTAATACCATCAAGACTGTGTTTTTCATTTCAAGTTTATTTACTCACTCCAGCAGTTTGACATTTGAAGTGTTGACTTTCTAGGTTGTGGGGAAAAGAAATCAAAGGCAATTGCTTATGGGATCCTGCTGATGGCTTTTTAGTTAGAGAGGACAAGCTTCTGTGTTTAGTGAACCCCACTGCTAATGTGAAGTTTAACAGAATACAAAAAACCCCTTACAGTTCAAAAGAAGGAACCAATGTCTTCCCACCATTATACAGTATAGCTATGTTGTGAAAGAGGTAAGCATTAAGTTATTTTTTAGCAGAGACTTTATTATTAATTTTAGAATAAAACTGTTACTGTGGTAAGCATAGGGGGATTTTCTTTTTCATTAAAAAAATGCTCCACCACCTCAATCGTTATTAACTTTTAAAAAATATTTTGGGTGTTAGCAGAGCTTAGAAAAATTTCTTTTTCAGACAACCGCTCCTGTAATCTTTCCAGCTAGTACAGCCATACTGACTGGGGATTCTGTGAACTGTTGTCATCAAAAAGGAATTTTCTGAGCTCTATGTACCATCAATGAGTTTACAAGAGGACAAAGAAATTTGGATGCTACAGATGCATTATGTTTTAGGCTCTTTACAGTTTGTCACTTTAAAAATATTTGTTTCATTTTCAATTATTCATCTTAACTTTATTTCATCTTCTTTTATAGCCTGTCCTAATGAAGGAATCATATACATTTCTTAAGCATATAGCAGTTTTTTAAAAAGACATTTCCTTAGCAGAGTTCACTGCTAGTACAACTTTTTGCAATCTTACAACGTAGCTCTGTAGTCTTAAATGGTAGAAGAGAGCAGAATTAAACTCAAAAACAAATTACCTGATCATCAAAATGATGGATCCAAGTGATATCATTTGATGCTTTTTAACAGGATCCAGACCAAGGCCATGGTACAAAATGGTCTTTCATACATCATTTTAGCTTTCAAGCTTGTAGGGATGGTCCATTTATATTCTAAGAAAATGCAATGGAGAGAGGAGGGAGGGAGGGGAAAGGAGGGTCGGAGTGAGACATGAATTCCCTTTTCTTAATCCACCCAATTTTACAATAAAAGTCACTTTCTTTGAAAATAAATCTAGAAATCTTATTGGTATTTTGCAGGGTATTTTTTTTAAAAAAGGATGTGTTTAAAGGATATTAATCTGTAAATGTAGACTCCCTTATGTATGAGCCGTAGAAATCGCAGGTATATCTGAAGCCTAACAGTGACACCACTGCCAATGTCACAGATATACACTCAGTTGTCCTCTGTGCTCTGCATGAAGAACATTCACTCAATAACACACAGCTTAAATGTTCTTCAAATCTTGATGTGAGAATTAAAAATGTCATTACACTTCCTGGAGTGGGGAATTTAAAGTACCTTGCCAAAGGGAACACAGAAGCCAAACTTTATGTTAAGAAACTAATTTGTTAGCATTTGGATAAAACTTAAAAATGATGCTATAATGGTAAATAGTAAATTCATTTTTAAAATGTAATTAGAACTTGGCCTGTGATTTCACTAAATGGAGGAGAAGGAAGAATGTCACATGGTTCCATTTTTGACATGACAAATGTCAAGGAAATGTCTAAGTGGAGACAGGAATATTTCTTTTGTATGACTGAACAGTACAGTACTTAAGTTATTTACATTGTAGAAACAGGACATTAAACAGTAACAGTTGAGATAGCCATCACTAGAAACTATAACAGTAAACAATCACTATTTGTAATTTCTTCCAAGCTTTTGTTATAAGTTCTGATTTTGATAGGACGCTACCATAGAATTCTAGCTAGGCAGAACTTGAGGTTGAAGTGGCATCAATAACCTTGCAGAGGAATTTTTAATATATTTTCAAGAGCAACCTCAAATGCTTCCTGGATTTTATAAAGGATTGTGGCCTCAGTCTGTTTTGTTTAACAATCAAAGTCATTGGTTACTTAGCAAAAAAGATTTTAAAGTGAATGTTTAACTATGAGATAGCCATGAAGGCTTGTGAAGTAAAAGCCTATTACAACAACTTTATATACTATACATATAAAGGAGAAGCAGGGAAATGTTTTAACCTAATGATGAGTTATTTAAAAAGAGGATGTCCAGTGAATTGTTCTTAAGCAGAAGTTGCAAAGATGGCTCCTTAAAAAAGGTACTATTCCTGAATAGTAGCCCACCTCTTTCTGAAAGTGGCACTGAAAGTAGTCACTGGAAAAGATCATAATAGCTGTGCAGGTTCACATGTGATCACTCCTTCAGTCACACTGTTTTCAAAACATCCGGTTTTCTTGGGCTTAGGAGATCCCTTTTTCATTGTGCCTAAAAATAAACTGGTATATATGCATGACAGATATCTTCTAAGTGTAGAAGAAATGCAAGAGAAATGAAAGCAGAGCATCTTTGTAGACAAGGTGGTAGCATTCATAGTTATAATTCTAGTTTTCAGTGTGTGGTCTGTGTTTTCCCATAATCTTTCAGTCTCTGGCTTCCCAAATGAATTTTTTTTTTTTTTGGGGGGGGGGGGAATCTGCCCAGGCCTGTGCTTACCTTTTTCAGTTGTTGCTTCATCATTCTTTCTTCAGTTAAAAGCTGTCTTATTATCTCTCCAAGGAGGGAGTAAGAAAAGAAAAGATGGGCCATGTGCACATAATTTAACATTATCCAAAAGTGGCCCAAGACAGTTCCTAATTCTCAGGCACTTGAACCCACTTTATGAGGTACAACTGCAGAAACTGCTGAAAGCCAATATCTCAATTATCCCAACTACTATGGTGTGGAGTGTGGGTATTACAGTTGTGGGAAAGAGAAACACCACTGAACTAAGTTTTAGGATACTGTATAATCAAATATAAATAATTTTGTGTGTGGTACTAGAGTCCTTCACATGCAGGTCTGCTCCAGCCCTATGGAACCTCCTGCCAAGTGAGTTGTGTCTCCAGATGGAGCTGCTGCCCTTTAAGAAGGGGGTTAAGACCTGGCTGACAGGGCATGTGTGGGGTATGGAGCAGATAGTTCCTTCAGTTTGTTGGGTCATCTAACCCCTCCCTCTCTGTGTGTGACTTGTTTAATCATTTTTAATTTTTGTAACTTTTTAATCCTGTTTAATCCTGTTTTTATACTATGTTTTAACTGCGTTTTAAGTGTTTTTAAAGTTTATTAGCCACCCTGGGTCTTTGTGAGGAGGGCGGCATAAAAGTTTGAATAAATAAAGAAAGAAATAAAGAACCGTGCTTCACAAAAGCATGCCTGTAAAAGAACATGTGAATTGGGAATGAGGCAAATTATCTGAGAAGTGGAATCTTGAAATGCAAAGGCATCCTTCTCGAATAAGATGATATAGGATGACATTTCTAAGTTATCTTTCCAGTATCGGCTAATGGGAAAGGCAGCAACAGTTATCTTAATAAGATCTATTCAACCATTGTTCTTATTGTAGCTATGTGTCATCAAGTTGTAGCCAACCTACAACAACCCTAATAATACTTTCAAAGTACATGAGATGTTTAATGAATAGTTTTACCAATCTCTCCCAGTAAGTTTCCATGGCTGAGCGAGGATTCAAACACAGGTCTCCTGAGTCCATCACTCAGTACACCATACCACATTGGGTATCACCTATTCAATCACAGGAAATTTTAAATCAATGAAAGCCATATTAAATTGTAATAAAAACAAGTTGAAAGACCAGATCAACACATTCTTGGCTTCTAAGATTTTCTGAGGAGTCTCTTCTCTCAATCACATCACCTTCCCGAACTTATTGACACCCAGAATTTGAAATGTGCTACCCTGAGAAGCCAGGTCAGCCCTCCTTCTTGTCCTTCTGTCATTAGGCAAAGATCTTCCTCTCCAAACAAACTGTTAGGCACTGCAGGTCTCACTACCTACCTAGCTACCTAGCTACCTAGCTACCTAGCTACCTACCTACCTACCTACCTACCTACCTACCTACCTATGTAAGCAAGCAAGCAACCAACCAAGTAACTAACTAACTAACTAACTAACTAACTAAAATAATAATAATGTTGTGTCAGAAATTATTCTGGGTTGAAATTATTTTTGCTGGAGAAACTCTGCTCAGGGGACACCCAAATGAGGCTCCTTTCATGTTCCCAAGATCTTTTAACTGTTTTTATTCCCACCAAAGTCACCCCTATTTATCTACTTGTATTTTCTTGCTTTTGAACTGCTAGGTTAGCAGGAACTGAGACAGAGACAGGCGCTCAAACTGTCATGCTGTACCTGGGTCTTGAACTGCTGACTTGCCAGCCTTCCAGCCAAGGTTAGCCTCTTAATCACTGAGCCACCACAGCCCCTTGACTGACAGACTGACAGACAGACTGACTGATTGATTGACTCACTCACTCACTCACTCACTCACGCACACAGTCAATCAATCAATCAATCAATCAATCAATCAATCAATCAATCAATCAATCAATGAGTGGCATATGAAAACTTTTTAGCATGGTTTGATTCACACTCAGATCTGTGTCCTACCTTGACTGTATCACTTACTGCTTGAAATCATGTTTTGAAGGCCATTTGCCATAAGTTAAGAAATTTCTGTAGGAAATATCCATTGCACAGATAATGACTTTAGATATGTTTTAATTTATTGCAAGTTAAGAAATCCTTGAAGTTATACTGTTTGTGTAACAGGATTTCAGCCACTGCCTTGTATCCCTTTCCAAAAAGTATCAGCAACAACAAAAAGGGAAATGGTAGTATGCCAAGGGAAATAAAAGCATGCTGGATCTTTCTCTCCTTGCCCTTCCAATACTTCCTATAGAAATGTATGGGGCAGAATTCTTTTATGGGGTCAAAGGAGATAGAAGGCTGTTGAATGAATGATAGGACACTGAAAAAGGAAACATGTATTAGGTCTATTCAAGGCCTTTGCAGCTCTGGAGCTGTCTACACACACAAAAAATAGAGAGGGTCTTCTGCTGCCTCTCCTCTCTGGTGAAGTTTGGAGTCAGGGAGCCAGAATTATGGCCTCCACAAATCACTCATTGAACATTTCCCAAACCAGCTGGTGATACCCTTAGACTTTTACACAGTACTGTACTTCAAATAAATTAATGATAATTTTAAAAGTCAAGGCAAGAATCATACAAAATGACTTGGGGCTGAAGGGTGGAGTTGTTAGTCAATGTTTTTGTTCAGACGACCAAAGAGGAAAATACTTTCCCTAATTTGTACCATAACTGATATCTGTTTTCAGTTAATCACTCAAAGGCACAACATTGTCAGGTTTTCATTTAGGTCAGTCTTTGAAGCAGGGCTTTAAGAACCAAAAAAGAAAATATTTAACTCAACAAATGATCACCTTGATTCAGCATCAAGGTCTCAGCAAAGGGATTACATTAAAACCTCAAGTTCCAGAAGCTCTGATGTACCTTTATGTTTGAAGCATTCAGTGATTTTGTCTTGGCTTCAGAACAGACTATTTGGTGCCCAGTACATCTCTGAGCTTCTTTGTGCTAGAGTTTCTGAAGTCTTCTTAAATTTAGAAGATGTCTCATTTAGGTCCATCCTCAGTAGGTTTCCATATTTGTGTAATCTCAAAGATGTGCCAGCTGCAGTGGATCTGAAAGGGGCAGAAGCCTCCTGCACTGGCACAACTGTCCTTGTGTTGGTGAAACTTCCTTGTGCTGGTTGATCTCAATGGCCTGCCAGAAAAAACAAACATTGATTTGATGGCTGTGCTTCTAAGAGTAGTCACCAAAAGAACCAAAAAAGAACTGAGGAGGAAAAAGGGGCTGAGTTCCCCCGTATCTAACTACAGTATTCTCTAACTCAGGAGTACAGGCAGAAAGTTAGTCCAAGGTGATAGTAAAGATGAAGGCTGCTCTTGCTCAAAATCAGTTGTATCTGATTCTAACATGCTGTGTTCATCTCCATTTACAACCAAAGAGCCAGCACTGTCTGTGTCTGCAGACATTTCCATGGTCATGTGACAAGCATGACTAGACACCGGACCACACAGAATGCTATTACATTTCCCACCAAACTGAAGCAGTAACTATTTATTTACTTGCAATTTCTTGCTTTCAAACTGCTAGGGTGGTAGTAGCTGGGACAGACGACAAGAGCTCACTCCATCACACAGCACTTAGGTCTTGAACTGTTGATGTACAAACCTTCCAGTCATCAAGCCCAGTGTCTTAACCAATAAGCCACTGTGACCCTCAAGGTGATAGTAGTCCTATTTAAAATATCTCTGGCCTAAAAGCTATAAGGATTCAACATAGCTTTAGGTGGCTTAGGCTCAGTTTAGCTAGTCCTCAACTCTCTAAATTAGTTAAGATTGTGTTTTTAGTTATCTACATACATTGAACTGAATCCAGGTAAGTTAAAAATAACCACTGAAACCAACATATCTGAAGTGTTCTGACTCACCCAACCCGATTCCTGTACAATACAAGCCATGTGGACATTCTATGCAAATAAGATTAGCCACAGCCCTGTTGTATTTAGGCCATAGCTGATGTAGCATAGTGGCTAAGAGACTGACATATTAATCATGAATTCCCTGAGTTTGATACTCATTAATGCAATGGACTTATCAGGTGACCACATTTAGGCAATTACTTTGCCTTTAGCATCAGTTTCCAATTGAAGAATGCTAAAACAGTACCTGTAAGACAGTTACTAAAACTTATGTTTTCATTAAAATGTTTATTTGCTCTAATAACTGATCAAGACTCTGTTATTAGAGCAGAGAACAGTGAAACCCCACTTTATGGAATTAATCTGTTCCACAGGGTTTTCCTTATAGTGAAAATTCCTTAAAGCAAAGCACAGTTTCCCATAGGAGTGAACTGAAAACCAAAAAACCCATTCTGGAACTTAGAAAAAGCAAAACAACAACAACAACAACAACAACAACAACAACAAACAAACAAACAAACCACAAACCACCCATGTATTTTTTTCTGTTCCAAACTCTTTATAAAGTGCACTTTGGAATTTTTCACCATGTTTTCACCACTTTATAAAGAGATTTGAACAGATAAAATACTGTTTTTCACTCTTTTTTCTGACTCCAGAAGCAATTTCAAACAATTCCTATACATTTTCAGCACTTCTGACAGCGAACTCTAGAGGCCAGGTCTGGTAATGTCCTGACATTCAGCTGTTAAGTTCCCCAGCCACCTGGAACTGCTGAACTCCATGCTTTAGCTGCCAAAATGCATGGAAATGCAACAAAAAATTCCAGAAATGGAGTGAGCATGCTCCAAAAACCATCCTGCCACTGTTGGAAGCTGCACAGTCTGCCAAAGCAGCAAAAAAAGGGGCGTTTAATTGTACCCACAGTGCTAAAAATAACCCTGGTCATATGGTCAAAAAAGAAGTCGTCTTCTTCTTCTTAAGCATCATTTTCTCAGGATTTCCTTCCATATCATGAGTTTTCCATTGTCTAAGGCATCTGTAAAGTGGGGTTCCACTGTATTGGCAATACAGAAATATAAATGTTTACTATGTCTTGAATTGTGGAACATCATCACATTTTACCACAGGAATGCAGAACACTGAAAGCTAAAGTCAGAACAGATGAGCTTTCCAATACACAAAATGGTTATATGGGTCATCTTGACAAAAGAGAGCCAAGCAATACAAGGATGTCTTATGACCAAGGTATGGAGATTTGGGAATAATATACGACCTACCTAAGTCCACAAACCATCACCAGTTCAAGTCCCAGTATTAATCAAAGTACAGTGGAACCTCAGTTAACAAATTTAATGCATTCTCTCATAGTTCTTCTCTTTTGTACTATGAAAAATGTGTAAAGCGAATTTCTTATAGGAATGCATTGAATACAATTTCCCATAAGAATGCATTGAAAACCAATTAATCCGTTCCAGAAAAAAAATGTTAACCAATCCATTTTCTGTGGCTTTCCTTTTGTTATGCAATTATTATTTTTAACCAAGCTGTTTGTTAAGCAAGGTTCCACTGTATCTGCTAAGCACATTTTAATTAGTTCTTCCTGTCTTTATTCTTTTATTATTTGGTGCAGTTTCATTGAATAGTCATTTGTTTACAACAATATGAGAAAACTCAAGTGTAAATCAATTCAAAAGTAGAATGCAAACAAAAAAATTAACAAAGTGGGACTGTTGGCCAAAAGTCATCTTTTCAAAATATTTGATACATAATCTTATTTAGAAAAAAATAATTCAATTGCTCCACAACTTCTATTTTATTAAGAATAACCTTCTATTGCACTATGAGTAGTGTTAAGATAATATAATTTTAGAAGAGATAATCATTTATTAAGGGACACTGGTGGCTTAGCGGTTAAGAGACTGAACTTGACAACAGGCAGGTAAGTAGTTTGAGACCCAAGTACTGTGTGATAAAGTAAGTTCCCATCATTTGTTCCAACTTCTGCCAACCTAGCAGCTTGAAAGCAAGAAATTGCAAGTAGATAAATAGGTACCACCTTGGCATGAAAGGTAAGTGTTCTGTGTACTTCAGCATCTAGTCATGCCTGCCAAATTACTACAGAAAGTTCCATAGATGCAGAGAGATAGTGCTGGCTCTATGACTGTAAAGGGAGATGAGCATTGCACCATAGAGTCAGATATGACTGGCTTTCAAGCAAGGGCAACCTTTACCTTTACTAATCATTTAGTATAATAGAAATGCCACAGATGATGAGCAGCAGTCTACTAATTTGCCATGTTTATTTTACTGGCATGTCCTATTGGCAGTGTGATCATCCTGTGTAATTTTGGAAGAATGTATCTGTCTTCCCTATAACTGAGATATGGCTTTAGTTAAATATACAATCAACAAAACAACAGGTATGAAACTAAATTGTACTATTGTAAAAACTAAATAAACCCATAAAGGATAACATTTTCAACATTAAAGAGGATCTATTGAAACAATGTTTTCCTTCTTTCATTCAGCTCTGCCCTTTGATCCCATCCAAATGCCCTCTCCTTTCAAAATCCTTTTCTTGTGGCATTCTGGGACTGTCTAGCTTGTCCAAGGCCAAACAGTCTAGCTTTTCTCTCAAGGGCTTCAGAGGAGAATCAAACTCCTGATGACTGATGTGCCAACCCTCTGACCTGTCCATGACCAGAGAAATGGCCACCGAGAGAATTCTAAGAGAGGAAGAGACACAGAGCAAGTAAGGTCGCCCTTGCTCAAAAGCCAACACTGTCTGTGTCTGCAGACATTTCCATGGACATGTGGCAGGCATGACTAAACACCAGAGTGTATGGAATGCTGTTTACCTTCCCACCGAAGTGGTAACTATTTTCTTGTTTTCGAACTGCTTGGTTAGCAGGAGCTGGGACAGAGATGGGAGCTCACTCCACAGTGCAGCACTTAAGTCTCAAACTGCTGACCTGCCAACCTTCTAGTCAACAGTGTCTTAACCACTAAGCCACTGCAGTGCTCTCAGCCACTGTAGTCCACATAAATGTCAGGTCTCCTTCAGATCCAGCAGAATAAACAACAGTTTTCATGATGTATCAAATATGGCTTCTGAAAGTCCTTTCTGTTTTGAAGTCAGATTATTTTAAGAAACATGATCTTGCTTTTCCAAATTCTTTCCCCACAACTCCTTAAAAATTATAAAACTCATGACTTTGTCTGGATTATGTCCTGTTGCTCCTACATTTCATAGCTAACCTAAAAATAAAAGCCTGTGCACTGTTAGCGCCCATGAACTGATAGAAAATTAAATACATATATGAAACACTTTTCATTTAAGGCCACTGTGACATTGGAACCACAATGCCTTTATTGTTACAGAGATGACTCTACCTCAGGTCGTGGCTTGGACTCAAGAAAAAAAGAACAGTTTGCAATGTTCAGAGATCTCTAATTCTGAGACACACCATTCTCAGAAGATAGTGAATTGGTCCCCATGGTAGATTTACCTCACTATGATTGATATATTTTGGTATTCATGACTCAGATATTAAAAGCTGAGGGCCTGGCATAGTAATATTTAATCAAAACAGCAAAAAATAATAATACAAATTATCAGTAAATCAACTTAAAGAGAGCTCATTAGTATTCTGCAAGCTTTCCGTATTACATCCTGATGACACTCCTAATTCTTTCTTTCATTGATTTTATTTTAAGAAAGTTCTTTCCCCGCCATGACCATACATTTTCCGGGCATGTTCTTACTAGCATGTTTTCCAAATGAAGCACTTGTACCCTCACAGCCAAACAAGCTGGGAAATGATATAGCAGAACAGAAGCCAATCTTTCTTCTGCTCGTCCTGATTTAAAAAGGAAGAAATGCCTCAGGCAAACGTTCTGGAACAGCAAGTGCCACAGCCATAGTTTCTTTCCAGGATTTTGCAGCCAAGTCAGGAGCAATAGAGAAAGTAATTTCATGTCCTGTGCAGAGAAAATTAGCCCATCAAAGTTCATCAACAGCCTTAGCTGTGATAAGATGTATAGCAGGAGTTCTCAATCTTTTTAAGCTGGGACCCGGGTCACACTCCTTCAGACAGCTTTGGGGGCCGGATGGCCATTTTGACCTTCCTCTACCACATGGCACTTCCAGGTGTGGTGGAGGCAGTGGTGGGGGGCACATGCAGTGATGGGATGCAACAGGTTTGCACCACTTCACCAGAACCGGTAGTAACTTTTCCCAGTGTCCCAGAGAACCGGTAGCAGCTTTTGGGGGAAACCACCTTCAGGGCTTACCTTTTCACTGGTTCTCCCACTGTGCATGGGCGCCAAGCACTTGGTGTGCATACATGACTACAGTGCTTGGCGCGTATGCACGGCCTCCTTGCTGTCCTCCCAAGTGGGGAGGAGGAAGAGAAGCTGCTAGCCTGACACTCCCTATAGCCTGCTCCCCAGGGTAAGTGACTCACCTTTGGATGTGGTGTGTCTTTGTGTATTTTAATGTGTATTTAATACCTTTACCTATATTGACGTACTACCACAGTTCCTAAAAAGGCCTGGCAGCTGGCAGGCTTGGTGGCCTGGCTTGGGGTTTTTCAGCAAAGTCTTGGAGTTACCTCATCAATAAGCTACACCTGTGCTGTTCCAATTGCTGTTCCAGTTGGAGAACCCTTAAGGAGGTACAGCTGTTTTACATTTACATTAAGGCATATTATCCTAGAGAACTGGTATGATGACCATATCCATCTTGCAACATGGTGCTGCCCAGGCACTTACACTAACAGGTAAGTGACTGGTTTGTGTTTGGGGTTGGTGGGTTCATTTGTGTTTGGGGTGGTTGTATTTTAATGTAATTTTTATTTTATTTGAACAAAACGCTGAAATTCTGTTCTCAGGACTGTACTAGGACATTATTTATAACCCTAACTATACGAGTTTCAAAAGATATGCCAGGCACTGCTGCAAATTAAAGAACATACATTTGGTGTGGTTTCAGTTAACTTTGATTGGCTCAGGGCTATGGCCACATGTTTCTGTGCATATGCTTGTTAACCATGTTTTCATGATAGAATGTCATAACTGTTCAACTAGAAACAATACCCAGCTCTAAATTTAATGACAACCTCTTGGAATAGTAGCTGCTTTTCTTCTCCAACATAACTGTTGTGTCCAAATAGTGTTGCCAGTCCTCTACTGCTATTGTTACATTATTTTGACTTAGATTTATTTCCCCTTTATTAATAGTAAATATAAAATAATTATTTCTAGATTTATTCTAGCTCTATCACAGGGGTGCCCAAACTTTTTGGGCTGTGGGCCAATCATGTGGTTTAGGAAGCTGGTCACTAAGGCCCGGGGGCCAGGTAAGGCCACCAACGCCAATTCATCCAGCCCACGAAGCCCTTGTTGCTCCTGGAAGTGGAAGTAAAGTGAAAGTAAAAGCGACAAGGGCTGTGTGGGCTGGCTGAATTGGCGTCGGGGGCTGCACCTGGCCCCTGGGCCTTAGTTTGGGCACCACTGCTGTATCATTTGAAGTTCTTTCATTATCTCTCATCTGTTTTAAATACTAAATGTTCCTCTTATTCATTATCAGATGCTGTATTGCACAAGAACCAGGCAAAAGTTGCTTTTGACTACAATGCCGTTGGTCCAGAAAATAGTCCAATTTGATCCATTCTGGATGCCAGATGCTCTGAATTGAGCTTAAAAACCAAATTGTGATTTGGGAGTCCAAGCATTCATGTCTCTCACTGATTATGATAATAGGGATGTTCATATCTTTGGGCCAAAATGTCAGAAGGAACAGAACCAGGAGGAGGTGAACATTTCTGAGGTAACTGCTAAGCAAACAAAGACCTTAGGAGTATTGACAGAGTGAAGCAGTGGAAAAGAGGACTACGTTAAATCCATTATTCACCTGTTGTGATTTGAAGTGGGAAAGCAATGGAAGAAGTCGGGAAAATGAAGGGAAATACTGTATACTAGTTGTGGGATTATATATATATATATATATATATATATATATAAACCTTTCTTGTCTTTCCTGCTGCAGAAACATTGATGTTCTATGGACACAACATCACTAATCCTAGATCTAGCAAAGAGAAAGAATGGGTGAGAAAGAATAAACGGATAGTGTGTGCTGCCTGAACTGCCCTTTTAAGAAGGAAATACCATTGTGCTATTGCCCTTTAAAGTCCATTTCTCACTCCCTTCCCAGTGACATAGGTTTTGGAAGCTAATGGGGGACTCTGTGCTGGGGGGAGGGAGGGAGCCCTCCCATTGGGTTGCTGGGCAGAGGGGCAGGGCAAACTTTGTGCTGGGGAGACATTGTGCATGCCCACAGAGAGGGCTCTGATTGCCCCCTCTGGCATGCATGCCATAGGTTCGCCATCACTGCTCTAGCCACAAGAAAGATGGGTGGGATCTGACAGGGCAGTCTCATTAACCAGACTGTTGCCTCATGCCCAAATCTCTGAGCAGGGATGATAGAGCATCCTCTGCTCTGTCCTACTTTTTTGACAGGAAAGGAAGTAAAATGTCTCCTTCAACCAGGCTGCACTGTAGCCAGATATACAGAGGGCACAGAAAAAGAGGATATACCTCTACCCACTCTGAGAACTTCCTCAAGGTGAGCCATGGTGGGTGGAGAAAACTGACAACATGGCTCATTATGAAGTGCTCAAATGCTTGCCTCTGGAGCCTTTCCTCAGAGCCAGATACAGTGGGAGAACTCTCTTCAGGAGAGAACATTGTTGGAATGTTTAAATACACATTAGTACCTCCAAGCAATAAGAATTCATGAGCTACAATAAAATCTCATATAACGAAGGGCTCCAATAGTGAAAAAACCATACAGTAAAAGGAAATTGAAGAAAAATGGTGCCTCATATAGCAAAAAAAATAATTGGAATGTTTTTTCTGTTTTCAGTGCATTCCTATGGGAAATTGTGCTTCACATAATGAATTTTCCTTTTCAATGCATTCCTATAACAAAAAATTCAATGTACAAAAAACCTCATGGAACGGATTAATTTCGTTATGCAAGGGTTTATTGTATTGTTATCTTGTGTCATAAGATACAGTATGGATTCTCATTGCAAGAAGCTGGAAACAAGACTGAAATTTTGACAAAATTTCACCAACAAAATATGTTGTGAAAATGCCTTTTAAAATCTACAATAAGTCGTCCGACATAGTTCAGCCAGCTTCATTAATCTACAAATCATTTATTCATGTGTATTGAGCAAGGCAATATTCTGAGGTATAAAAAGTGGCACAACATGGACTCTTGTTCAATAACACAGCAGAAGCATTAGGAAGGAAACAACAAGATTTTATCTATGTAGATCCAGTTGAGTACTTCCTTTCAGACTTTATTTGGCAACTAACCTGAGTAGTTCTACATGATATTCTGGAAAAGTGCCCAGCTGAGGTGCTTCTAGTATTGGCTAAATTTAAATCAGTGCTGAAGCAGTTAGAAGCATTTGTTCTTATGATGTGCTTCATTTTATAGTGAAAGTTGAGATGAGTCTGTTTTACTCAGCTAAGCTAGTAGGTTAACAAGGTATGTATAGAAATAAATTAACTCAAGTTAATGAGGCATCATTTACAGCAGGGGTAGCCAACCTTTTTATGTCGCGAACCTGACCATTCTCCCGGACAACTGAGTGTACCAGACCATGCCCCCCCCCAGCAGAAGCAGGAGCATTTGCATCTGTCGTAAATGTGCCCACCTCTGTGTTTACAACAGCTGCAGGCACAATTGCACATACAATTTACGACTGACATAAATGCATCCGCTTCCACTTCTGGGTGCGTTGTAGGTGGCAGCAGGATGGATGAGCTGGTGCCGTGTGCTGGCCCGAGCCCATGGGCCATAGTTTGAAAACCCCTGATCTACAGAGACAATTGCAAACCCCTTGAAGATGGTACAGAATAAGGGAGTGAGTTATAATTGGATGGGGGAAAACGGGCTTCAACTGAATCCCAGCAAGACTGAGTGGCTATGGATAAGGGGCCCTGTGTTGTCTCGGGAGCTTCCAGCTTTGGTTCTGGATGGGACAGTCTTGCCCCAAACAGATCCGGTGCGTAATCTGGGGGTCCTCCTGGACTCATGACTACTGTTCAAAGAACAGGTGGCAGGCGTGGCCAGGAGGGCTTTTGCACAACTTCGTGTAATATACCAGTTACGCCCACTCCTAGACCGGGACTCCTTGCTCAGGGTCACACATGCACTGGTCACCTCCAGACTTGATTACTGTAATGCACTCTACATGGGGCTGCCCTTGGTGACCATTCGGAGACTCCAGCTGGCCCAGAATGCGGCTGCTTGGGTAGTGATGGGGTGTGGGCGCTATGCTCGTGCCTCACCACTGCTTCGGCAATTGCACTGGCTGCCAGTATGTCTCTGGGTGCAATTCAAGGTGCTGGTTATTACCTTTAAAGCCCTATATGGTAGTGGGCCAGGATACCTCAGAGACCGTGTCACCCCAAGAACGTCTGCCAATCCCACTAGGGCGGATTGGAGAGGCTCTCTTGTAATTCCGTCAGCTAGAGAGGCTCGCCTCTCAAGCACTAGAAGGAGGGCCTTCTCCGTGACCGCCCCGGCCATGTGGAACCTCCTGCCAATCGAGCTACGACAACAGACAGAGCTCCTGCCCTTCCGGAAAGGCCTTAAAACCTGGCTGGCAGGACAAATTTGGGGATTAAAGAATACTGGATCACATGTTGGGTGGCTGATCAGTTGAGGCAGCCACCCTCTACTCTTACCTCCTTACTCTTGTCCTTGTTCCTTTCATAATTTTGTGATTTTTAATTTGAAGATGTTTAATTTCTTTTTAGTCTATCTTTTAATATTGTATTAATTCATATCTTTTTAACTATTACTAGGAAATTGAATTTTGATTGGTGGTTTTAATTATTTATTTTTAAACCTGTTTGTAAGCCGCCCAGAGTTGGGGTCTCTCCCGATTGGGGCGGGATAATAAGTTAGAACAAATAAATAAAATAAATAAATAAACAATTACAACAGTTAAGATTCTTTTGGGCAGGGAAAGTTGCTGTGATAAGCAAACAAACTGATTACTTGGACATACTAGAATCATGCAATATCAAAGAAGGATCAGAAGAATGGAGGAAACTTAAAGAAGAGCTTTTAATTATGGGAGATTATAGCCCAGAACAAAAAAGAAGTGGAAAATTTCAGGGAGAAGGATAAGTGTTAAGGGGAATGTCAATAAAACTGTTATGAAAATGTAAATAACTCTTGTTAATGAAGGTTAAGGATAGGTGAACTGGATAGAAAGTTATAGTGTAGAGTTTGAAATATAAAGGATTAATATGTTATAAAATTGTAAATAACCCCTGTCAAGGAATGTTAAGGATGGGCAAGTTAGATGGAAAGTAACAACGTAGGATGTGATAAATTGTCTTGGAAATTGTTTCTTTTAAAAAACTGATCCTGTATTTGTTGTGATTTTGGTTCCCATATCTCTTCTGGCCTAAGATGGAAGAAGTTTGGTTTAAAGAAGAAATTAATTAAAACATGTAAATAATCTTCTGTTAACATGCCTGTAAGTTTCACTCCTTGACTGAAGAAGTGGACTTGATCCACGAAAACTAACAATAAAAATATAGCAGTTAGTCTTTAAAGTGCTACAGTGTTTTGATTTTGTTTTCTGATATGCCTGAGCCACAGACTTAAATGGCTACTATTCAAAAAAAAATTCTGTTAAAGTATGATAGATAACAATTTATGAGGTGGTATTTAATGGGGAAGTCTACAGAGAGTACTGGATGTATATAGATAAATATACAAGAGTAAGGACCTGCAATTAATTTAATAGAAAAACTGAATAACTTTCATCACCATAGTACCTGCAGGGGGGGAAAGGGGGGGATAGGTTTAGGATTGAAAATTGGAACAGAAATAATTTAAAGGAAAAGTAACAAAGTGAGCAATGGTAAGACAACCACCATCAGGAGAAAAGGAGAAAGAGAAACAGCTGCATTGTAATGAGCAATCAGATTTACTCAACGTCCTTAGATATCAGCAAGAACCCACTCTAGTCCCAGTCTCCCTCCCCTTCTCCGGCACTCGGAGGCAGTCCTTCAATGGATGGATAAGGGGAGTGAAGAAGATAGAAGAAGGTGAAGGGTTGGGTGAGGGCGATTGGAGAAGTCTGAATATGTTTTCATATGTTCTTATATGTGGTTGCGGGCTGTGGGAGGTGAAGGGTTGGGTGAAGGCGAATGTACTCAATGTAAGTTGTCTCCTTTCTTTTCTTCTTTTTATTTTAATGTATATTTGTTTCTGTTTTTTTAAAATGTATTTTCTCCTATTTTTGTAAAATTAAAAAAATATATTTTTTTTTAAAAAGAAGATGGTACAGAAACTGCAGTAGGTACAAAATGCTGTGGCCAGGCTGGTGGTGGGTGGACAAAGGTTCAACCACACCTTGCCAATGCTGATTCGATTGCATTGGTTACCTGTTAACTTGCATGCCTGAATCAAGGTTTAGTACTAACATATAAAGTCCTTCATGGCCCAGGATCTTCTTACTTGGTAGAGTATTTCCCCTGGATAAATGCAGTCGAGACCACTCAGTTATTCCAGGTGTCAGGGCCCCCGTTGCCCAACCTGAAGGAGGCCCAGAAGGTGTTGACAAGTAACCAGGCCTTCTTAGTGGAGCCTTCAGTGGCCTGGAATGCTCTACCTCCCCATGTTCACTTGGCCCCCTTTCTCCAAGAATCTAGGAAGGCTGTGAAGGCCAAACTCTTGAGAGATGCTTTTCAGTAACTTCTCCCCACTTCACATGTTTGATGCTGGTTCATCTCATCTGTTTGCCATCATTTTAAAGTATCTTGAGACTTTATATTTTTATATTATTTATACATGTATACTGGATATTATTTTGTACTTTTTGTTTTATGGATGGTGGCCTTCAGGATAAAAGAGCAGTATACAGTATATGCATGAATAAGAAAATGAAAATGAAAATAAAGACTGAGAATGAGAATAACAATAACAATAACACTAACTGAAGACAAAAATACAGCATATATCTAACAATAGTAAATGCCAGCTTTGTAATGAAAAGAATGAAACAGTAGATCATCTGATTAGTGGATGCAGTATAATCTCACAGACTGATTATTTGCAATGCTATGATAGGGTTGCAAAAATTATTCATTGGAAACTTTGCCAGAGGTTTGAATGTGAATGCAGTAAAATATCTTGTTATAAGCTGAGCACCAACTCATGGCAAGCTAATGGCAGGAACACGAGAAATTGAAAGAGTGGATTAAATTGTCTATTTGTGGAGTATATTAAATGAAAAGTGGTATCCTGAGGTAGAGATTAAAATACAAATAGAAAAAACAAGATCCACTTTCATAAAAATGTGACATTTGTTATGCAGTAGAGATCTAATTCTCGCTACAAAGATCTGAATAGTGAGATGTTATGTATTCCCAGGGTTGCTATATGGAGTTGAAGCTTGGACATTGACTAAAGCATCTGAAAAGAAAATTGAAACTTTTGAAATATGGAGCTACAGGCAGCTGCTAAGGATATCATGGGTTGACCACATGACTAATGTAGAAGTGTTGTGCCAGATGGATAAAAGAACAATAACTGTTTAAGATCATTAAACAAAGAAAATTCCAATACTTTGGACATATTATGAGGAACAACATGAAATATAGAATACTCCAACTCACTCTGCAAGGAAAGATCCCTGGGAAGAGAGGCCCTGGATGTAGATAGAATTCATGGCTGAAGAACCGAGAGACTGGTGTGGCATGTCCTCGGAAGAGCTGTTGTAAGAAGTTAAGAACATGAGGACTATCGCCATGATGATAGCCCATATCTGGAATGGATACAATGGATACTTTTCTTCGAGAAGAAGAAAAGAGGATTATTAATGGTAGAATAGGAAGAATACTTTTCACTCACACTTATATTCTCTAACAGAGGGCTGGGGGAGAGAGTCTATATCTCCATTTAAAAGGTAATTTTACAGTAGATACATTAACCTTGCAATATAATGATTATGCCTGTGTAATCCTATTAGTGTTATAGATGTGCTCAGAGCTTGGAACTAACCAGTAGTCTTGGGGGTGGGGAGATGAATGGAATTAGAGTATGTTTTGTATTACATTCGTATTTAAGTAATTCATAATGTTTTTAAAGTTACTTTTGAAACAAGGTGAAATCTTGTAAAATTTCTAACCTGAGGGCAATAAACTGCTTTCTTGGGTCTTTAAACTATAATTGCAGCTAATTACTACTAAAAATATTTCCAATAGTCAAACTAGAAATTTTTAGCATGTTTCTAGAAGCAGTGCTCCCACAAGTGAGGAAAGATATTCCTTTATCCTAGCTCGTGATTTTCCTCACATATGCATGTTGTATTTAGCATGCTTTGTTTTATGATTTGTTGTTGGCATGTAAACCCAGATTTAATTTGGAGAGATAGGTTAATTGCTGGGAAGAACATGACTCAAGAAAAGTTTGACTTTGTCATCCCACAGAATTATGGAGAATGGAAATTTAGCTCCTCATTCTTGCCTCTTATTTTCAACAGATGCAGAGTTTAGTTCTCAGTGCTTGACACGTACTGCAGCATGTTGCTGGTATTAAGCAATCCCTTTACTCACAGCCTCCAAATGTATTGCATAAAAGAATAATTCTATTTTTTTTTCCACAGCAAAACCATCTTATGGTTTTGTGAATACTGCAGAATTATAATTTGCAAGTTGGCTCACTTTTACCAGCTTTTAAACATACTAGTCAGTGCAGTGAATGCAAAATATATATGCACTGTAAACTACAGTAAACCATAAGATCCAACCATTCATGTTTCCCTCAATGTTGCCTGGCAGGTCAGAACAAATTAAATATTTTGGCCCCATAATCATTATTTGGATCCTAAAATTGATGAATACTTGTGTGGATAGGATGCTGATCCCAAAGATATGGTGGAAACTGGAAGTTATGGCCCTTTCTGAGTCAGGAAGAGAACTGACTGATCCCAAGAACTTTTGATCAGTATTGATCATTTGTCATCTTTTCAAAGTCCTGGAGAAAAGAGTTATGAACAGAATTTATGATGTTGTTAATGGAATTGATACATGAAAATGAAGAGTTCCATTTTTGTTTTGGCACTAATAGAGGTTTCCCTGCTCATTCACATGTCTGTGCATGGGTACATGGGCACAGAGGCCCTGAGGCAGTTTTGCAGAAACACTACATGTCCCAAGTTCCACTGATATCACACGAGCCCAGTTGTCCTTCCCCCTTTGGCAAGGGAGACAGTGTGTTCAGTAAATCAAGGGGGAGGGGTTCACCTGGGGTGGTTCTAGAAGAAATATTATATGTACAGTAAAACACTGGATAACGCTAAAACTTGGTTCCACAAGTCTTGGTGTTATCCGATTTTTAGTGTTATCCGATGCATGTTAAAATCCTATGGGATGGATCGGATAACCTTAAAGCTTTATAGAGATACATTGCAACCGCACAGGCTTTAGCAGTTGTTATCCGATCCATCCCATAGGACCTTAACGTTATTCAATCCAATTCTCCTCCCCAGATTACTTAATGTTATGCAATTTTAGCATTATCCAATCCAATCGTTATCCGGTGTTTTACTGTAGATGTCTTAAGAAGCATTGGGTTTCCTTGTAAATTCTTAATTAAAAAAAGGAACTTTTTCCACTCTGGGTATATAATATTAATATCTCATGAAGGCTAACTTTCTTTGGCTTGCTTCCTATGTTAGAAGGACATGAAAGCTTGAATGAATTAAGGACAAAGCCAGCAATGCTGCTGACATTCCAAGAAGGCCACCTGGGGCTGGAGATGGGCAGAAGGAACAATAGAAGCCATCAAGTGAGCAAAGCTTTGGGATTAATCCAATCACACTAGGAGATTTCTTTTGTTAAGGACAGCAACATCCAGAAATCTTAGGTCATCTGCTATTTCCTGCAAAATAAAATAAAAAGGACACATTGGGTTGGGCCTGGTTTCCTGAGATGGCATCATGAACCTTACAAGGAAATCATCTGCTTTTACCACATATGGACTATATGTGCCTCTGGTGGTTGAGGCCAGCTCCTCCTACTTGATATTCCATGTGACATCCCTAGACCAATGAGATATTCCTCCTCCCACTTGATATTCCATGTGACTCCCTAGACCAACTGCTAGCTCTCAGCTACAGATCACTCCTCCTACCTGACCAATGTGACACCCCTACCCTAACCAATGTGATGCTTGCACAAGCCCCCTTTTGTACCCCCTGTATACTTGTGTATATATACAGTATGTCTGGTGTGTGAATCGTTCTGGGCTGAACTCCCATTTTCTGGTTCAGCCCTGTGGTGGCAGTTTCTGTTGCATAGAATTCCTTGGGCCATGTGCTATGGAAAGTTTTATCTTGCTCCATAGTTCTTTATTTTCTTCTTCTCAGGGTTTTCCAGAACCTTCCCCACCAATCACTCATTCTCAGCCAATCCCACTCCACATGAATGGCCTCTTCTCTAACATTCTGTTTCTGCCCACTGCTGGCAGTATTCGCTGTATTTGCCTTCACTTTTACCAAGGCACCCCCCCAATTCATTCTGACCCAATACTCTGCACTTGCTCTCGTACATCTATTTACCCTAAGTACATTCATTCCTTACAAAATGTGTAAGGGTAGGGATGGGTAGTGGTTACAGTGGGATCTTTATTTTCAGCTACCAATTCCCTTCACTGAAGGACTGGATTTTTCTCTCCCAGCCTGAATTCTATTCACTCAGTGGGCATTGGAGTTAGGACCCTTAATCCAAAAGGGGTTAACAATCTTCCTGCCCTAAAAAAGTGAGGTGTGGTTTGCCCATAGCGAAGGCAGGTATGTTGAGAAACCTTTCTGAGTGGTCCCTTGGTTTCCTGGCTGGTCAATGCCCTTCCCTCCTTCTCCTCCCAGTGCTAGTATTCCCATTTCTTCTACCAAGGTGAGAGAGGAGTAGTGGAGGGCTTCCCTGGCTTTGGGTCAGGCTTTTGGTCTTCTCAGCCCTTCTCTTTCACTGCCTCCAATAGAGAGGCTTGTAGGGGTGCAGTTTTTCATGTCCCCCATCCCTTTGGGGCACTTAGCTGGAAAGAACCCCCAACATGGGGTCTTCCTTATAAAAGTTCCTCTCCCTGTGTGGTTCATGTGACTCCCCAGTCCAGGAGGCTCCAGAGAAATCCTCCAAGATGTCTAGCTAGTCCTTTTCCTCAAGAGGCGGGAGTGGCTCCATTTCACTCCTCTACTTGGAAATCCTGCTTCTTGGAGGTTTTTTTCTGGTGGTGGGTCTGAGCTACTTCATATCTTTGTATTTCTCATTAAAGGTAAAGGTTTCTCTTGCTTGAAAGCCAGTTGTATTTGACTCTAGGATTCAGTGCTCATCTCTGTTTCAAAGCCGAAGAGCCAGCGTTGTCTGCTTCTGCAGATGTTTCCATGGTCATGTGGCAGGCATGATCACACACCTGAGCACATGGAATGCTGTTTACCATCCCACCAATGTGGGCCCTATTTATCTACTTGCAATTTCTTGCTTTTGAACTGCTAGGTTGGCAGGAACTGGGACAAAGATGGGAGCTCATTCCATCCTGCAGTACTCAGGAACCAAACTGCTGACCTCCCACCTTCCAGTCAGCATGGTATGGACATCAGGGTAGCCAATTTTCTATATGTAGTGGCCCAGGCCTTTCATAGTTCTGTTTTCCTTTTGAAGGACATTGCTGAAAAGAAGAGAAGAAAAGCTAGAAATTCATTGCCGTGACCTGTTTTGCTAATGTAAGAATATTCTTCACTGCAGAATATAGAACACATAATCTAATAATTTTGCAGAGGTTTTAATAAAGCTGCCCATTGAGCGTTACCCTAAACAAAATGTTTCAATGTAATTTGCTTGCTTTCTTTATTTTGGATACAATTTCAACTTTTCCCCAAAGGCTGGCCAATTTCAACAAACTTGTTTCGACTCAGAAAGATGCGATACTTTAAACTGTTCCTTTCAAGTTTGGTCACTGTGCTTTGGTTTCAAGCACACTTGCCTGATTTCTTCACATTGAAGTCAATTTAAATTTAAATGAAAAACAAATTACACAAAAAAAAACCATATTTTGGATTTTGGAACACAGCACTTGGCAGAAGGCAAATGTCAACACAGAAAACAGATGCATACTCATCAAATACATGCCAGTAATTTGACAGAATGTACTTCTGTGTGTGTTTGTGTGTGTGTGTGTTTGCATATGAAATAAAATTTCATCCTGCTACATGTTTACAAGTAGTAGCAGAAGTGAGTATATAACAAAGTAAGTACCTTCAAAACACTATGGACATATTATCGTGTATTCCTTACCTCCATACAGAAATTGTCCTATGAAATATGTTTTGGGGCAGCCTAAAAAGGAATAAAATCAATTATTAGTCAGTCAACAGAGCAAGGATGTCAAATCTCAATACAAGTCCCACTAGAATTTCACTAGAATTCAATCCCAGATAAAATTGCAGAATTGCATCCTTACCTTGTCCATGGACATTCAGCCTGTATATGGCATTTCATTATTAAGTAGCAGTCCTACACAATCTTTCATGGACATACAGCAGGTCCCACACTGAATACAGTCAGTTGTATTTTGAGTAACCACTCACAAGATTACCTTATAAAGTCTCTTTTTATACCAGCTTCTTCATCTCACTGCCTCTTGAAGTAATCAAATTGAGTGAAAACACAAAATCAGCAGAGGAAAAGTAGCAAGAGGAAAGCAAGTTCAAAGGTTGAGCATATTTCATCATTTTGATAACTCAAAACAGAGGGAAAAGCAAGGAAGGATGAAATGTTTTTGTTCTGTTCAGTTCAGTTTAGATCTTCAGCTCTATGTACTGAAAGAATTAAGAAAAATCTAAATACCAGCTGAAAAGCTGGCAGAGGAATCACACCACAATGGAATCAAATTAGATTTTTGTGCAACTAGTGAGAAGAATTTAGAGCTCTGAATTCAAGCCTGCTGTCCAGATGATCAAACAGCTGAAACACTATCTGAAAAGCCCTTTTTGCCAAGCAAATATTATGGAAGCAGCAGAGCCACTTCATACGTGGGGAAAGAAAATTCTACATGTAACAATTTTTCCAGAGCAGGCTATTTATTCTCAGCCTAGTAAAGCCAATAAGGCATATTGTTTAGGGCAGAATGGGGAACCTGCCAGCACAACTGTCATCAACATAGCCCTACCATTGCTTTTCCACTGAACATCTGCCACTGCCTCTTTGCTACTGCCCCTCTATGGGCTCCAATCCAGTGGAAAATCAACTTCCTACTACCAAAGTATTGGCCAAGGCTCACCTTTTTATTTCCCTGGCCTATTGTCTTACAATGTAAATATGAAGAAAATATCTGTGCCTGTCTTCTCTATGGAATATAACTTAGGCAAAATGTTTTCTAACTGAACACTTTGCTACTGAACACTTTGAAGGAGAACTCCACAGACATGAACTGTCTAAGTAACAAGCATGGAAGCTTCATCAAACTCAACCATGCCTTCCACCAACTTTTCAATGTAGTGTGTGTGGTCACATGTTTCATGCCAGGATCGGCTTATTGAGTCACCAGAGACATATCCATCAACGTAGAAAATGACTTCCAGGGAAAATGTATGCTTGGATGCGAGTAGCAGCTAATGGCGATGACAAAAATAGAAACTGAATATCAAACAGAAGATGATAAATAATCTTGAATGCATTATTTGTCCAGAATATTTTTCTCCTCATCCACATCCTCTTATACAAAAAAACAAAAACAAAAAAAACAAAAACAAGGAACTTTCAGTCCATTAACAAGGAAGAGAAGGGCCTTCACCATGTGGCCAAAGATGTGATTTGCAAGTAGGAACTCCCAACTTTAAATCCAAGAGATAAACACTGGGAGTTTTAGGGTAAAGCAAGGCTTGAGAAACTACGGCTTTCCATATATAGGATTTCCACCTCCTAGCTCTCCATCATGTATGACCAAAAGTCAGGGATGGATGACAGTGATGTACTGTAGTCTAACACATTCCACAAGACCACTGATTTTTCAGCCTTGATTTAAATATTATCCTAGGTTCAACCTAGACAATAATAGTTGGCACATCATTATAAGCAGAACTTCCTTAAGAGGAAATACATTCTTTATCCTGCTTATCTGATTGGTCATTGAAAGGGAACTGTAAAGAATGCTTGCAGATTTGATTATTCATGTATGGAGTTTTGAAGGAATTCCATTCTTGGAAGGGGAAATGTGTTATTAATTTCTAACACCACAGCTGACATCTTGGTTAGTTAGCACAAATGGAAAAACTTTGGGAAACCAAGAATAGTTTGAGAAGAAGGCACCATGCCAAATAAAACCAATGCTCTGATTCCCTTTAAAGTAGCTCCATATGTTACTTATCCATTTGTCATGCCTGAATAATCAAGCAAAATTTGTGAAGGGTCTGGTCAAAAATTCTATACCTCTGAAATCCTTTCAAAATCAATATGGTCTCCTCCCAAGTAAATGTGACTAATCCAAAAATGCAATTCTTTATTCTCCACACATGTTCTAGTTGAAACTCTCATGTATTCTCTGCATATTTGATAAAGATAAGAACCATCTTTCACACCTGTCATCACCAAACAGCGGGGAACAGTGAGACGACTGCACCATATGTCTGCCATTATTTTGAAAATATGGAAGTGAACATCTTGTTCAGAACTAGTTGTCCTTAAACTAACCTTTTTTTTGACACATATTGTGCTCACAGTAAATTAACAGACAAAAAGCCATCTATACTGCTGTATGGACTTTGCTAGGAAAATCTGGTTTATTTTATTTTAGGAATGGTTATTAAAATGGGAAACTGTGGATTGTTTCTCCACTCGAACTTCAAATGTATACTCTTCTGGAATGTTTCTGGAAAATACTGAGAAAGAAATGCCAGATATTTCAATTTCCCTTTACTATAGCTACATAAAATCAGAAGAGCCACATCGATCTCCATATTTCCAATAAAACATACAAGAATCACCTTCCTATGCCTTCCATCTTCATTATATTCATTAAACTTTTGAAAGAAGCCTTAACTGAGGATCATAATTGTCATTTATTAGGGGAGGATTGCTATGAATGGATAATCAAGGAGGAGGCACAGTATTCATTGTCATATTTCCCCGGTTAACCATTACATCAGCATTAAAATATAAATCTTTATTTCTTTATTCATGTCAGAGGCACCACAAAGCATATACAGTAATACCCCGGATAACGTTTGTACCAGATAGCACTAAAACCCCATAACGTTACAAGATTTTTGGAAAAATCTTGCATCGGATAACGCAATTTTTAGCATTATCCGGTACAAGTGTGTGCATGGGGGGAGTTGGATTGGGTAGAACATCGGGCGGGCGCACGCACATCAGACGGGGTCAGGGGAATATACGGAGGTCTTCCCCTATCCTCCCCTAATCCCGTCCGATGCACGTGTGCCCGCCGCCCGATGTTTTGAAAGGGTACGCTAAGAAAAAAACACTAAGAAAAAAAGCCCTGACTTTAAAGGCAGGCAGGCAAAGAAAGAGACCTCCCTGCCTTTAAAGTCACCCCACCCTCAGCTCTGCCACGAGAGAATCCAGCCTCCCCTGTTTACCTTGCAGAAGGGGAAGTCTAACTATCTCTAGCCAGGGAAGGGGGAAAATACAGAGATGTGATTGGTTCTCTATCTTTTTTCCTTCTTAATGCCATGTGACACTAGAGAACCAATCACATCTCTGTATTTTTCCCCTTCCCTGTTTACAGAAAGTGGAACAGAAAAAAGGCTCCAGCTGACTGTCGGCACTTCTGCAAGGTAAACAGGGGAGGCTGGATTCTCTCATGGCAGAGCTGAGGGTGGGGGTGACTTTAAAGGCAGGGAGGTCTCTTTCTTTGCCTGCCTGCCTGCCTTTAAAGTGGTTTGTCCCTGAAGTCAGGGCTTTTAGTCTTAGTGTTTTTTTCTTAGCGTATGCTTTCAAAATATCGGGCAGCGTGCGCGCGCGCATCGGACGGGGTTATGGGAGGATAGGGGAAGACCTCCGTATGCTCCCCTAACCCCGTCTTATGCACGCCTGCCCGCTCGATGTTCTACCCAATCCAACTCCCCCCACGCACACGCTTGTACCGGATAACGCTAAAAATCGCATTATCTGATGCAAGATTTTTCCGAAAATCTTGTAACGTTATGCAGTTTTAGTGCTATCCAGTACAAAGGTTATCCGGGGTATTACTGTACTGTAATTATTTCTGGACAGGGACAGAGGTCAATAGGAATCTCTGTAGTAATATTTATCTGGTGGTTTGTCACACTGAACTCACTGTGACATTTTTGAGTGCATGTATGCTGTGCATATAATATTGCCATAGGTGTGGAATGTCTCTGTATGTCTCATATGCTTCTTTCTCTCTGGATGCCTATTCTTGGTGGTTTGGTATTTATAGTGTTGGCTGGGACTTGGGAGATTTAGGTTGTAGTCTCCACTGAACCATGACATTTATGAAACAACATTTCTGAAAATAATTATCTCACATAATTATTATTTTTAGATGAAGAAGGGGAGTAGAGAGCCACATATGCCATCTTTAGCTCACTGAAGGAAACAACGAATTTAAATTTTGTTGTTGTTCAGTTTCATAGTCGATTCCAACCCTTTGTGACCCCATGGACCACTGCACACCAGGCACCCCTGTCCTCCACCATCCTCCTCAGCCCTCTCAGCTCTACAACTATCACATCAACAATGCCATCTAACCATCTCATCCTCTGTCATATATGGCATTGTTGCTTCTGACTTGTGTCAAACATAGAATTTTTGAGGTGTGTGATATTCAAGGAATGCTTTACTCATCAGTTTCCACAGACTAGTAGAGATGTTTATCCAGGTCTCTGGAGTCTTTGCCTGACATTCTTTTAACTAACTCTGCACTTGAAAAGGCTACTAAATAAGCATATTTATTTATTTATTTATTTATTTATTTATTTATTAGTTCAAATTTATATTGCCACCCACTCGCCGTGGCGACTCAGGGTGGCTTACAGACAATACATTACATTACATTACATTACAATAAGTTGGGGTGGGCACAGGGGGAGGGGCGGCAAGGTCCTCATCCTGCCCTGGCTTCTTCCTCCCCTGGCAGTTGGTATAGGCACAGGGGGAGGGGCGGCAAGGTCCTCATCCTGCCCTGGCTTCTTCCTCCCCTGGCAGTTGGTATAGGCACAGGGGGAGGGGCGGCAAGGTCCTCATCCTGCCCTGGCTTCTTCCTCCCCTGGCAGTTGGTATAGGCACAGGGGGAGGGGCGGCAAGGTCCTCATCCTGCCCTGGCTTCTTCCTCCCCTGGCAGTTGATATAGGCACAGGGGGAGGGGCGGCAAGGTCCTCATCCTGCCCTGGCTTCTTCCTCCCCTGGCAGTTGGTATAGGCACAGGGGGAGGGGCGGCAAGGTCCTCATCCTGCCCTGGCTTCTTCCTCCCCTGGCAGTTGGTATAGGCACAGGGGGAGGGGCGGCAAGGTCCCCATCCTGCCCTGGCTTCTTCCTCCCCTGGCAGTTGGTATAGGCACAGGGGGAGGGTATAGGATATCTAAACCATAGCAATTATTTGTTAAAATCCCACCACTTTCCACTAAAAAACCAGCAACAACATGTGAGGTAGTCTAGTCTAGGTGGTAGACCATCCACTGAGTTACATAACTATGATGAAAAGGGTCTAATCAATCTAGTTAAATATAGTCTAATTATTTTAATATTTTTATTTGTTTTGAATTTTACCTATAGTCATATGTGTCCATACTTGTGTAATGCTCTGAAAGAAAGAAAGAAAGAAAGAAAGAAAGAAAGAAAGAAAGAAAGAAAGAAAGAAAGAAAGAAAGAAAGAAAGAAAGAAAGAAAGAAAGAAGTGAGATGTAATCTAAACCCAGGTTTGTATGTTTGGGGTTACTGCAGCTGATCCACTACAGTGCTATAAAATTTGGCATATGATGAACACAGAAAGAAGTTGACATATCACTTCTATGAGAATGTCCTACAGTAATCTTTGGCTTTCAAAGGTCATAAAATCCAACAGCCCACATCAATGAAGTGCGTCAATCTGTTCCCTCCCAAGGGATGCACATTTCCAGAACGGAAGTATCTATTTACTTTTAGAAAACAACTCAGTATTAATGTAGGTTTAAGGACCACCTGAAGAATAAATGTCTGCATCTGTTTCCACTTGGTGCAGAAGAGAAGAGCATATATTTATGTAAGACAAAAGTTTTATTGAACCAACGGTATGCATTACTTTTCAAACAGATTGCATTTTATTTTATCAATGAGGTAAAATAAATAAAATTTGATACAAAACATGTGCGTATCCTCCTGCTATACAAACCAACACTCTTGTCACGTATGTAACAAAAATAAAGGGAAGGGGCAGGAAAGATGGCTTATCTTATAAACATTTAATGTTTGTTAGTATCTCTTTTGCCCCTTAAAAACAAATTTATTAAGGTAGTGGGGCAGGAACACCCCACCCACAACTGTGAAAGTCATCTTCATTTTTATCCCAGAGGCATTCTGGGAAATGGCCAGTGCACCAGATCTAGTCTCAGACCAACAAATTTCTTTATAGTTTGGAAGAAAGTACCACCAAGCCACTGCTTTTAGTAAAAACCCTTTAGGAAAGAAGGCAGACAAGAAGGCTAAAATCCTATTGAGAGTTTATGCTTGTGTAATGTGAATGATGTAGCTTTTCATAGCAAATTGTCTCTGGCTAAGAAATCAATGTAGTTAATATGTGTTGCACCATGAGTTAAATGGTTCCATACATAACAAATAAAACCAACAGTGATTTCTTAACATGAAGCAGTTCACCTTCAAATGTTTCACCATTTGCCTTATACTTATGGGTATAACTAAGAGGACTTTGTCAAAGAAAAACAAATGTTGTTGTCTAGTATTAACCCTTTTGAACCTTGGCATTTACTGCACTGTGTCAGGTCTCATACTAAGCCTGGAAGAGAGACCAATGGGGTTCTAGAAAGTTCAGACTCTTGAATAAATAAGCAGAATAGCTTAGGCCCACACTAAATGAGATGCTGATTCTGCCCCTAGAAGCTATGCATTGTAAAGAGGAACAGGCTCTGTTTATTCTAACACATGTTTTCCTCAATCTGTTTAAACAAGCAGGATCTTCTCAGTACAAATTGGCTTGCTTTTGTTCTTCTAGTTCAGTGTTTCCCAAATGCTGGTTTTTGGACTTCAGTTCCCAGAAGCCTAAGTCATTTCCCCAAAGCACTGATCAGCCAATGTACTGACTGAGGCTTCTGGGAATTGAAGTCCACTAGTGGGCTGTGTACCCCTTGTTGGGAACCACTGTTCTAGTTGGTCATTGGGGAGATAACAGCACTTTATCTGCACATCTGATCTTCTTCTGTGTCTAACTCAGATATTAAACTGCCAGAATTAAGCCATTCTATAGTTCCTTTCATTTCACCTAACCTACTGTGAGAAAGATTAGCCAACACAACAAGGTTGCCTTTGCCTGGGGTACACCCTGTTGTGGTTAAAAAAAACACCACTATTGAGGCTCTTTCAGTGAACCTTTGCACATCTAATAATCTCAAGCACAATAGTGAAAGGTTTGCTTGCCTGAAGACACAACACTGGTACACATTGTGTCTTAATGTATAATCTAACCATCGCATCACACAAGATATCTTGTTCCTGCTATAATCCTGGAACTTCAGACTCCTGGGTTTTTCTTATTTAGCAATCTACCATGTAGTCGTAATTGCTTCATAAGGTGCTGCCACATAGAAAATGTGGATTTTATTGGGGAAGTTTGTTTGGGGAGTGTCATTATATGGAACTATGTGTAAAGTGGGCCTCTCTTCACAGGTCAGACAAATTCCTCAGGAAGACATAATTTTGTCTGCTGACAGCCAAGCCTCATTTTAAAGGGGTTTTGCTTCCTAAGAAACTCTCTTCATCTTTTATGGTTTTGTCTGGCTCCATGCCTGGAATGAGAGTGAAGTCTGCCTAGAAAATCATCTTGCTGCAAGTAGAGATATTTGCTGCAGCAGTTTTTAAATAACTAACCTGACAACCCTGAGAACTAACGGCCTTAGGTGCCAAAGTCCACAGGGAAGGGTGATGGTCCCCAAGTGGATTAAATCCCTCTTGAATCCATCTTGATGGAGGACAGCAGCTTCATCAATACTGGCCTTGGATGATGATGAGGACTTTGTGTGCCAAAAGGGCTCAGGACCAGAAAGTGACTCAAGGAGCTGGATCAGTGGTATAGGTGTCATGCTGTGATGCAGAAGGCAAATGAAAGACCACTGCATTATATTCTCAGGACAGCCTTCATGGCTAATCGCCATGAGGATGCCAATATTTGGATTCAAATATGGCAGAAGAAGTTTTTAAAGGCAAGACCCATACCATTAAAATGCATTCATTTTGGTTTGCTTCCATTGGTAAGGTTGTCACTATGCCACCAAGCCAAATTGGAGTGATTTGGTTTTTCTGCAGCTTACAGTTGTATTTGATTGATGATCACACAAAGATCTTGGATTGTTTTGGTGCCAGTATCTTGATGTGACATGATATGTCTCACACCCTCTGCCCCCCTTTCCTTTGATACTGCCCACTGTGTGATCTTCAGTTCTCCTTTCTTATCTTTCTTTTGTCTGTGCAGCAGAAATCTAGTGCTAAATTAATATATCAATGCAGTTATAAGATGATTATTTAGCACTAAACTTGGTAGTTTGTTTGTTTGTTTGTTTGTTTGTTTGTTTGTTTGTTTAAAAAACCTTCAAACATCTAGGGAGAAAGATTGTGGTGGTTCCCATAGTTCCCTCAAACATCACATCCCATAATACCCTCCAGAGACAAACTCCCATTCTTTCATAGAATGAAACATAAAACTACATAAGAAATTCACCATTTGAATCTTTCCTGCTTTTAAAAAGTAAAAGACTCCAGTGAAAAGTGGGGAAATAAATAGGACCAGGCTGATTTACATGGCCTATGTGTCATATGATCATTGAAAAATACTTCACATTTACCCATTCTAATTGTAGAGGAAATCCTGAAGTATCTGTCAACGTAGTCACAGTGTGATTCAAATCAATCCTGGATCCTATTTTTAAAAGTACACTTTCATTCTAGAAAGAGATGTCAATTGACTCACATGGGAATTGAGATGGAATGTAGGTGCAGGAGGAACCAGGATATATTGCATTTGTTTTTGTACTTCAGCCAAGAGACAGGTTGCTTGCAAACCATGATGTAGCAATGAAGTTTGAAGTGCAAATGCTCAGGGTGGTCCACATAACACTGCATGCAGAAATCCCAAAATGCAGACCGTTGTTTTTAATCTATACCAACAAGCCAGTTCTAGCAATTTGTACCTTTGCCAGGAACTAGTCTTTTGTTATGAATTTGAGACTACAGTAAAACCCCAATTTATGTATGCATCTACTTACATAAAATTTGACTTATACAAGTTCTCCCCATAAATCATGTCTCGATTTACGCAAAAAGTCGAGTTATGTAAGGGGTTTCCCGGTGTGTTTAGATTTTAAAATGGTGGTGTTACCATTTTAAAATCTAAAATTCCACCCCAGACCACCATCACCACCCCACTGAAAGTCACAAGACATCACTTACCATGGTGGCAGTGGAGGCAGCAATGGCAGTAATGACGTTTTTCTCCAGTCCCTGCTTGCTTCTGCTGGTACTGGGAGAGTGCGGGGGGAATATGCGCTCTCTTCCACTGTTTGTGTTAGGTTTCTCTGGGGCATGCTTTAGAGCTTAAAAGATATGTGTGTGTGGGGGGGGGGGGATTCTCTGTCATTACCCGATATGGCCACTAGGGGTACAAAGTGCAATTTTCCATAGGGATGCATTGAAAACCAATTTCAAACCCTTTTTTAAAAAAAATTCAATGCATTCCTATAGAGATGCATCAATTTACCTAAAACTCCTATTTACATAAGAAGCTACAGAATGGACTTTTTATGTAAATCAGGGTTTTACTGTATAGCATTCCAGTATACCTTGGCCTTTACGTGAGCTATCCCCTTTAAAACAACAATATGAACAGTACAAAAGTAAGGAAAAGGCTAAGACATAATGATAAAGCACATATTTAGAATGTAAAAGTTCACAGGTTTGGGGTCGAGTTAAAATGTAGGTAGTGTGGCTGGGAAAAATTTCTACATGAAGCTTTAGAGATCTCAGTCAGAGGAGAATAGGTTGAATTTAAACCAATTTGATATTTCCATAGAAACAATAATCTCATAGCACTGGCTGGATATTTTAGTGAGAGATTATGATGTCTGTTCCCTACTGTGCCTCCTGAGAGAACAGCCAACCTGTATAAACATGGGCAAGTTTTACAGACCTCACAAAAGAGGGAAGTGGGAAACCACTTCTAGAAAACCCTAGAAAGGGTGGCCATATTGTAAGTCAAAGTTGATTTAATGGCATGTAATTATTATTTAATAATACCAGTCAACCCTCAAACACTGACTCCCTGTACAGTTGAAAATCTATGTTGTTCTGGGTCTACCTGTATATTTACCTAAAGCCACAATTTCCTCTTCTCCCTCCAACAGCCAGGTGGCTGGAGTGGATGTCTGTATCTTGTTGTTACTCCTGCCACTGTTCTAACTTCCCCTGCCACTTCTACCATGGTTGCACTTTGGGAGTCCCATATGCCTCAGCATTGTCAGCCTCATTCTTTTATTGCAGCTTTATTCTACAATAAGGGAAGTCTTTCCTTGGGAAAAAAAATCCTGCATAGAAGCAAATCTGCAGAGCCGAGACCTGTGCTATTCAAGGGCCACAGCATCCAGAGAAGTCCCAAATTCTGTTCATAAATGTTGGTGAGATGCTTCCTGTAGTAGGTTCCAAATGGCTAGTAATCAAGTAAGGAGAGGTTCAATTTCAGAGGTAGGGAAAGATTAGCCTGTGAGACCCACTTAGTCAATCAACCAGACTACCTGGCTGTAGTTCAGTTCGGTTTGTTCCTCCTGCTCCCTTCTTCAGCCCTTAAGACTTGCTGGCATCAGGAAATCAAGCTTCTGATCAGAATGATAAACAGCACACAAAAGGCATCACACTATTCACTTTAGGCCTAGAGGATTAGTTTCCCCAAGCACTAGCTGAGTGACCTCCATTCAAAGAGGTGTAGCCCTCTGTAAGGAGAATGGAAGGCAGGACATTAAGGGAAGTAATCCAACTGATTTTGCATTGCAAACAGATGGCTTCTGTGACAGAGTGAAATTTTCACCTATTTCCTTCTTCCTTGAAGTTTGCTATCCTTCCCGCATCTGGTCCAGATGTTTGAAGTGAACTGAATGAGACTGCAGGAAGGAATGGAACTCATTGATCATTTCATTCCTTCCTCATGAAGCTTTCTGAAGGAAACAATTTTTTCTATTTTATTTGTCCCAGATTGGTAAAGGCATAAAAAAGGACCCCTTCTTATGAAACATATGATTTGGGAATGCTTGGAGTTAAGAAAAGCATGGATTTAATAAATAAATCCATGCAAGTTCATTTGGGAAGGGGTGGAGATTTCTCTCCTTAAATTTATTGGAAATCAACATACAACTAATAATTGGAGGTTTACACTCTGTTCCAATTGTCATAAATTTCAGGATGATATAGACAGATGTTTTAAGAGTACAACCTGCCCTGTGTCTTGTGAACAGCTTGGAAATGTTACTTTTTAGATTATAATTTTTGGAATCTTCCAACCACAAAAGCCACACGTCATATTGGCTAGGAAATTTTGTAAGCTATAGTCCAAAATAGTAACTTTTCCCGAGCTCTGAAGTGTAAAAATACCCAGAAAAGTTAGCATAATTTTGGAGACAATTGCAAACTGGTTGCTGACACCAGACATGGATTAATTCTTGGTGCTTTTCACTTAGTAAGGTTAATAACTTTAAGTAATTAGTAATTAAATTAAAGGCCTAGGAGCATTCCTCACTTAATTCCTTCCATTGTTTTCTGTTTTGCCATTAAAAAATGGCCAGGAAAAAACACTGTTTAAAGGCCACCAAACAATAAAATATTTTATTGCCTGAAATATGTAACCAGTTAATGGTCTGGGATTTTCACATCATCAATTTCTGGCAGATGTTTCTAGAACAAAATACATCAAATAATTCCTGAAATTTCTGTTTCCTCAAAATATTTTGTTGTGCAATAAAAGACTAGAAGAATCTGACACCTAATAAAAGAAATGCAGGATTGGAAAAAGATGTCTTCTTATAAAAAGGCTTGGTCTGACTTCACAACTCTTGTTCAAATTAAGGTTTGCATCGGTACTAAGATTGCATGCCTGTATAGCAGAGATGTATGGATCGAGTTCCAGTGTGATTGGCAACTGAATGACTAAATGCTGATTCGGTGAGCATGATTAGGGCTATGAACAGAAATGCGGTCAGTTGTGAACCACCACCAATTTTGGGAATATGATGGACTCAGATGTCCTGCACTTCAATGCTATGGCCAATAGGAAGGAATTGTGGAAACTGTACTCCAAAAATGTCGAAGATTGAAGGTTTCCTACCTCTTTCTTAAGGTCTAACAGATAATGAAACTGGTACTGTTTCTGAGCGCCATGTTTTGAAGTTGTTTCCATTATTGCCTATGCTTCCCTCCATAACTTTGCATATATACCTGCCAAAGCAGGCTGTTGTGTTATTAATCTAATGAACTGTAGATCAGCCTGTAAAAAATCATGCCACAGTTGTTTTGCTAAAGTCTCTGAAATGTCATAATATTCTTTACTGTGAGATTCACCCCATCCCCTTGAAACTTCATAGTTGACATCAAGTCAAGACTAAAACATTTGGCAGATGCCTAAGAATCCAGGTACTGAACACACACATGAAATGTTAAACTCCACTTGATATTCTGAAATACACAATTTAAATGAAACAGTATCCTACAGGTTTACTTCTCTTGAGATCAGGAGGCAAATACACAGACTTTAAAGTGAAGATAATGTGAAGTGTGGAGCTAAACTGCCCAGGAATGTATGCACATAATCAAAATGATTATCTTGGTCTAGTGAGAGAGTGTGTGTGTGGGTTGTTGGGCAATATATGAGCACAATATATATCATATAGAAACTTGGCTGGTTTGAGAAGCCATGGTGAAGGGTGTCATGATCTTGGTTCACTAAAGCTAATATTTACTGCATTCTTTTCTCTGTGTGTGCGCATGCTTGAGATGCTTTAGAGATTAGTCTTTCAGTAGTGTAATGAACTTACTCACCGCTAGGAGTACTGGGTGTGGAGGAAGGACTTCCCCATGACCCGAAGTCACCTCCCAGGTCAGAGTACAAATAACCACTTTCCCATGGTTCAGGATGACCTTGACAGTGAGGGCAGGATGACCTTGACAATGGGGGGAGGGGTGACCTTGACAGTGGGGGAGAGGTGACCTTGACAGTGGGGGAGGGGTGACCTTGACAGTGGGGAAGAGGTGACCCTATTAGAGAAAGATCTAACCTTTAGATAACTAGCATTCCTAAGGGAGAGAGTGAGTAACTTTCTAAGCTTTATAAACCTTTCTTTGTCATCATCATTCACACAAGTACCAAGTTCAGCTCATTCACCTGTACAGTTGTACCTCGCTTAAAGAGCATAATGCGTTCCACAGGATTGCTCTTTAAGTGAGTTTGCTCTTTAAGCGAAACACCATTGAAAATGACCAATTGTGGGGTGGATTGCAAACCTTGATTTATTTTTAAGTGAGTTTTTGTTTAGTTTTATTTGTTAAGCGAAGCGAACATTCAGAGAAAATTCTGCTCTTTAAGCGAGTTACTCTTTAAGCGAGGCGTTCTTTATGCGAGGTTTGACTGTACATCCTTTTCTCTCTCCTTTCTTTCCTTCCTACACTCTCAACCTCAGTAGTGCCTCACTAGCAGACTGGCACCTGAAGCATGTGAGATCAGCCCCCTGCTTCCTTCCTCTTCCATTGCCATGTAGTAAAAAAGGTATAAAGATGGAGAAGTCAAACTGCATTAATATCATGCCTCTTTTTCATGCCTACTTTCAGCCCTCACTATTTAAAAATTCAAGACCAGTTGTTGGTTCGGGGGACTAAATCTAATCTTCATTAAAACATTGGAACTAATATATTTTTGTTGAGTTCTGCTTTGTCACATACAACTTTTCTGTAATATAAAACTAGCAATGCTGACTATCCTTTTCCAAATACACAGGATGTTTAGTTTGGCCCTTTGGAACAACAGTAGAGGTTTGGGAGCAGGAAAGAAAAACTTGTTTATCTACTGATTTAATTTGTAAGAAAGAAGGAATATGGGATTGCTGTGTTTAGCATATTGTGGACAGCTAAAACAAAGCTGTTTGTTGTTCAGTCGCACAGTTGATTCTGACCCTTTGCGACCCCATGGACCACTGTCCGCCAGGCACTCCTGTCCTCCACCATCCTCCTCAACTCACTCAGCTTTCTGCCCATTGTGTCTACAATACCATCCAGCCATCTCATTTTTGGCCACCCCCTTCTTCTTTTGCCCTCCACCCTTCGCAGCATCAAGGCCTTCTCAAGCGAATCCTCTTTTCTCATTTGATGTCCAAAGTACTTTAGCTTCATCTTTACTATTTGACCTTCTAAGGAGCAGTCAGGGTTAATTTCTTCTAAGATTGACCTATTTGTTCTCCTCGCTGTCCAGGGGACTCTCAAAACTCTCCTCCAACACCACATCTCAAAGGCATCTATTCTTCTGCGCTCAGCTTTCCTAACGGTCCAGCTCTCACAACCATACATTGCCACCAGAAATACCACTGCTTTGACTAGACGAATTTTTGTTTGCAATGTGATGTCTCTACTTTTCACTATGTTCCCCAGGTTTCTCATTGCTTGCCTCCCAAGAATCAGTCGCCTTTTTATTTCATGGCTGCGGTATTCATTATTTTTTTCATGTGCTCAACATGCACCTTAAAGAGAAACCTGAAGTCAAGTGGGCATTCACTGCTATTATCACTAGCTTAAAAGAGGGCAGCAACAATCATGTATGCACACATGTGGACACCAAGGCAATAAGCAAAGTCACATGTGGACACCAAGGCAATAAGCAAATCTAAACCATAGACATCTACACATGTCTAAAGCACACTTTATGTACATGAAGCAACTCTCTGCAATTGTTATTCTTATGGTTGTTAGTTGTTTCCATGAACTGTGCATAATTGGTAACTCTCTATTGAGACATTGATCCCCTTCCGTTTATTTATTTATTTATTTTTGAAGCATCAGAATTCAGTTATCAGTGTACTCTGCCCAGAAAGGTTATTCTCAGCAGGAGTCTTTTGGAATCAGCATATGGGAGTCTGTTTTGAATTTACCCTGACTTTGACCAGGATTTGTTATTGTCTCCTCAGGTTAAAATAATAACCAGCAAAGCTTGCCTACCACACTGAAGGCTTACTTTTCTGACAGCAAAATCCTTCCTAATTCTGCTTTTTTGTAAAGAGATTTACTGTTTCCAATAGCTCAACTTATGAAAGTGATGAGGCTCTTTAGAAGTGCAAAAAGCTAAATTAATAAATGCAGGACATTGATTGCCTTAAAATTATCTTAGCCAATGGTGTAAACTGGAGTTACTGAGAAACTTTGACCAAAAGGCAAGCAAGCAAAATTATCCAACTCTCTGTTGTTGTTGTTTTACTGTGAATATAATAATAGTTTTCAGGAGCATTAGCACTTTACTGGATGACGGCTATGCTACATCACTATCAGTCATGACCTGTGTCCCTTTCTGATTATAACTTTTGCCATTTCTTATTTGTTTTTGATCTGTTCCATTCTTTATTTTATGTTTTGGGGACTGTGTACCAAACCTGCAGTGGCATAAGGACTGCGGTGGCTTAGTGGTTAAAACGCTGAACTTGATAACTAGAAGGCCAGCAGGTCAGCAGTAGGAGACCCAAATGCTGCATGATGGAGTGAGTGCCCATCTCTTTCCCAGCTCCTGCCAACCTAGCATTTCAAAACCAAGAAATTGCAAGTAGATAAAGAGGTATCACTTCAGTGGGAAGGTAAATGTCTGCAGACACAGATAGCGCTGGCTCTTTGGCTATAAACGAATATGAGCAACGAACCCTAGAGTCAGATATGACTGGCTCTTGAGCAAAGGTGACCTTTACCTTTACCAAACCAGCAGAATATTTCCCCAAATAATGGTTACTGGTTCCCTGCCAATTGCAAACATGTTCCCTTCCCCTTCCATCATATATGGACTTAAAGCTGAACCACAAATCAGAGGTTTCACTTTACTGTTTAAAACACTGCTAAAGAAGAACCCAGCTTGTTCTCTCACTGACCCATTCAGCCAGGAGAAAGTGGCAAATTGTAACACTCAGCTTGCAACTATAACAATAATTTAATAATTACTGTATGTCCTTTCAAGTCAATTTTGACTTATGGCATCCTTTTCAGGGTTTTATCAGTAAAGAATACACAGAAGTAGCTTACTATTTTTATCTTCTGGGGTCACCCTTGGACTGTGCAACTTGCCAAAGGCTAGCTCTCTCCGGAGGCACAATGAGGAATCAAACTCCCAACTTCTGGCTATGCAGCCAAATAATTAAACCACTGAGCTCTTCAGCCAGTGCTTCAATTTAGTTGGAAAGCCAGAAAATCAGCAATTTAAGACCCGGGTACTGCATGATGGTTTGAGTGCCTGTCTCTGTCCCAGCTCCTGCCAACCTAGCAGTTAGAAAGCAAAAAGTTGCAAGTAAAGAAATAGGGACTACTTTGGTGGGAAAAGATCTTGGGGACATGAAAGGACCCTCATTTGAGCATCCCCTAAACTGAGCTCCTCCAGCAAAAATCATTTCAACCCAGAATTATTTCTGACATGAAATTATTGTAGCTCTGGAATAAGTATGGGTGAATTCGATGTATTGTTCAATGATTACATGATGTAAAGGTCAATGGAAATTAGCACATCCTTCTTTCCTTCCAATCAGGACTACACTCACACATACACATGCATGCACACATGCACATGCATGCACTCAGGCACGCACAGGTGCGCGCGCACACACACACACACACACACACACACACACACACACACACACACACTTTTCAAATTCTAACCATAACCATGTGTGGTGATTTGTTTTGCTCTACAAAAGGACTCAAGAGGAATGACCAGGTGGTTATCAGGTGATGAAGTAAATCAGGATGTGACATTTTACATTAGTTTAATGCTAGATCATTTGAAGCAGCGCCAACAATCTTGAGCAGACCGCAATCCTTCCATAGTATATGTCTCTATGTTTGAACATTTATGAAGACTTTTGGAAAACTCCCCTTTCCCCTGTTGCCATGAAATCCTTTAAATAGTCACAGCAGTTTGACAGCAGACCATAAAAAAGAAGAACCAGGAGGAATTGACAGAAGGATAATAACAAAAGGTGTGGATTGAATCACACTGGACTGAGGGACCAATGCAGACATGGATCTTATTGTGGTTACCTAAACTGAATGCTGACTCAGAAACAGCTGTGAATCGAGCTAAGCAAAATTGTTTCACTGTTGTCACATCCTTTCCCCCTCTTGCTTTCGTGAAAAATGCACTAAAGTTATGAGGCAAAGTCAACTTCTGTCGTCAAATTTAAATAATCAACATCTGTTGCTAGAATTGTTTTATAAATGTTTGATTGCTTGACCATATTATCACAAGGCAAGGAGTAGCACATATTCCCTTATTAAGGTGAATGCAAAGTTGATTTTTCCTCCTATTACAGGAAAAAAAACAGTTTTAAAAAGAGAATCAGGAAACAGGCAGAAACTCTAGTAGGTGAAAAGTAGTTCTTCAGACATTCTCCATTAAGTTTCAGGTTTCGGTGGGAAGAATAAGATAGTGGGGGAAATATTGTGGTGACCCCTTGTCATTGTGTTTATTTGTGCTGATGAAATGTTTTCGTCACCAGAAGTCAAACATTCGCCTGCCAAAGAGATTTGTGTGTAATTATTGCAGAAATTAGTATGTCATAAACCTTCTACACTGAACATTGAGATACTTTTGAGTCCACAGTGGTCTCTACAATACTTCATTTATACCCACCAAAGAGCAAGACAGGCTATTCCATTTTGTTTATCTTAATGCTAGTATTCATATGTATTTGGTTTGGAGCATCAGACTTTCAAAAGATGAGATAAATCTATACCACCAGGAAGAGACAACCACCTATCTCATGTAAATAATCCATTAGATTAAAGCACAAATAAGTAAACTTCAATTATTTATTAATTTCAGCTGTTGTAGCAAAACACTTCTCACCCCAACCTTTGGAACAATGACAGCAAATCCTTGGTTTTCCCTCAGATTATTCATTCTATGTGCCCTTTCCAGTCATGTAATGGGGTAGACTTTTAAATAGGTCAGCAACTAGAAGCAATATGAATGTCAGGATATTGTTTCCAGAGTGCCTTGCTGACTGGCATGTACAGTGACTTAGCAGATTCTTCTTCAATACAACAAAGAACAGTCTGGCATCTAAATTTTATCCCCCTCAAGGACATTTAATCTCCTTTGCCATAACTTTGATCTTTCTGAGCAGAATTGGAAAGGCCATCTCGATAAATAACTTTGTTATAAATAAATAACTTTGTTATTTAAGTCATGTTAGAGAAAATGTCTGGATAACCTACAGTTCTAGGGTGTTTTTATTGGTCTGGAGATGGAAAAGACTAAAATAAAATAACATTCTCCATTGGTAGAGTTAAGGAGTTTAGAGGATTTTCTGATTCAGACTAAAATAAAGGATTTGGAAAAGATGGAAGAAATAGGAATAAAAACTATAAAGGATTAGTGGAGGAAAGTTAAGAATAAGTATGAGACGGAGAGGATATATTCAGTAATAAAGTTAAATTGACTTGAAACATTACAGACGGAGAATTGGAAGAAAGCATGGTTTAAAAATGTGGTCCTGGTAGGGATCTGACAAAATTTGAAGACATAATAAATCAACTGTAGCAAAAGACAATCCCAATAAAGGAAATAGTAAGTAAAGTTTATAAATAGCAAGTAAAGTTTATAAAGAGGAACAGGCCAGAAAATGCTTAGAGAAACATGGGAGCTAGACCTAAAGATTAAAATAGGAGAGACAGGATGGAATAGAATATGGACTCAAAGAATTATGAAGAACATGTCAGTAAGAATTAAGGAGCAGAGTTTTAAGCTGATATGGAGGTGAGATATGACACCAATTCGGTTAAGCCAATATGACCTTAATTATAGAAAAGAGTGTTGGAGAGGCAAAGAAAGACTTGCTACTTATTTTCACCTATGGTGGGACTCCAAGATAGTGAATAATATTTGGATAAATGTTTTTGAAGAAATTAGTAAGATATTATCTTAAAATTGCAAATTAGTCCTAAAATTGCATTGATAATGGATTTGAGTGATTTAAACATGGATAAGTATAAGAAAGATTTGATTATAATTATGGTAACAAGTACAAGATTATTAATAGCAAAGAACTGGAAAGCATATGTACATATTTAATTGGAAGAATGATATAAGGAATTATGGAACCTCGCATGAAATGATGAGCTGACATATAAAATCAAGCCCCACAAAAAGGAATGAAAAAGAATAATTAACTTCTGAATATTTGGGGCGACTTGATTGACTACATATTCCAAGAATCTAAGGGAGTTAAGTCAGGTCAAGAATTCAATACTTTTTGGAAATAGGGACGAAGTCAATAAATAGACAAATGGATATGGATACTAGGTGATCAAGAAAGATGGTCCCAAGGATGGAGGATGCACTTTGTTTGCTTGTCTGTTTGTGTGACTTGTTTAGCCGCCCCCTTGCCAAAGCAACGCCAGGTGGCTTACAACACAAGAAACACCCCCAACATAACACACTCCAGCAACCCATACATATCGATAAGCATCATAAAAACTCTGAAATCTCTGAAATCTAAAAATTTTAAAATCACCAAATCTCAAATCTAAAAATCTAAAATCCCCATTATAAAATTGTCAGATGGTTGTATGAGCCTGATGGGTGGAGTAAATCCAACAGCAGCATCCCACACCCACTGGGCCAGCCATGTCTTTAAGTCTTTTATAAAGGCTAGCAGTTGTGGTTGGAGGCACAGATCCATTGGCAGGAGGTTCTGGGGCAGATACCGAAAAGGCCCTCCATCTAGTGCTGGTCCTCCCTCTGGTCCACCCTAGTGGGACAGGCAGATGTTCTCAGGATGATGCGGTCTCTTAAGTAACCTGATCCACTACCATGTAGGGCTTTAAAGGTCATAACCAGTACCTTGATTTGCACCTGGAGGCACACCTGTAACAAATGCAGCTCCTGCAGCAAGGGTGCAGCATGGTCATAACGGCCACACCCTATCACCATGTGGGCTGCCGCATTCTGCACCAGTTGCAGCCTCCTAATGGTCATCAAGGGCAGCCCCATGTAGAGTTTGTTACAATAATCTAATCTAACTGGGAGGTGACCAGTGAGTGAGTGACCATGAGCAAGGAGTCCGGGTCCAGGAACGGGTATAACTGGTGAATCACTTAAACTTGAGCAAAAACTTCCTGGCCATGACTGCCACCTGTTGTGTATTAATAATGTTTGCTTAAAGATTTATAATATGTTCTTTGTGATTAGATTTCAGTTTTGTTATATGTTATTTAACTTTGTTTAGTTAATTTTTTTTAATTTAAAAAGAAAAGAAAATAACACTTAAGGAGTGTGTATGGATTTATGCACACTTCCAGTCTTAGAGTCTGGGAAAGTACGATGAAGAAGACATAGGAAAAGGAAAATAAATGTATTTTTGCCCTCACCAAAATAGCACATCAGTTATCCAGGAATAATAAGAGAAAGAAAATCACCACAGACATAGCTGGAGTTAAAAGTAGCTGTGGTGTGTCATCTTTTATTCAGTGTAGTGGTGGGACATGCAAGGAAATGAGGCCTTGAGAGAGATATAAATCATAGCTAGATTTGCTTTTAAAGTGCCTGGACTAGAAGCTCTTTAGAAAAGGTCTAGAAGGGGTCCTGAGTAATGATCTGTTTCCTCTCTAAAGAAAGATGAGAAAAGAGTAGAAGAAAACGGACTGCAACAAATGACAAATGGATGATGACAGGAGGAAGCCAGTGAACTTGAAATAAGACAAATGTGTTATCAAGTAAGTTTTGACGCAAAACTCTGCACACATGGGATGACAGCAATGACAGCTCTTTCAATTGTTAGACACATCTGAAAGTACTTACAAACCTACAAAGGACTTCCAAAAAGAGCCCAGTGCAAAATTCTCAGCTAGTTGCATCAGATTGTGGGTACATTACTGTGAAAAATCAACACATTAGCACTAACATTATTTTTTTCAGAAAAGTAACTTAATCTTTTTTATTTAAAAAAAAACCCCTAACATTACATTAATGCCTTATATGGATGCATTATCTTTTTTATCACTTTTACAATTACTTTTTTAAAACTTAAAACAGAAAAATGGCCCCAAATCACTCAAAATTCTCCCAGATGACAAAAAGCATTACAAAAATTTTGGCCACTAATAAGTAAGCATAATAAGCTTTAGGGGAGTACTTTCTGATTTTGTTCATCTTCATTTGGCAAATAAGGCAATTAAAAAAACTTTCTCTTTGCCTAACCCTGTATGACTTTTATTGGTCTCAGATTTTGCACATTTTGAGCACTGATTTTTTTTTTTTGCATTCCTGTCAAAAGCACAAAGTCAAAATGTGTTTATATTTTACATAGACTAGTAAAAGTAGGAGCACTGGATGACTTGTTTGTGTGTTTGTGATCAATCAGCCTATTCTGTTCTTGTCATGTGTGTAAGCTTCTTCTTTACTTCCTCTTTTACTATAACAGATGTCACTTAACTTAAAAAGGATTAAAACATACCAGGTTGGTTTATCAAGTTATATGACTCATCACATGTAGGAATCTGAGCACATTTTTCACATACTTTTTCTATAATTTATTTATTTATTTATTTAGATTTATTATCCCGCCCCAATCAGGTGAACCTGACTCTAGGCGGCTTACATAAAATTCATAAATTAAAACCTTGAGGTTCAAAATTACTTAAAAATCAATTTAAAAAGAATTAAACTATGAATTTACAAAAATCTAAAAGATTTAAAAAGGTTAAAAGGTTTAAAAAGATTTAAAAAGTTTAAAAGAGTGAGGGAGGGGTGGCTGTCCCATCAGATCAACCACCCAACATGGGACCCCATATTCCTAGAGCCCCACACCTGCCCTGCCAGCCAGGTTTTTAGGCCATTCCGAAAGGGCAGGAGCTCTGTCTGTAGGCGTAACTCAGTTGGCAGGAGGTTCCAAAGGGCCGGGGCAGCCACGGAGAAGGTCCTCCTTCTGGTGCTAGAGAGAAGCGCCTCTCTAGCAGATGGAATGATAAGAGAGCCTCTCTGATCCTCCCTGGTGGGACGGACAGATGTCCTTGGAACGATGCGGTCTCTTAAGTATCCTGGCCCACTACCATGTAGGGCTTTAAAGGTAATAACCAGCACCTTGAATTGCACCCGGAGAGATACTGGCAACCAGTGCAGCTCCTGAAGCAGTGGTGAGGCACGAGCATAACGCCCGCAACCCATCACTACCCAAGCAGCCGCATTCTGGACCAGCTGCAGCCTCCGAATGGTCACCAAGGGCAGCCCCATGTAGAGCGCATTACAGTAATCAAGTCTGGAGGTGACCAAAGCATGTGTGATCATGATCAAGGAGTCCAGGTCTAGGAGTAGGCGTAGCTGGCGTATTACACGAAGTTGTGCAAAAGCCCTCCTGGCCACGACTGCCACCTGCTCTTCGAATAGTAGTCACGAGTCCAAGAGGACTCCCAGATTACGCACCGGGTCTTTTGGGGGCAAAACTGCCCCATCCAGAACCAAAGATGGCAACTCCCGAGATAGCACAGGACCCCTTACCCATAGCCATTCAGTTGTAGCCAGTTGTCCCCCATCCAGACCCTGACAGCCTCCAGGCACCTGGATAGGACTTCTCCTGCATCAATTGGATCTCCACTGGCTGAGATATACAGCTGGGTGTCATCTGCATATTGGTGATACCTCACCCCGTGGGAACGGATGTTCTCACCCAGTGGCTTCATGTAGATGTTAAATAGGAGAGGCGAGAGTACTGAGCCCTGAGGCACCCCATATTGCAGAGGCCTAGGGCTGGACCTCTCGCCTTCCAGCCACACCGACTGGGTCCGGCCCCTCAGAAATGAAGAGAACCAGGCCAACACAGTGCCCTGGATTCCCAATCCTTGAAGCCTTCCCAGAAGGATACCATGGTCAACAGTATCAAAAGCTGCTGAGAGGTCAAGAAGAGCCAGGACGGATGGATGACCTCCATCCCGTTCTCGCCAGAGATCATCCACCAATACAACCAATGCAGTTTCAGTACCATATCCGGGCCTGAATCCTGACTGGAAAGGGTCCAGATAATCCGCTTCATCCAGGACTTCCTGTAGCTGCCACGCCACTGCCTTCTCCAAAACTTTACCCCAAAAGGGTAGGTTGGATACTGGTCGGTAGTTGGTAAGTACCGTAGGGTCGAGGGATGGCTTTTTCAGGAGGGGACGCACCAAAGCATGTTTTAAGGGTGCTGGAAAAAGCCCCTCCTGCAGAGATGAATTTATAATTGCCTCGACCCAACCGCCTGACACAGATGCCTTGACTAGCCAGGCAGGGCATGGATCCAATTCACAGGCAGTGGCACGAACAGATCCAAGAAGCCTGTCCACGTCCTCAGGGCCAACTGGATTGAACTGATCCCAGATAACATGGCCAGACTGTACTCTGGTCAACCCCAGCTCTGTCTCTTCCATGCCGGGATTAAACTTCAAGCGAATCTGAGCGATTTTCTCTGCCAGATAATCAGCAAAAGCCTCAGCCGATCCCTGCCAACCAGGGCCAGACCCCCCTCTTCCAAGTAGGGACCTGGTCACCCGGAACAAGGTCGCTGGGCGATTATCCGCGGAGGCAATAAGGGCGGTGAAATATTGTCGTTTCACCGCCCCCATCGCCACTAGGTAGGCTTTAATGGCAGCTCTAACAAGTGTTCGATCAGACTCACTCTGGGTCTTCACCCAGCGGCGCTTTCGGCGTCTCTTTGCCCGTTTGAGCTCCCTCAGCTCTTCTGTGAACCAAGGGGATGATCGATGCCCGCGGGCAAGGAGAGGCCATAGTGGAGCAATCACATCCAAGGCTGCTGTTACTCTCTCGTTCCATGAGTTGACAAGAGCCTCAGACGAATTGCATTGCAGGTCAAGAGGAAAACACCCCAGTTCCCTCTGGAATCCTTCCGGATCCATTAGTCACCAGGGGCAGGCCCATTTAACTGGCCCTACCTCCCTGTAGTGAAGCCTCGCCCCCAGGAAGTCTAGAGTCACCAGATAGTGATCTGACCATGGCACAGGGGTAATGTCTAAATTCTGTGGTTTCATAATATACAGATTCATCTTTGTGTATTTCCTGACATACCCATTCTTCTACACATTTTCTCCACTGACTAAAGTATATTGGTGTACATTTTTTCAAATGTACAAATCTACTTAGGAGCAGTGAAAATGGCTGCACAATGGAGTGAGCTCTTGTCTCTATCCCAGCTTCTGCCAACCTAGCAGTTAGAAAGCAAGAAATTGCAAGGAGATAAATAGGTACCACTTTGACAGGAAGGGTAAAAGTGTTCCATGTGCTCCAATATTTCGTCATGCTTGACACATGACCACAGAAACGTCTACAAACTCAGATAGCACTGGCTCTTGGGCTGTAAACAGAGATGAGCACTGTCTCCTAGAGTTGGAGATGACTGGCTTTTGAGCAAAGGAAACCTTTACTTTAACTAAAGCAAGAAAGGACTTGGGGTTTCTTGAAAGCAACTTTGGGAAGGAGTTTTGGAAACATAACAATCTTGCATGTTTTCTAATACTGGGTATCAGTGGGAAAGGGGCCTTTGGGAACTAAAGGAATTCTCCTTTCTGATTAACCAATTAGTAAAGTTATTTTTCTCATTTCTTGGACTTATCCCTCCTTTCTTTCTCTTTGTTTGCTTGGCTTCTTTTGTTTGTTAGTCTTTCCCTATTGTGATTCCTAGCACCATGTGGCAGGAAGCATGGTGGATCTCTCCAACCTGTGAAAGCTCCAGTCCTGTTCTCTTTCTCTTATTCTTTTGATTGTAACTACTGATCACAACCTAAGTAAAGATATCTTTTTTTTTAACTAAGATGCTTCTAGGACAGTGATGGTGAACCTTGGCATTCCAGATGTTCTTGAACTTCCATTCCCAGAAACCCTGATCAGCAGCAGTGCTGACTTGGGCTTCTGGTAATTGAAGTCCAAGAACACCTAGAATGCCAACGTTCGCCATTATGGTTCTAGATTTATTTATTATTATTTATTTATTATTATTTATTTTTTCCAATATGTATCACCTCCCAATTCTGAAGACTCTGGGCGGCTCACAGAAAAGACCAGTCACAATTTAAAAAAAAGCAATAAAACCCCATTAAAAGCACTAACAAAAATTAAGAAGTTTAGAAGATTAAAAGATTAAAGAGAGATAGAAAGTATTTCACTAAATTAGCCAGCAGGCTGGGGCAACTGCTTCAGTGGTGCCCCACACCTGCCCTGCCAGCCATGTCTGTAATCTTTTCCTGAAGGGCAGCAACTCTGTCTGGAGACACAGCTCAATTGGCAGAAGGTTCCATAGGGCCAGAGCAGACACTGAGAAGGCCCTCTTTCTAGTTCTAGAGAGACGTTCCCCTCTAGCTGATGGAACAACGAGAGAGCCTCTCTGGTCCGCTTTAGTGGGACGGACAGATGTTCTACTCAGTGTCGGAAAGGGGACAGTTGGGTCTCAAAAACTGAGCTATTCTTTTCACACTTTCTCTGCTGTTGTTGCTTTTTGCCTTTTTATCTTATACTTTGCTAACTATGTGAAGGAATAGTAACCAGAATTGCACAATGAGTCACAAAATTCCTGGTGAATTTTGGGCAGTCATGCTCACTCTGCCTCCCTACCTCAAAGGGTTTTGCTGAGGACGAAGTGGGAAGTGAAAGAGCTGTATTTCCACCTTGGCTTCATTGGAAGACAGCTGGGATATAAAAGTAACAGATAAATAAATAATAATTACAAAGATGGAATCTTTCCGAATGCATGCTCCTAAGGAAGGGAAGGTAAAACAAAAGTAGGCTACTAGAATGTCTTTGGCTGGATAATGTCACGATCAGAATGTAGAACTAATATCCATGCTCTGACTCAAACAGATCCTCTCACATTTATTTTTTCCTTATTTTGCAATGAAATTTTAGGGTCAGAAGAAGACAAAAGTGGAATGCATCTGTTGAATGTCTACTAGACTCATCTCTGACAAAAAGATGACAGTTTGAGAAATGTGCATTCGCCTGTTGTAGAGATTGTGCAACTCTCCGAATACAGTACACTGAATACAAAGCTGGGAGGTAGGCAAGGAGAAAGAAAGAGGTCAGAACAAAGCTGCTACTCTTCCTCTACCCCATCACCCTCCTTGCTGAAAAGCCCACTTTCTCCAGTTGAAACCTCACCCTACTTAGCCTGCTCAGAGATAAGGAGTCCTGTTAACCACAAACAACTTTCACAGAACAGGGTATGCAGTTACTGCTGGAGGTGGCAACAATTTAGGCAGACACCTGCTGCTTGGGGAGAAAGGAATCCAAGTGGCAGTAGCTCTCAGTCTTTCTCCCCTCCAGGGCTGCTCGGCTCTATCTGACAATGTTACATTCCTAAAAATGAGTGTCTTTTTGTTATCTGTGTCTTGATTCCAATCACCTGTGGTTTTTCTCTGCATCCAGTGAAGCAAGAATTTCCTATATCTTCCAAGAATGTTTGACTGTCACTCAACCATGACTGTAGCTCGTTTGGCATTTGGGAAGTTCAGCCCTGGAAATGTGTTGTGCTACGTTGTCTGGCACAATCTGGGAGCTGTAATCTACAAAAGTAGTTTGTCCAAGCTCTTACACAAAAGTTCCTGAGTTCTTCTATCACCAGCAGCAAAGGACCAATAGAGGAGATGAAGTATTTCTTTCTGATATTTTGGGATAAAAGGGAGAAATCAAAATGACAGTGAGAAAGGGTAAAAGAGAACAAGCATTAGAATGCCAAAAAGTGTACTTTTTTATTTGTATGAGTCAACATTTTGCATTGGGTTGTCTGTTTTTGAAACTTGATTTGAGAATCTCTGCAGACCTATTAACTTCCCGAGGAAGGCATCAGAATATAACATGTACCAAAACACAGTACATTCTGATGCCTTCCTCAGGGGAGTTAATAGTTTTGAAGAGATTCTTGAAGCAAGTTTCAAAAACAGACAACCCAATCATCCTCTATAGGGGCAATTAGTATGAGCTGACAAGACAGCTTCCTTTGGTAGCCTATGTTGATGGGGTTAAACATGTGGCAACAATGCGACACTACCAGTGAGACATTCTCCAGCATCTAATCCCAGGGAGTGAGATTGATGTCTCACAGAACATATGAAAGTTCCCGTTTGGCACCAAATGGGTGAGCATTTCTGGCAAAGCAAGGAAGCAGCTGAGGCTGAGTCCCCGTAATTCACACAAAGTCCTCTAGTGAATCCAGAATTTAAACTCAATCATTCTATCTGCAAACAAGCCAAGTAAAATTGGGAATAAACCAAAGTGCTAGGCTGCAGAGTGCTAGGCGGGCGGGAAGCAAGGGCAGCAAGAAATCTGGTTTTGGCCAAGAAAGAAATCAAAACATTCCATTGATTTGCACAGCCTTGCTTCAAACTTCCACCTCTGTTTCAGAGGTTGCTCCTGAATATCACGAACCAAAATAAAAGTGTCACCTGGCAAAACACAGATCTTGAGCTTTCTTCTGAAGCGGCAACAACTGATTCATTTTCATTTAGAACTCTTTTTTTTTTATTTCATATTCCCCTCCCCAGAAGAAAAGTGAATAAAAAAGAAAAATTAGGTGGCTACTTACTGAATCTCACCATTGTTTCCTTTTTACGCTGTGTTAGAGCACTTAAATAGCACAATAATTTAAACTGTTTAAAACTGCATTATATAACAAGTGCACTGCGCAGGCCAAGACCCTGGGCTGGTTTGCTGGCCTCTGCTTCATAAGAAGGTCAAGAAGAAAGCTATCCATTAGTTTATCCATTCCTCCAGTAAATGATAGTTAAAAGGCTTCATTCTTTGTCCCCTTTCTGCCCCCATTTTTAAAATAGTATTTACTGTTTTCACTTTTCAGAGGATGACCAGGTGTAAACACAAGAAAAACATACCTTATATTGGTTGAAACCCAATACTAACTCACACCGAGAGTAGGCTCATCGAATCAGTGTTGCTTTGTTGAACCAGCTCCTCTGTAAGTTCCATTGATTCTATTGGCCTGTATTTGCAACTTACTTACTACTGGATTTAATCCAGTGAGTCAACTCTTAGCCATGTAATAGAGCTTTGTAAAGTTATTTTTCTTGACTACAGTCCTCAGAAATCCCTAGCTTTTATGGTGACTGAGTATCCTAGTTAGGATGACTGTTCGGAGCTCTCCATGAACATTCCTAGTTTGGCTATTTTATATACTTTTAAACCAGGGGTTCACAAACTTTTTGCACTGCTGGCTGGACCACGCCCCTTCATACAGATGTGTGGGACAGAGGCATGGTTCATCCCACCACTTCTGGCAGTGGTGGTGGCCCATTTTCAGCCTGGTTTTGCTGCTTCTGCCGCTTCCAGTGGTGGCACAGGGGTCTTCACCATGGGCCGGATTAATTGGTGTTGTGGGGTTGATTAGGCCCATGGGCCATAGGTTGCAAATGTTTGTTTTAAACTGAGCTACTAGAAATTAATCTTAAACCTGAGGATTTCTGCAATGTAGAACAAACAGAATAGACCATATTGCCAGCAGCTTAATGTGATCATCTGGTGGCAGTTAACTAACCTGATAACCCTGAGGACTAATGAACTTGGGTGGCAAAGTCCACAGGGGAGGGTGATTAAATCCCACTTGAATCCATCTTGATGGAGAGCAGCAGCTTCATCAATACTGTCCTGGGGCTGAGGAGGACTTTGTGTGACAAAATGACTCAGTACCAGAAAGTGACTCACAAAATTGTATCAGTGCTATGGGTATCATGCTGCGATGCAGAAGGCAAATTGATGACTACTGCATTATATTGTTCCCAGGACAATCTTCATGGCGTATCGCCATAATGATAGCCAATATTCAGAATCTGATATGGCTTTTGAACAGAAGAACATAATGAGATGTACCAGAATGGGAATGACTCAGAAGGGATCTTTCTTGTCGTCAGTCAAATTAGAGAGAGAATGTGGAAATGTGCATAAGCAACATTTATGTATAGTTACCCCACTTTTTGTCCTCACTAATCACTTTTTTCTTTCCTAATTGGAGATGTGATGACATTGCATTTAACCTACATGTATTTATTTGTTTATAGATAACTTATCAGGGAAATGTCTTAGAGCTGTAAATATAAAAATGTATTGTATATGTATTGATGAATGCATTTAGTAAAAGAATACAACTGATTCAGTAAAATAAACATTGCCTTGAAAAAGCTTTCTTTCTCTATAGTCACAGTGATTCCTCTGGTGCTATAGTGATGACAGACGGACAGGGCTGAGCAGTCAGTGGGACTTGGAAGGTGGCATCTCACTGATATGATTGTGCTTCTTCTCTCTTCCGAGCAAAATGAAACCCTTGTGGTGGTGGAACCACCTATATTTCTGTTTTAAGTGGTGCACTAAAGTTTGTGATCATTTCCCATCACCTCCACCGATCAGATTATTCACTTGAAATTACAGTAAACCTTACTACCTAGTAAGCAGTATTGCAACTTGAGTAATGGGCTAATTTTGTTTCACTACCTCAAATGTCCTCCTCATTAAATCTAGAATGATCCAAAAATCAACTACCACATGGGAAGCCCTTCCAAAAACAAACACATTATACAAAACAAAATTCATACACACATAGCTTAAGCAAATTTAATATCACTGCCACAATACATACATTGGCTGAACATTGTATTATTCAGACTGTTAACATAGTTGACCACAACTGTTGAGATATAAATTTCATACAGAAATGTAGTCTTATGAAATACTTGTGAACATCTTACTTAAAAGAAGCCCTTCTCATCAATAAGAAAAACTATTACAATATGTATCCAGAGATGCATCTTACTGAGAGAAATCAGAGAGCTGCTCTGTAGTCTAAGTTATCATATAGAGCACATGTCTTGTATAGTTTCTTGGCAACCTAACGGTAAGGACATTGTGTTCTTTTCATTAATTTCATAATTTCATTCACATAAATAGGAATCTTGGGGAACTTTCTGTCACTGGTGGGAAAGAGTAACTCATATTTTCAGTTGTCAGAATTAGATGAAAATAGTAATACCAGTGATACACAAAAGAACATCTGTGTGCTGCTCATGACATACTTCTAATACTTGAATGCTAGGCATTAGTCAACATGAGATCAGGTTGCTCAACATTTATCAAATAAATCATTTCAGTATGACATTAGAGCCAGGAAATCTAATAAATTTTATTCAGACTCAGTTCTTTTGTAATATAATTGAATGATATACCACTGCCCTTAAATTGGCATTCCATGAATTGACTATATTGTATTCTTTCCCAAGGCCTCTGGAAAGAAAAAGGCAACACCTTATTGTTCTACACTTATGTCTACAGAAATCAGCCCAAGGCTAAGTATGAGTACAATTTGTACCAATGCACAAATTACTAATTAAATATGCACAAGACCATAGGGCTTCCTGTAATTCCCGAAGCAAATTGCAACGATCATATAAGCATTAACAATTGGTAAGGATAAAACTGCTCACAGTTATATATCTCACTATGGTTTGAAACATACAGCAATGGCTCACATACAGCAGCATAACCTATACTTCATAAGGCTGATTTTTTAAAAAAGATTTTTGATGTTATCAAGAATCCTCCTCAACACAAATATGTATGTATATTGCTAGAAATATATTATAAGTATATGGACATAGAAGAAGTGTTTTCTGAAAAAGAGCAACAGAAGCATCTAAGGGAGTAAAAGCCCTAATCTGGCATTAGAATCAGGGGATTTCTGGCTACACTAAAAGAGCAGTGGACAGGGTGAGTGGGTGTTGCCTATGGCATTGGGTGCAAAGTGACAGAGAGCATGGTGGGGTGCAGTGATGGGCAGCAAAAAATTTTACTACCACACTGTGGGCAGAGCTGATGTCATAGGTGGAGCCAACATCATGATGTCATGGGCAGAGCCAACGTCATGACATCATGGGCAGAGCCAACAATGTGGGCGGAGCCAAAGTAAAAAAACCCATAAAAATAAGTACACATAAAAATACAAATTAAATAGACATAAAAACACATAAAAATACACATAAAACACATAACAATACACATTAAAAATAAATACACATTAAATAGACATAAAAACACATAAAATACAAATTAAATACACATAAAACAAATAACACACATTAAATAGACATAAAACACATAAAATTACACATTAAAAATAAATACACATTAAATGTACATTAAAATATACCCACCCACCCCACACCCAAAGACAAGTCACTTATCCTGGGGAGCAGGCTTTAGGGAGCTTCAGGCTAGCAGCTGCTCTTTCTCTGCCCCACTTGAGAGGACAGCAAGGAGGCCACCGAGGGCCTCAGCAGCAGCCACCGGTTCCTCCGTGGCTGTGCGTGGCCGCCCAACGTTCTGTGCTGCCACACTCCAAGCAGTGAATGGCTGCTTGGCTCGGCAGGCAGAGTGCTGTAGGTGCGCATGCACACCAAGCATTGTAGGTGCGCATGCAGGCCAAGTGCTGTAGGAGTGCATGAGCAATGAGCACTGTAGGCACACATGTGCAGTGAGGGAATGGGCTGCTGGTCATGGACTGTAAACAACTTAAATAAAATAAAGTGAGGGAATGGGTGAAAAGGTAAGCCCCCAAGGTGGTTTCCCCCAAAATCTGCTACCGGTTCTCCAGGACACTGGGGTAAGCTACTTCCGGTTCTGACAAACTGGTGCAAACTGGCTGCTGCCCATCACTGGCAGGGTGGTGGTGTCTGATGCATCACCGTGCATCAACCAGCCATGGCAGGGGGTGGGGCTCGTTGGTGCATGGAAATACCCACCCCACGGAAACAGCACCCTGCTGCCTCAAAGGTTCCGGCTTGGACAGAAATTGACTTGCGCCATTGTGCAGCTGTGTCATACTTCTGCCTGCCTCTGAGGGGTGACAGACCCTGTGACGCACTGGGATTTGTCCCAGTGTCCAAAATAGCCACTACGGGCCTGATTAGAATACCTGCTTTTGTCAGCTTGCTTAGCTCTACCTCAAGGTTATTACTTTTTTCACATGATGACTATGAAATATAGCCTCTATAAAAAAGCAAGCACCCAGGTTTTCCAAGCTTCTTGCTAACATGTCGAGCTTTCACACAAACAGGAGCTTTCCCAGCCATGATAGTGCTTGGCAAAGTGAATATTTGTAAAAAAAAATACCAACCTGAAGGAAAAAAAATACATAAAACTTTTTTGAAGTGAATAGTGAAATTAGAATATTTACCATAGCCCATAACTTAGTTTGCTGAGAAAGTAGTTTATACTGGGGCAAGAAGACAGCATGAGCATTGCTTGAGCATCAGTTACAGTAGGGCATGAACTTGGAAATAAACAGCATGTGAGGCCACAGTTCTTTTGTACTATTAGAGGCTTTCTAATGGAGCAGCCTTTCAGAGAATATATCAAGAGAAACTAACCTATTTGTCTCCAACTTTACACTTGTGGTCCACCCATTATTCATTTTATTTTTATTTTGTGGGGAAAGGGTCTCAATATAGGTGAACTAGTGGGTCTTTTGATTTACAAACACATCTTAACATTTTGATATTCCTCAATTCTTCTGCTGTGCCCATATTGAATGCATGTGTGACTACATAGTTTGCCGACCCACATGTGTCTTCTATGAAACGAATCATTCATCTTATATTTCAAACTGATGAGAGTGCATTAATTAACCCCAAAAGACAGACAGAATTCTTAGCATGCATTGTTTTGTAGGATATATTCTTGTGGGGAGGTCCAAAGTGAGTGATTTTATTTATTTGTTTGCTTGTTTAGAGAAATTGTGTCCTTCAACTGTTAAAAATCAACAGCAGACAAAATAAATACACAGAAACAGCAGAAAGTAGGCATTGAAACTGCCATGTTTCCAAATGCATTTCAAAATAAAGTCTTCCCCATTTATCAAGAGGGAAAAGGTAGGAAGATGAGCAGATATCTCTCATCAGAAGAAAATTTCAGAAGTGAAAGATGGTTCAGCAATATTTGAGAACAAACAACTATAAGTCAGAAGAGGGCACCCTTGGGTGTTTTCCCTCTTGCTTATCTGTCCTGACCTTCTTTAGGACTCTTGGGACAGACTTTTCTTCCTTCCCCAGCCAGACCTCTGTCTCCAAAGCATTTTGGAAGCTAACGCATTATTCTTTGTTCTGTGTGGCAAAAGCCACTTTCAGAACCTCAAGTCTCCAAAATCTGTCTAATCAAAGTGTGCCCACCAGGCACCTTAAATCAAGATAGTTCTAGCTTTCAAAGTCTCCCCCTTTTCCAAAGACAGAATCTTCAGGGTCCTAAACCAAGTTAGTAAAAGTGTTCAGAGGGAGTAGAAACTCTGTTGTCCATTTCTTTTTCTAAGAGAGAAAACTCAGCTATGGAAGCTCACAGAGGTGGTATGGTAATCAGTCAAGAAAGAAAAGAAGGGCTGAACTTTAAATTTAAAATCCCAATGTATAGCTGTGGAGCAATATATGCTACTTGACACCAAAGTATGTGACACACATATGTTGTGGGAGGCAAAGGGGCAGGGAGAGCGCAGAGAATAACAGAGCAGATTTTAGATGAGGGGCCAACCAAATTCTGCCTTTCTTCCTAAAATCTTTGTAAGTGGTCCAACCATTCAGCACTAGTAGAAAGCTATGTTTTCAAGTGACATTTTTTAATTATGAGTCAGCTGTTCATTACTGGAATAAGCATTGATTCTGTTGCCTAGCTGGGTATTAGGAAGCAACTTTCAGTTCATTAGAGAGAAATTATCATTGCCACATTTAATGGTTATTATTCGGGGAGGGGTGTCTCTATTTGAAAGCTCTGGAGGAATTACAGTTGTTGAGGTATTCACAAATGTGCTTTTTATTTTTAATGATTATGAACATTTTAAATATTTCTAAGGTGCCATTGAAAAGTTAATTATGTAATTTGCTGTAATAACTCCATTAAATTATATACAATACGTGGCACAGCCAGGACATGCTGTGAATACAGACCAAAGACAGTAGACTACAATTAAGCACTGTGTAATTTCCTACATGATTTAGTGAGAATAGCATGGGAGAAAGAAAAGCTTTGTGTCTCTATATACTTAACAGTCTTTTTTATTTAAAAAAATATTAAATTCACTAAATTAGTGTATATTAATCTCTACATGCTTTACAAAGCCACGTGTTTCCTGAGAAGGTGGTTACTGTAGAAACTAATAATGTCTTTCTTTTTTTCCCCTCTTTTTTTCTCTTTTCTTTTTATTAATAAGTGGTAATATGATTGAAAAATAATAAGTTCTGATAATTTAAAAAAAAATGAAATGATGAATATTGAGGAGTTGGATAATGCTTTAAGATGTTCTTAGTATCTATGGATGTAAATGTAGGAATTATTAGAACAGTAAGAATGTATTTTGTTTGTATTCCGCTCGGTCTTTTTTGACATATATTTGTAATTTTTGTTTTTTCTTTCTGTATTGGTTGTATTTTTTTCTTTAAAATTTAAATTTAAAAAAGGTATATTATACATGTCTTGATCCACAAAAGATCACATTGAAATATAACAGTTAGTCTTTAAAGTGAAAAAGAAAAAGAAACTAATAATGTCCTTTCATTGGTAGAAAAAAAACATTAATTCATTCAATCAATCACTCATTCTCATCCTCTATTTTCCAACTACTTGTGTTATGTGCAATAAAAATACTATAACAATTTAAAATTATAAAATGAAAAAATACATGATCAGTAGCCAGATGATAGGATAACAATTTAAATCAGCATTAAATCATTTTCAAGAATAACATAAAACATTTGTTGTTGTTCAGTTGCACAGTTGATTCCGACCCCATTGTCACATAAAGAATCACACAGCTTAAAAACCCATTTCAACAGAACACTGTTTACTCTCTGCCTTAAGCGAGATAAAGAAGGAGACAAAGTTTCTTCCCTCGGGAAATTCCATAGCTGGCGTCAGGCTACCCAAAATGCCCTTTCTCATTTACTCACTCATCTCAAATGTCTACAAGTGAGATATATAACAGAACTCCTATGTTGACTGGTAAAACATGGACATAGTTATAACAAAGGAGGTAATTCTTCAAATATCTTGGGTCTTGATCATTTAGAACCTTTTTTCTGAGCATAGTTCAAGGTGCTAGTTTTGATTGACAAAGTGTAGTGTGTTCTCAAAAATATAATTCAAAATCTGAACTTTTCAAATATTGTAGATTTATGGTTGGATATGAATTGATGTTCACATCTATGATGAAGTCTTGTAAGTCACTTAATTTTCATAGCTGTATACCCATACCTTGTGACAGTGGTGGGATGTCAAAAAATTTACTACCCCACCGTGATGTCATCACAGTATGGGCGGAACCATCGTCATGATGCCATGATGTGGGCAAGGCCTAAGAAAAAATAAAAATAAAAATAAGCACACACACATGCGCATGCACACACACACACCTCAACCCACCCACCTACCCCAAACAAAAATAAACCAGAGCTTAAAGCTTATTCTGGCTAATCTTTCTCACACTAGGTCAAATGGAAGGAACTACAGAATGAACTCACCACAAGATGGCTTCATTTAGGCACTTTTCAACTTTTCAACAGTTAAAGAAGTTAGGTACTAAGTCTTTGCCTAACCAATTCTCTAGGATAATATGCCTGAATGTAAACGTAAAACAGCTGTGCCTCCTTAAGGGTTCTCCAATTGGAACAGCAATTGGAATAGCAGAGGTGCAGCTTATTGATGAGGTAACTCCAAGACTTTACTTAAAAACCCCAAGCCAGGCCACCAGGCCTTTTTAGGAACTGTGGTAGTACGTCAATATAGGTAAAGGTATTAAATACACATTAAAATACACACAGACACAACACATCCAAAGGTGAGTCACTTACTCTGGGAAGCAGGCTATAGGGAGCTTCAGGCTAGCAGCTTCTCTTCCTCCTCCCTGCTTGGGAGGACAGCAAGGAGGCCGTGCAGATGCGCCAAGCACTGTAGGAGTGCATACCAGTGAAAAGGTAAGCCCTGAAGGTGGTTCCCCCGAAAAGTTGCTACTGGTTCTCCAGGACACTGGGAAAAGTTACTACCAGTTCTGGCGGACTGGTACGAACCTGTTACATCCCATCACTGCCTTGTGATTACAATGCTTTGAAAATCATTTCTTTTTTTAACCCAATTCGGAATTTGTTATACTTTTGGTTCTCATCTATCTTTTGTACTTGATAAATGCAGTTTTAAAGGTTCATAGGCATATTCACACACATACCCTGGCACTGAAATATGAACTTTTTCCTTGGTAAGTGAATTTTTAAGTATCCTGACATGAAATGTATACCAATTCACCTGAGCGGACAACACAAAATTGGCACAATTTAGCATGACATAAATATTGGTTTAAAATATACAACCTCCTTGAAACTATTCCAGATAATCCGTGTTAGGGGCATATAATGCAAGACTGCATGTGCATCATATAAACAAGTACATTTGAATAAATTTCACCAGAGCCAACTCTGCCACAAATGTGCTATTCTTTTAAGCATGTAACTGCACCCTCTGCTTCCATAGTCCCAAGTCTGACTATGGAATTTCACCTGAACACTAGTTTTTGAACATTCTTGCTCATTATTACCCCACTAGGAGAAGATCATCTCTTATGCAACTCCTTCATAACACTGTGTAAACAGAATTTCCCTGAGATTGGTGAGGGAAGGAAATCACATCTTTTGTTTCAGGAATTCTGGGCTGGATGGAAAGGGATGCAACTTGCTGACATTCGATCCTGCCCTCATTCCATACAACACATCTCAGTTCCAGAGAAATGGATAAAATACTTTCCAGACTCACTAGATGGCACTCTTTGCAGGTTTGAGGAAGCCAGTCATAAACCTTGCAGAGGAAGGAAAGACATTCTTAACCAAACTAAGAAACAGATGTGACTCTTAGCTCCCACAATCTTTATATTACAGTGCATAACTCAGGTTTCCAGGATAAATTCCAGCACTTGGAACATCACACAAATTCTCTGCTTTATCAGCAACTTGCAAATTTCTGCAGCCATTGGAGAGCTTCTCTCTCTCTCTCTCTCTCTCTCTTTTAGCCCACCATTCCTCTTCCCATCAAGGAAACTTTAAAGCTGTTTCTTCCTGGGTCTTGCCTTTTCCCTTAAAACATTTCCAAAAAGTTTTTAAGAGTCCACTGTGTGACAGGCCTTGACCCTGAATGAGAGCACAGTTTTGCCTCTAAAGCTGCCTTGGAAACTCTGAGTGCACTAAAGTAACCTTCCACTTCCATCATCAAGTAGACAGTATTACTGGAGGGAATAAATTCTTGAAGGCAAAAGGATCCTGAGAGTTAGGAAACACATCAAGAACTTTGATGCCTTTCCAAGAATTGTGAAAGTTGAAGTTACTCAATAGCTACCTCTTCCTTATATGGAGTTATCACCTTTTACACAAAGAACATTGAAACCTGAAGAAATTCCACTACTGGTGGCTCCATAAATCTTGAATAGCAAGAGCTCATTTCCTGAATCTGAGCAAAAAAAGATGGGCTTTCCCTGCCAATGCTGTGATGAAATTTCCAGGCTCAAGTCTAGTAGAAAACAATGTAAGAGAAGCAGTGCTGGGACTTGCTTCCTCTTCTAAACAACCCCAGTTCTCATTTGCATTTTCCTCTCTACTTTAAGACAGAGTATGTGAACACTAATTTTAAAAAAAAAAAACCACCACCAGGCTCAACTCTAAGCTTGAAGTTTACATGCATGCTTGGAATAAAGAGTAGTACAAGGGCATTGTCTGGCCAGATATCCCACGAAAGTAATAGAGTAGACTATACAGTCAGTGACTCAACGTGAGTGTTGGGCAGCGGTAAATGACCTGAGTCCCTAAAGGGGCCAATGGCTATGGGCAATGACCTCCTCAGTGGAGGAAATGCCACTGGAAACCATCATATTGGGCCCAACGACAAAATAAGTGGAGGAGGAACCACTTCACTATTCTGACTCCCAATGGTCATGGAGGTGGAAGAAGCAATGCCAGATGGACTGGCTGTGAAGGTGCACCTTGATAATATCCTCAAGGCTGTGGCAGTCCTTTGCAGTCCCAGTGTTAAATTCTGCATTTTTCATTTCATAAGTGCCACAGGAGATGGCTCCATGATGACAGTGTGTGGGTCACTTCACGGTAAACTGGGATCCACCTTAAACAAATTCATGGCAATAGTATTTTTCCTGTTTGTCAAAAAAAATTTTTTTTGGGGGGGGGGGGCGAGATATACTCGGATATGAGTAACATGACAATGATGACAAAGGCATTGGATAGGTGAATAGGAACTCAAACATTATCATTCCTTGTATTCCTAACATAGAGCTGCCTCTACTGTCAGCCAAAGTGAGGATGCCTGTTCAAGTGACAGGTGCCATGGGCAGTCAGGAGAAGAGAGAGCAGTCAGGAGAAGTGATGAGTGAGTGGCAGCAAGCTGTTTGGGGCCGGAGTGCTCTGTGTCATTCAACCTGCTCAGAATCTTGTAGATTAACATGCGGCTCACTAACCAAAGTAGAGAAGATGTCCTTTCTAGCACTCATGTTGAAACAAGTCCTTGCATTATCTCACTGTTAAATTTATCTTTAGGGCACAGCTATCCAAACAGCCAACCCCTATCTTCTACCTATACATTGGATTATTCTTTCCTAGGCTTTTAACTAAGGGTTTTAAAAGAAATCTATTTACCGCTGATTTAACATTCCTCACAAATGTATCAGAATGACCCTGAACCTGTGAGAATCCTGTTGAACATTTTTAGTGTGGAAAGGCCTTGTGAAAACTCACCCAAATAGGAAGTTTCTATCCACAGCAAAGACATCCTACTTTGTAAGAAAAGAGGTCAAATCCATGCCTTGGGGGCTAGACCTCTCTATGCCATGCAACCTCTCCTGAATCCTGTAAGATAATATACAATTCATTAGACAAAGTAGCGAAGATGTCTACTTTGCAGCAGGCCATTAGAACCATATTTGGCAGGTGGGGTTTTTTTTTTGGGGGGGGGACGCTCTTAGCATAAGCAATGATATGGAAAGAGTGGCCTCTTCACAGAGAATATGCATCTCCTTCTCACTTGCTGGTCATCCTTTCCACCTGAAAGGTTGTCATTAGAAGAGAGGGGAACAGGTTTTTTGGGACAATCTTCAGAGTCCATTTCCACTGGTGAATGAATGTTACTTGGAGTGATGGAGAACTCTTTCAGTTGTGTACAAGTAGCTTCCAGTCTGACTCAAGATAAAACCAGATGTGGCAGAAGGAGATCTGACCACTGCTTTTAAAATTGTTCAGTATCAACAAGGACCAGCCCTACTATTAGAGAAAGAGACATGATCACAAAAATAACTTTCCTTGGTTTATCTTTTTGTTATGGGTCACTTCTATGATTCAGGCTGATTCTGTGTTCTATTGTATAAATTCTCTCTGGGGTACACGGAAAGAACCTCATTGAAGATTTTGATATTTTTAAATCATGATCAGGCGTACCCCAGGCAATGGCCACCTTGTACTGGCTAATCTTTCACACACTAGGTCAGGCAAATGCACTACAGAATGAATTCCTCAAAGGTGTCTTCATTTTGGCAGCTTCACATCTGGCCTAGACACAAGAAGAAGAAGAAGAAGAAGAAGAAGAAGAAGAAGAAGAAGAAGAAGAAGAAGAAGAAGAAGAAGAAGAAGAAGAAGAAGAAGAAGAAGAAGAAGAAGAAGAAGAAGAAGAAGAAGAAGAAGAAGAAGAAGAAGAAGAAGAAGAAGAAGAAGAAGAAGAAGAAGAAGAAGAAGAAGAAGAAGAAGAAGAAGAAGAAGAAGAAGAAGAAGAAGAAGAAGAAGAAGAAGAAGAAGAAGAAGAAGAAGAAGAAGAAGAAGAAGAAGAAGAAGAAGAAGGAAATTTTAGAAGGAAATTTTTTATTGATAAAATTCTTACTACAGAGCCATCTGTCGAGGTGAACTACATAAACTTGTCATCACTTTCAAATACTTAGCTCAGTAAACATAGTTACATACATAGTGATTGTGGAAGGAGAAGAAGAAGAAGAAGAAGAAGAAGAAGAAGAAGAAGAAGAAGAAGAAGAAGAAGAAGAAGAAGAAGAAGAAGAAGAAGAAGAAGAAGAAGAAGAAGAAGAAGAAGAAGTTCTCTCATTTTTTCACATACATATGCATACACACACTGTTTTGCAGCTGTCATCTCAGAGTTATTTTGCTTCAGTTCCATCTCGCCATTCTTATCCAGGACTGTGACCCTTTTATTCTCCACACTAAATATTTTTGCAGTATACTTTACAGTATACTTTTCTAGTCCCTCCTTCTACAACCCTTTAAAACTCTGTTTAATAATATCTTGCCTGCCTTACCAACTCCAAAGGACAACAGACACCAGTGAAAACAACCATCTCTTTTGATGGAAAACCCAAGCCTCATTTCTCAGTTTCCATTTTTCTCTGTTTTCTCTATTTTCTCTATTTGTCATGTACAACCTCTGATTTCTGATTTCCAGCTCTTTTTTGGTACCTAGCATGTAAATACCAATCATGTTTGTAAATGGGAAAAGAGGACAACAAACAAGATACACAGAAGAGTAATGTATGACCACACAGCATTCTTGAATCAGACTATTTGTCTGCATTAAAATGCCTATTTGTCTGCAATAAAAATGCCTTTTATACACCAAAAATGAAAATTAATTAATAAACAGGCAGTGTTTATGAGAAGAATAAACATTGGATACTTCATAGCTTTCATTATATATCTCCATCCAGATGTACAATTTCTCCCACCCTCCCACCAGTAATTCATTTCCAACTACCTCCAGCTCAATGGAAGAATGTTCCCCTCTCCTTCCCCACTGCACATGGGTACAGTGGTGGATTGTCAAAAAATTTACTACCCCACTGTGACGTCATTACAGTGTGGGTGGAGCTAATGTCATGACATCATGGGCAGATGTCATGACATTGTGGGTGGGGCCAAAGAAAATAATAATAATAAATAAATAAAAATAAGCAGGCACACACATACACCCCTCTTCCTCCTCCCGGCTTGGGAGGATAGCAAGGAGGCCATGCATACGCACCAAGCACTGTAGGCATGCATGCACACCAAGTGCTTGGTGCACATGCGCAGTGGGATAACCAGTGAAAAGCTAAGCCTTGAAGGTGGTCCCCCCCCCCCAAAAAAAAAAGCTGCTACCAGTTCTCTGGGACACTGGGGAAAGTTACTACCGGTTCTGGTGAACTGGTGAGAACCTGTTACATCCCATCACTGCGTGGGTACCTTATGCCTCCTTCCAGGTCTCTTTCTTCCCCAGACAGTCTCTACAGCTTGCCTACCATGGTTTGACCTTACATGGAGGGCTTTCATTCTCTCCTCACACTCACCCCACCTACTGTTTGTGGGCCAGACTAGTGTCCCCCCCCCAATGCTGCCATCACCTTTGGCAGTGGTGGTGGCAGGACCACCCTGAGCCCACCACACACCACCTCCTCCCCATACCGCTCCCCTACTTACCAGCCTAGAGGAGCTGCGTGGCTTGGGTAAAGGACATCCCCCACAGCCACCGGGAATACCTCCTTGAGTGCCGGTAATGCATCAGTGGATGCTGGAAATGCCACAACGAGTGCCAGAAAATCCCACCCACCCACTAGGAATGCATCTATGGCCACCAGGAGGCTGCAGACACATTCCTGGCAGTTGCAGAGGTGTTTCTGGCAGCTGCAGATGTGTTCCCGATGGCTGTGGGGGGTTTCAGGCAGCCACTGATATATTTCCGGCTCCTGCTGACATGTTTCCAGCACCCACTGATGTGTTTCCAGTGCCCACTGATGCGTTTCTGGTTGCATTTCTGATGGGGCAAAAGAGAGAGAAGTAGATAAGTCATTACCATTGATGGGATGCAACAGGATCGCATCAGTTCGCCAGAACCGGTAGTAACTTTTCCCAGTGTCCTGGAGAACCGGTAGCAGCTTTTAGGGAGAACCACCTTCGGGGCTTACCTTTTCAGTGGTTGCCCCACTGTGCCTGCACTCCAAGCATTTGATGTGCATGCATGCCTACAGTGCTTGGTGCGTATGCATGGCCTTCTTGCTGTCCTCCCAAGTGGGGAGGAGGAAGAGAAGCTGCTAGCCTGAAGCTCCCTATAGCCTGCTCCCCAGGGTAAGTGACTCACCTTTGGACGTACTACCACAGTTCCTAAAAAGGCCTGCTTGGGATTTTCAGCAAAGTCTTGGAGTTACCTCATAAATAAGCTACACCTGTGCTGTTCCAATTGCTGTTCCAATTGGAGAACCCTTAAGGTGGTATAGCTGTTTTACATTTACATTAAGGCATATTATCCTAGAGAACTGGAACGATGGTGATCTTGCAACATGGTGCTGCCCAGACACTTATACTAGCAGGTAAGTGAGAGGTTTGTGTTTGGGGTGGGTGGATGTATTTTAATGTATTTTTTATTTTATTTATTTAATGTATTTAGTTTATTTACAGGTTTGTGTTGTGGGTGGGTGGGTGGGTGGGTTGAGGGGTGTGTGTGTGGTTATTTTTATTTTATTTTATTATTATTTTATTGTTATTTTTCTTTGCCCCTGCCCACAATGTCATGACATCATGACATTAGCTCCACCCACACTGTGATGGCATCAAGGTGGGGTAGTAAAATTTTTGACAACCCACCACTGGTCATTACTGTTTATCAGAGTGTGTCTCCTCCTATCTGCTACAGTAATAATTACCATAATGTGCTGTCAAGTCAGTTCTGACTTACTTTCATTGGTCATATCAGAGCATTGCACAATTAGATGAATTCTTACTGGAAGCAGGCTACTTCGATGGCATTAATTGTATTTTTCCACAATCACAGAAAACTATCTTATGTCCAGGTTTTCACTCTGAACTTTTCTTTGATGTTTTATTTTTATTATCCAAGCAACTGTAAAGAGCCATCTTATCTTTCTGAACCAGAAGTGTTGCGCTGAAAATTCTCACTTATGGTAACCCTTTTGGGGTTGTTTTTTAGGTAGAGGGTAATCATTTTCTTACTCCTGGGATTCTGCAGTTTGGCCAAAGCCACAGCTATGAAACTGATCATATGATGGTTCACATTATAGCCCTCTGTCTTCAGGTGAGCCCAACAATCTCTTTAGAAATTCCTCACATCTTAAATTAAAAGAGATTGGGCGCTTGGTAGTTAGATATTCCCTTTTACACCACAGCTGTTCAAATAATCTCCCATTATGATTGAGAGATCAGTAGCACCCGCTATTCTGAGACCAAGAGTCAGCCCTCAAGTGGTCACAGAGTTGTGGTGGGAAAAAGGTGGGTGTGGGACAAGAACTGCTTCTGGGCCTTCTGTTTCCAGAAATGAGCATGATGGGAATCCGTCATGCTGCCCTTTCGGAAGGGTGTAAAAACCTGGCTGGCAGGGCAGGTCTGGGGTACTGGAGGCACAACATCCTCAGCCTGCTGGTTGGTTTGACCTCCCCCACCCCACTCTCATCTCCCTTAAGTTTTTAAGTTTTAAATTATACAAAGATTTAGTTGAGTTTTAATTGGTTTTAATTATAGATTTTAAGAATTTTTAAAATTTTAATCTATATTGTTCCGATGTTTTTACGATGTGTTAAACCGCCCTGGGTTGCCTTCGGCGAGGAAAGCAGTATAGAAATTTAAATAAATAAATAATCCAGCTAAATTGGTCTTAAATCCAGATAAAAACCTGCTAATGAGGTAATATGGCAATCCACAGCAAAGGAAAAAAAGACAATTTCTGGTAGTACTCCAGACCTGCCCTGCCAGCCAGGTTTTTACACCCTTCTGAAAGGGCAGCATGACGGATTCCCATCAAGGAAAAAAAGACAATTTCTGGTAGTTACTCACACTGGCAGCAAATGCAAACTAGTGCTGCCTGGAAAAAGTGGAGGTTTTAAGTCTATCTCACATAACAGTATTTTTTTTTAAAAAAAATGAATGAATGAATGAAATTTTATATCAATTTTTCTCCAAAGTTTGTTGCCCTGAGAATTGTTTAACTGCTTGGAGAACTAAGGAATCATAACAGAAGATTTCAGTCAAAGCCCTGAGACCTGACAATTCAAAGGCCCACCTCCTTCAATGTGAGTCCAGGCTTCCTCAAACTTGGCTCTCCAGGTGTTCTTGGACTTCAATTACCAGAAGCCCAAATCAGCACTCCTGTTCATCAGGGCTTCTGGGAACTGAAGTCTAAGAACATCTGGAGAACCAAGTTTGAGAAACCCTTGGAATCTAGAACCATCCATTTTAAGGGGATAGGTTCAGAATAGTAGCTGCAGAAGGTAACTCCCAATGGCATGTTCCATTAGTATTTACCTTGCTTAATCCTTGGTAAATAAATAAATTTCTCCACAAAATCAAATCCAAATGCTATACTCAGTATTTGAAAAGAAAAACTGGCTTATTTGCCAGAGAGATTTTGGGAGATAGTTTCAAAAAGTAACTTTTCTCAGTTCTAGATAGTACTTCTGTAAAGAGTATTTACATCTCCAGTAGCAATGAGCAAACAAAAGAGACATTTTTCCTGCCTAATAGAAAGAAATCCTAGAGAAAGCACTGGGTGGTTTTTGAAAAAGAGATTGTTTATTAGCGCATGCAAATTATATGTAGCATTTTTGCTGTTTTAATGTTGCCACCGTAATCTTTTCCTTTTTTTCTTTTATGAAACCATATCAATCAGCAGATTTTATGAGGCCTGTTGGGAAGACACCAAGAACATAATTACTCTTTGTGTGTTATTTCACACACATATTTGTGGTCTGTGAAGTTGCAAGAAATGTGGAAGAGGCAGAGTAACCTGATCACTGTCTGTCTGCCTTGGTTTAAAAAGACTACCTTTGCCAACACACAAAGTGCTACACATAAACTGGGTCAACCATACAAAATAGGGGGAGCTTCCTGTGAAGTTTGGCTTGAAGTTTGTACACTCCATTTTGGAAAATTATGCTTTTCATTTCAAATCACATTTTTGGGTGACCAGCTGTTGTTATTTTGTCTGCTATAGTGTGCCACTGTTTAAAAACTAGTTTGTAAACTAGGGTTGCTTATCAGCTTCTGCCAAAGCTGGATTCCTGAACTGAATACCCTGATCCAGGCCAATTCGTGTGAGGTCCAGACCAAAGCAGATTTTGTTCCAGGTTGAAGATGGCCTATTTGGACTGACTCAATTCTTTGAAGACCTGAAAAGTGGGTGGAGGTGGGTATCCAGATTGTTGGGAGAGGAGGAAGATAGAGAGCCCACCTTTGCTCAGCACGAACCATAGCATGCAATCTGAGGCTCGAGCAGTGGTGCCCAAACATTTTTCCTTCCCCTGACACACAGTTGCGGGGGCCAGAGGCGGGCTGCTCCTGCTGCTGACAGTTTTGACGTCAGCAGTGGTGGCTGCGATCACGCTTTGTTCAGGCGGCTCTGAGAAGGCTCAGGGTCAGTCCCATCCCCTCTGCAGCTTTTGCCAAAGGCAATCACCATATTGGGGTGCTGTATCGGAGCTTCCTCTGTTTCAAAATCCATGGCGCTGGAAGGGTAAACCTGGCACACTGTGGTGATGTCATCCCGGGTGCACCAGAGGGCTCTCCTAGCACACAGATTTTGAAACAGAGGAGGCTCTGAAGATTTCCCCAATGCAGCAATCAGCTTTGGCAAAGGCTGCAGAGGGGATGGGACTGAGCAAGAGACTGCTTGGAGCAGCCGGCATGATCACCGCTGCTGCCTCCGCTGCTGACGTCAGGCATTGGGGGTGGGGGTGGTCTGTGGTGAGACCAGGTGCTCACCACGGCCTGCATTAATGATATGCAGGAGCCTAATTTGGCCCATGGGCCGTAGTTTGGATGCCCCTGGGCTAGAGTATCATTTTATCATCAGTGAATGCATAAAGCAACTTCAAAGTTACTTAGTGTGCAAATCTCTGAAAGATATCTATCTGGAGGGATAACCAGTGTGGTGTAGTGGATAAAGTGATGAACTAGGACGTGGGAGACCTAAAATTGAATCTCTGCTCCAACATGGAATCTCACTGCCGTTCTGGGAATAGTAATTCCCCTCCTTATATATCTTACATTGAAAGCCCTGTTAGGATCTGATCTGAAAGCACATAACAACAAAGTTGTCCAGAAATTATGACATTTAACCCATCCACCCTCTTTGGAATTGCTGAAAGGCTCCACATTTGACATGCATCAATGCAAAAGAAAAAAAAGTAATAGCCATTAGGGCAGGGGTGGCCACACTATGGCCCAGGGGCTGGATCTGACCCATGCAATGGTGTCGTATGGGGGGCAGTGGGTGACTTGCCCCGGATGGCATTTTTTGGCCTATGGGTGTTCTTGGACTACAATTCCCAGAATCCCTAGCGGGAGTGGGTGCCAGTGTCCACCAGGGGGAAGCAAATTTGGCTTAAAAAGCCAAATTACTGGACCCATGGGCCATAGTTTGGGCACTCCTGGTTTAAGCAGAGAAAATGGGAGCCTAAAATCTATCACATACTGTTTTAAAATATCCGTTGCAAAACAGATGGCAAGGCATGTTTTACTTTCACTTCTGGTGTGAGGAACCACATGACCAGCCTGCTGAACCACATGACCAGCCCCCATAGCCCAAAAAGTTTGGGCACCCCTGCATTAGGGTATTCCCATGGAAATCAAAGGAAAGACTGGTGATCTGAATGTTTTTTGTTGTTCAGTCGCACAGTCGACTCCGACCCTCTGCGACCCCATGGACCACTGTTCGCCAGGCACTTCTGTCCTCCACCATCCTCCTCAACTCACTCAGTTCTGTGCCCATTGTACAAGTGGATTTGATCAAGAGCTCCAAAGACAAAAAAAATAAAAGACCCAAATGGAGTCCCTCAATAAAGTTGAGTGACCTGTGCAGAGTTTGTTTTGAGCTAAAGATGCGTTGGCTCAGCTGTGTTAATAAACTGGACAATTTTTCCTACATTTGTGGCAAATATACCCCGTATGATCAATACAAAATCCTAACCAAGAAGGTGACATTTGCTTACATAAGATCCTGACATCCTAGGCAGAATTGGACTTCAGATTTGGATTCAGCATGCTCGATTTAGTATAGGATACATGGGTAAAATCAAGTAGCAGACAATATTTTTTTTTGTGATGCAGTGTTTTTAAAGAACTATTTGTATATTTGAACCACTTTTATTTGGGTGGGCTCTACTGCTTTTGCACTTCCAAACTATAAGCTGAACATATGTCACTTGTCAAACTAGAAAATGGTGTTCTGTATCCAGCTATGCTGAGATCGTAGAAAAGGCCAAGAATATAAAAACATCTGCAAGAAGAGAAAAATACACCTAGTTGATTGGAAATTGTGAGGTCATAAAAACCCTGCTTAAATGATACCATAGTTTAATGGGAAGAAGATGCCAGAAAAATACAATTGCAGATAGGATGTTACATATTGCTCATTAGGATAAGATTCTAACTATGCCTCAGTTTTTCCATATAGGGGCATATTTTTAGGAACTTTACTGAGAGTTCCACTTTTACTACAGAAACACGATTGTTACTGCCTATGGTGAGAATCACCAAAATGTTTCTTTCCCCCATTGAAACCTGTCTTTGAAGTTCAGAAAAATTCATCAGGTTAATCAGCTAAACAAGAATCAATCTAGTGTTTCAACTTTTTCCTCCTTTGGCTCAGATCAAAGGCTTTCCTCCAGTTTATCAAAGCACCAGTTTCTGCCTCTGTTTTCTTAACAGCCATCACCAAGGTAACCACTGTTGTCTATATTTTACTACACTTCAGTTCCTTTGACCAATCTCAATGCTTACATTTTATCAAATGGGCTAGGTCCATTAAAACAAATTAAGTTTATTTATTTTTAATTCTTCAAGGTGTCACAAGATTCTTTTAACTAACAAAGCTGCTGAACTGGGAATTGTTCCAATAATGCCATATAATTACAATTATGATGCTGTCAAGTGGAAAATAGGGAAGAGAAAAGTTGAAAATTAATACATGACAAGTTCATGTCAGCTCCTTTCCTGTAGTAAACTAACTATATATGGTAAAAGCAGAAGCCTTGGATTCTCAATAAACTGAGATGTTGGGTGTTTCTCTTGCCCAGCTGTAAAACCTACAGATCTAGCCTGTAAGTAGAAGCACTGAGGGCAAAGGGACCAGGTGGAATATAATCTACAGTGTCATAGCCAGAGGGGAGGGTGAGGGGGGCGAAAACCCTCTTGAGCTAACAGCCCACCTCCCCCACCCACCCAACCACCCTGGAATGCCAATGTTATACATGTGTGTGTGAGACTGTTGCCCCTCCTGAAAATCCCTCCCCCAAAATTTAGAATCCTGGCAACAGCCATGATAATCTTTCAGAAATCATTTGTCCCTCCCACTGCCATAATTCTCCTTTTTCATTCTTCATGGTGTTCATTCCCCATCCCCAGATAAGTTAATAAGGGAAAGGTATAGGGCATGAGGCAACTATTTACTACAATCAGTGTTAGAGAACCTTCATTCTTCTTCTATATAATCCCCTCAGAGTCTTATCATTGGAGATGCTGGCTGGAGCTTAAAGTTCAAAACAGATGCAAAAATGAAGGAATCCACTTTTGCTCATTGATGGATTATCCAACATTGGAGCATTTTGAAGAGCTCTTGGGTGACCATCTGTCTAGTATGCTTTAGTGGAGTTTTCCTGATTTGGCATGGCCTGGACTCAGTGAACCCCATGGTCCCTTCCAGCCCTGGTCTTCTATGATTCACAGAATCTACAAAGGCATTAACATGTTTAAAGCTCTAGACCATGCCCCACAGGGGGACTTCTAGTCCCAGAAGCCTAAGTCAGTACATTGGCTGATCAGTGCTTTGGGGAATTGACTTAGCCCTCTGGAAATTGAAGTCCAAAACCCAAAGGTTGGGAAACTGCTCTAGAACTTCATGATCCTACACTGCTATTGTAGCAAACATCACTAGAAGACATTGTTAGTCTGCAACTTTTTCATAGGAAGAATGAGCACCATTAAAATTCCTCAAAAGTGCAAAGTACAGCTCATAAGAAGCTGCATGAACTGCTGGGGGTGGGGTGGGGGAGTATAGGCGACAGCTGTGGTCAGCTTGCATTGCAGTATTTTAAATATGAATTTGATTACATTCTTCTATTTTTCTCCTGATTACTAGATTCCCATTTTATTTTATCTTTAGGTCTACAAAAGCAGTAGATTGTGTCAACTACTTGTGGTCATACATTCATAATGTGTTACCAAGCCCCAAGTAGAGAGCTTAAGTAAGTAGCCACGTGACAACAGATTTGGATAGAATTTCCTGGGAACATTTCAACTTTAAAGCATCATTGTTTCTGAATTCAAGCAGGTTTATTCTCTAAATTACCAGTCTAGGTCCGTGAAGTCTAAAAAAACTGTATTCTAAATGTGTGTTAGCAGTACTGAACAACTTCAATGTGGTGTGTGGATTGCGTGCAAAACACCAGGAAAATTTATACTTGCAGATAATATTGCCTGCGCTGCCCCTATTATTAGGCAGGATGGGGAGCATAGATGAAAAATCTCCCACTTTCGGATTACAGCTCCCAGAGTACCAAAAGATAGGGATACATTTTCATTTATGGTGGGAATGCAAAGTGGCAAAAAGGACTTGGGCCAGACTTTTAAAAGAAATGAATCAAATACTGTCACTAAACCTAGAAATGTCTCATAGACTTGCACTGTTAATTGACAATATAAAAGAGGACATTAATATTTTAACAAGTAGTATAAACAAAAGTCTCACTTGTTATTCTTATCCCCTATTTCCAAAAACTTAAATATTCATGCTGTATTGTTAGTGTGGTATTTATGAATTGTGTATTTTTATTTCTGTTTATATTAATATTTTTAATATTTTTAAAAAATAAATAAAATAAAAACAGAATACCACATCCGCTATGATTATTGTGAAACTTTAGTAATACATTTAATACATTTTTGTGCAATGAGAAACATTTGCTCTTTACTTCTAAAATATTGGAATTTTTGGAGCCCAATGTTTCTATTATCAGGACACGGGCAAAATTTTAGTAAAACTACAAAAGTGACACATTCATACTTTGGGGCAAAAATTTACAGACATTTTACTTCTTAAAATAATATGTCAAGCTCTGATGAGATACAAGATACATAGATGCATACACAGACACAGATACCCTAATGAGGGGGTGGGTGGGGGAGAGAATGGTCCTTTTTCATTTCCACAGTAACAAATAGCTAGAATTAGATGGATAACTGGCATTGCTAACCACAGGTGACAATTAAATGATGCTGGTCAAGGAAAACACATTCTATGAACACTGTTTTCCACCCCACCATTTACAGCCTTCATGTAAATAATCTTCGAAGCAGTCACCATGTCACTCAATGTCTGCCACTAATAACTGCTCTTCCACTTGAACATTGCTATTCACATCTTTGACAGTAGTTATTACTAAATAACAACACTGCTGAAATTTCTTTAAGGCTGTAATTAGCTCGGTACTGATCCAGGCACATGTGGCTGACATTCCCACTGATTCCTTCTTTTCCTTGCATTCATATTTCTATGTTACTGAACAATATATATTTTAGAGATGCTTAGTGTCTGAAAATATTGAAATGTAAAAGATCAGATTGTCATGGATGTTTTCTGCCCACTCATCCCTACTAAAGTAGTCAGTGACAGTCTGTGTAGGAAAATGGGTGTGGCTGGGAGAAGAAATGGCACAAAAAGTCCATGCTGCCTCCCATCCACTGATCTTTAAACTATCTCCAATAATAATGTATGTAAAGATCATTAGAACAAGGATGGGACACTGGTATGAAGTACTAGGGCCCTCTGCCTAACAGTTCCCTATGCCTAGACCAGTGGTTCCTAACCTTGGGTACATAGCATTTTGTTACTCTGTAATCTGCATAACACACATACACACCAGTACTTTTGATACTGAGAAAACCATAGTTTTCTAGATAGGGAGTACTGAAAAGTAATTTACTGTTCCCTTCATCTAATTCCAAACCTCTGGTTCCAAAGCCAGATAAGTAGCAACCTGAGCTATTGGTATCTACCTTAGAGAGTTATAGTTTTTTAACACTATGCAGTGCCGTATTAGCCATATAGCAGGAGTAGCAAATGCTACAGGCCCTGCGTCTCTGATGACCCCATGCCCAGCGCTCCTTCCTCCCTTTCCTCCTCCTCCTGCTGTGTTGGCAATGGCTGGTGGTGGAAGAGCTTCAGAGGGAAAAAAACACTCTCTCTTCTCCACATGCACACTCTTGCCGTTCCATTATTATTATTATTATTATTATTATTATTATTATTATTATTATTATTATTATTATTATTATTATTATTATTATTATTATTATTATTATTGTCATCGTCATCGTCATCGTCATCGTCGTCATCGTCATCGTCGTCGTCGTCGTCGTCGTCGTCGTCGTCATATTTTATTTTATTTTATTTTATTTTATTTTATTTTTCTTAACCAAGGTGAGGGATAGGCTGAATTTTTTTTAAACCAAGAAATGGGTGGGCTCTTGGTGAAACATCTGATTCTGACCAACACTTTCGGGGGGGGGGGGACTGACATCATTTGACGATGAAAGCGCGGTCACGTGCATGGTTCCTCCTGAAAACTTGTGGCAGCAGCAGCAGGAGCTGCTGGTAATTACTAGAAGGGTGGCAACCCCGAGGAGGAAGGGAGGCAACCTGTACTAATAGAGTCATGACTCAGAAAACCCTGCCCATCCATGCCATCCACACATCCCTTTTCAAAACCAGGCGGGGGCGAGCGGGTCCATGCCTCCTTCCCCTGGTTCAGTTTTTACATGGGTTATTTTTCATAGCATCTTAAGTGTAACAGCACTGACATTTCACCCAGTACATTTCACGGATCACTTCAAAGCTCCTCTAGATAGCAAAGTAAAGATGTATGGTTAATGTGGTGAACAAGGGAAGCTGAACTCTCGCACCTCCTAACTTTGTATTCTGTTTCATGAATTTGGATTGTAATTATAAATTCAAACAAATCCAAATGGCAAAAGTGAGTCATCCGTGTGCTTTTCCTTCCTGGAGAGTGATTCAAGAGTCTAAATAAGGCAACAAATCCTTGCTGGGTGATTCTGTGAAAGCAAAATCCAGAAATAAAGTGACATAGGACTTAAAGATATAATGAATATTATTACAGCTGACCATCTGGTGTAAAGTTAGTGGCTTGGTATCACAGGTTGATGTTTTATAGGTGGGAAAATAATGTTAGGATACTGTCTCTTGATAACTGCAGGTCTTTCTTCAGCAGTTGGGAAGCAGTATGATTCAGAACTTGGAAAAGGTAACACATATCCAGCTGAGGGGATATGGCGTAAAACCAGCAAAAGAGATGTTTGGATGAATTGTGATACAGCAAGGAGCCTGATGGGACCTCTACTTGAAGCCAACAACAAACAGGAGATGAAGGTTGACAGCATTCGCCCAAGGTTGTGCTGAAATCTTCTAATGGTGTGGAGGCTCCTAGGAGCTTTCTGCCAATGCTGATCAATCAGGTTCTCTGCCAAACTATGCTGATGGTGGGACTTCATCAGCAAGTCCAAGAGGACTCATTTTTGCCCACATCCTTACCTATAAACTGTCTTTTACTGCTAGAGTGTCTTCCCCAAACTCCTTCCCTAATTTCAACTTTGGTTACTACAGTGCTTTCATATGCCTAATGAGACTAGGAGGAATTTTATTTGTGGGTGCAGCTAGCCTACATCATAGAATCTAGGGCTTCCTGATAAGAATACATTAAGGTATTGTATTCTGCTTTTATTTCCCTCTGCACAGATCTGTACAAGGTAGTGAGGACATTGTACCAGAGTCACTTTGTAGGTTGTGCATGGCTTCCCTGAGGGCAGGGAAGCCACGCAACAGTGCTGCACAGAGGCCAAAGATAACTAGTGACAGTCTTTCTAGGGAAGATCCAAATAGCCAAGTAGAAAAGGAGAGCCAAAGTCAGTTTACCAGTTCAGAGAGAGTGCGTAGTCCGTTGGAATGTCCAAGGGCATAGTCAGAGTCAGAAAATAAGTCCAGAATCCAGTCAAGGCAGTCAATCATGAGGGAGATCAGGATCACACAGGTTTTGAGCAGGGGGTCAGCCTGTCCTGGAGTTGCACTGATGCCTGGCAACTGTACTAGATGCCCTTAAGAGCTTCCTCAGTTAAGGGCTGTCAGTTGGAAGCCTCCGCTGAGAGCTGGTTCTGGCCGATTTATGGCGCAGCTGTAAATCATTGCATAGGAGTTGCCGGCGCCACTCTAAGGTCAAAGGGGCATTACTGTCAGAGTCTGATTCAGTGATTGCTGGGTTCTGAAGTGACAGGCCACAAGCTTGGGTAGGTAAAACTAGAAACAGGCTGTGGCTCCTGCTTCCGGTCATCCTTAGATTCAGATGACGACTGGATCATGACATTATTGGTGAATGGGCTCTCTTTTTCAAATATAATATAATATAATATAATATAATATAATATAATATAATATAATATAATATAATATAATATAATATAATATAATATAATATAATATAATATAATATAATATAATATAATATAATATAATATAATATAATATAATATTCCTTGATTGACCAGACTATCAAGAGATAAGTTCCTGCTGGTAGCAACTCAATTTTTATTTTTATTTTGCTTCCATGCTCTTCTTCTCCAGGTTCAACCAAAACTTTTCACAATTTGGTCTTCCCATCTTTTGGGGGGCTGCCAAGGGTTCTTTTTACACCTCTGGGGTACCACTTTGTGACTGCTGCTGTACAACACCCATCTGTCATTTGAGAGATATGTCCAGCCCAGCGCAATTTCTGTTTGTGACATTCAACAATAGCTTCATTGATTTCACTTTGTTCTCTTCTTTGGGCATTGGGGATGTGGTTGCAAAGGAATACTTTTAGCATTGATCTTTCTATGGCTCTTATGGCTCTTGATAGTTCTTCAGCCTCAGCCTTCATGTTTCACTCTGATGTCACATTTAAAAGGTTGGTATGTTGTTTCTTGACAATTTTCTCATTTAGCAACATTTCTTTTTGCTGACTAGTTCTGCTATTTGATTGTTGTTTATCCCAATCAGACAGCCAAGACAGATGTAGTGGTCAACCTGCTTGATGGGTTTATTCTGGATTTTTATTTGGAATTTCTATTTGGTTGCTTGATAGCATATATTTTCTTTTCATGCCATATTATATAATATAAAAATTTATTTACTTATTTGTTATGTCTATACCCCACCTTTCTATTATAAAATAATGCTCAAAGATGCTTGCAAACATTAAAAAACATATTTAGCTTAACAATATTAAAATTTTATAAACCAGCCCTATCATAGAAGACACTGCAATTAACTAAACAATTGAAAAACATTGAAGTCAATAAAAGATAAAAGCAACACAGCAAGACCAGTTAGATACCATAAACTATCTTAAAAGATGAGCTTTAGAGAGATCATGATTTCATATCAGGTTTGGTGTAATGATTGGAACATAAATGTTAAAACAAAACATCAGTTATATTCTTACTTATACATTATTTGAAGATGATCTGGAGGAGCTTTTTTTTAATTGCAATTCTTTTCCATGTCCTGGAAAAAGAATATTGACTTCTAAAAATAATTCTTTAACTCTTCTGTAAATACAGTTGTTTGCCAGCAGCTGCGTTCATGGTTGATGACAAGTTCACCTCTCAAATACATCATTGCTTTTTGTTTGGTGGCTCAGCTTCCTAAAAAGCGAAGTCTTTCCAGCTGTGATCCAATCTAGCTTGTAATCAAGCATTGTGGTGAGCACAAACTAAACAGGAACCAAAGCAATTAAAAATATATATTTGTAAGTCTTGGATCTTTTTTTTTCCCAAAGAGGAGTTTTGAATGATCATCTATTATTGCAGATGTCCCAAAAATTGTAACAAAAGCAAGCTTGCTCCAATTCTCCACAAGATACAAATGCAAGGAATATGGGAAGCAAACAAAAAAAATTGAAATCCTAGTTCAGAAAGGCAAAAATGACTTGATAGGGATAACAGCTTGTTGGGATGATTCCCATGATTGGAACACATTACAGTATATCAAAATATACATTGTTCAAAATGCACAGAAAGAATGGTGGAGTCACAGTGTATATCAAAAACATATATCCCTGCATAGAAACACAGGAAGATGAGTTTCATTGTCCCATAAAGAGCATCTGGATTAATATGATTAGGGACAAAAGGAACATGGAGTCTATTACAGATAGGGTAGCAGTTCAAAAGCAAGAAATTGCAAGAAGATAAATAGGGACCACTTTGGTGGGGAGGTAAACAGTGTTCCATGCCTGCCACATGTCCACGGAAATGTCTGCAGACACAGACAGCGCTGGCTCTTTGGCTATAAACAGAGATGAGCACTGAAACCTAGAGTTGGATATGATTGGCTTTCGATCAATATCAATAGGACCTTTACTTTAGCTCAGAAAACCTTAGATTTTTATGAACATTTTATGAAAACCTTAATTTTATGAACATAATGTCTTTATTTTCCTCTATTTGAAACATCACCCTTAACTAATGAATGAAATAAAAGAAATAAATGAACTAATGAGCATAATTCAACACATCGAATTCACACACTAAATCCCTGATGGTAGTGTCCTTAGACTCTACCTGCTACTTTTTTATTTTTGCTTTTGTTTTTTGTTGTTTTTATATTTTTGATTTTGATTTTTTATTCTTTTTTTAATGAATGTTTATTGGTGGGCACTACACTACAGGTTTTAGGAGTCATGGAGGGCAGTGATGTTGAGATATCAATGCTTATGGGTAGAGAAAGATATGGTGCAGGTTGGAGACCTGGCCTTTATAGGGGAATGTGTGACACTTGATTCATATTCCAAGTCTCAGTCCATCCCTCAAATGCATGGTGATTCTTGGAGTCATAATCCCTTCACCCTGTCCTTGATGTTGTTGAATGCTAGGTCAGCTGTGAAGAAGAACCATCTCATCTTGGATCTCATCCAAGAGAGTAAGTCTGATCTGGCCTCCATAACTGGGTGGGTGAGGGAAGGCGTGCTCCCCTTTCCTTATTGTGCCCAACCAGGTTATCAGTCAGACATCAGGGCAGACTGGAAGGTGGGGGGTTGCTATCATCACCAGGGATATCTTGAATGTACACAGGATCTCTGGGTTGTCGAGTTTGGGTCTAGAGTGCCTACATGTGAGGTGGGGGACTGGGATAGGCTTAGAATTGCATTGGTGGAGCATTCTCCCCCACAACCCAACACAGTCCCTCCCTGAGCTGACATATTTCATCTCCTCAGTGGCTGTGATGTCCCCTAGGACATTAGTCATGCAGAATGTGTGCTGTCTGGGGAGGCTCCAGACTTCATGGGAGCCATGACAGCCATGGAGCTATCCCAACATGGCATCGCTCCTGTACATATTGCTGGGCATACTCTGACCTTGGTTTTCTCAGCAGAACAGAGAAATGATCTGAGGGTGAGATAGATCAACACCACCCCTCTGTCATGGGCAGATCACTTACTGATGCAGTTTAGGGTGGAGATGGTGACTCTCCCCCATGGGGAGCCAGGACCAATTAGGATGGTCCACCTTCACAGGCTTATGAATCCTAATGGTTTTCAGAAGGTCTTGCAAGGGTCTTTGACCAAATAGGACAGTGATACTGTTGTCTCCCAGGTGGAAAAATGGTACATGAAGACCACTATGGTGATTGACACTATTGCTCCCAAACACCAAATCCAGCTCAGAGTTTTTCCAGCTCTTTGGTTTAATGAAGAACTGCAAAATCTGAAGCAGCTGTTAAGGAATGCTCCAGGAGCTATGCCAGTGCAGTTAAAATGGTGAGGAAAAAACATAATATACAAAGGATGCAAAGTGCTAGCAATCAACAAAAATAACTGTTTTTGATAGTCTCGGAGCTCTTGGATGGGGGAGAGAAACAGTGAGTATACAGCCAACAGTTGGAGGATAACAGGCTGAGACTGAACCTGGACAAGATGGAGGTGATGCTGGTAAGGTGTAACCGCAGGGAGAGAGGATTCCCATTAGCTTTGGGGGGTATCATTCTCCCTTTGAAGGAGAGTGTACACAATCTGGGTGTGCAACTTGACCAGTGTTTCACTTTGGAAAACCAGGTGTAATTGTGGTGAGGTCTGCATTTTTCCATCTGTAGCGCATAGTCCAGCTCTGCTCTTCCCTGGATAGGAGATCCATGATATCATTAACCTATTCACTGGTAATATCCAGAATTGACTATTGTAATTTCCTTTAAGTTGGGCTACCCTTGAGGCTGGTACAGAGGCTTCAGTGGGTGTAAAATGCAGTGGCCAGGCTGGTTGCGGGTATTGGTCAGTTTGACCATATCACTTCAGTCCTGGCTAAGCTGCATTGTCTGCCCATGGTGCTCTGTGCCAGATTCTTGTAGTTGGTATTGACCAATAAAACCTTGAATGATTTGGGGATAAGCTATTTGAGGGAGTGCCTCTTCCTCGGGAGTCATACCTGAAGCACCCAGGCATTTAAGCTCCAAGTGGTTACACCTAGAGAGGCAAAATAAAGCTCTAACCACATCAAGAGCTTTCTCCGCAGAAGTTCCCACCCTCTGGAATGAATTGCCAGTGGAAATTAGAACTGCTCCTACTTTATTAATATTTTGTAAATTACTTAAGACCTACCTGAGTCAGCAAGACCTTTAAGACCTATAAGATCATTAGAATTGCGCAATGTTGACCCTGGACTCTTTTAAATTGATATTACCCAGTTTTACTGCTGCTGAGAATGTTTTAATTTGAATACTGTTATGATTTTAAGTGTTTTAATGATGTCCATACTGCCCAAGTGGCTCTGGGCAATAGGACAGTATATGAATGTATAGGGGAAGGGGGCAAACAATTTGCAGCTCATACAAATGGGAGCCAACAGACTGTTATGCCCACAGCAACATTATACTGCCCAACTGTCAAGAATACAGTGGCCTATATCATACATGTGCACACACATGTACAAAGCCCCAACACTATGGAACCTCCTCCTGGTAGAACTATGCCTCCAGGCCCAGTTGCTACCATTTAGGAAAAAACTGAATACGTAGTTGACAAAATGGGTCTGGGTGCTTTGATTGTCAACAATCTGGCTTGTCTGAGGGCTCCCCCCTCCTGTAATTAATTTTTAATGTTAAGGTTATGCCATTTTTATATTTGTTTTTAGATAGTAATGGCACTGCAATGGACAATACTCCTAAGTTCTTAAGGGTTCTTAAGGGTTTTTAATTGTTTTGTATTGGTTTTAACTGTGTACACCACCCAGAGTCCATCAGATTAGGGTGGTATATAAATCTAAAAAAAAATTAAATTAAATTATGTATGCGCATGAATGTTTTGCACTGAACACACTGAAAATTGTCAAGAACTGTAAAAATCAAGATTTGAGGTGTTTGAGTGTTCCATTTGTTGAGTTTGCCACAGTCAATCCCATCATGTTTTGTGTTTGTTTTGCACACTAGCATGAAGATGGGACAAACCAGCATTTAAGCAACATGGTCAGTGACTGTTTTAAATTTTAAAAAGCCGGTCAGCAGGCTAAAATATTTCTTCCCTCCAAATGTAACAGCTTTCTTTTCTGAGCCGTGTGTAGCAGGGTATTCTTGTAATGCTACTGCTACCACTACCGCTAGTTTAGGTTAATCTGTCTGATGGGTTCAGTCTCTTTCTGACTCAAAATCATTATTTTCAGAAAGCTAGTAATTCAGTATGATCTTTGTACAATTTTGTTTGTACCCAAACCTTGTAAGTAAACGTTTTTCTTTTTTTCTGCTAAAACTGTGCTTGTGCCTGGTCCTTTGGGAACCAGGAAGAAACAAAAGGGAGACTGAGGTGGGCTTGCATGTCAAAGCATTCAGTCTGAATCCTTTGGGACATGCTAGCTGCACCAGTCTGCAAAGATTACCGAACAAGCGAGACAGGACAAACCAAGACTTCCACAAAATTGAGAGTTGGGTTTTGCTTGTTTGTTTCATTGATTGGTTGATTGCTTCATTGGTTAGTTGGTCAGATGGTTTGTCCACCAATGGCCCAAACATGTGTCAGAAGGCAATGTTTCTCAGCACAGGGTATTATTTAGTCTCTGACATTTCCACTTTGGCACAAAAATGTCTCTGTCTGTGTTTTATGATGAAGCAGAAGAAGACATACAAAACAAAGAAACTATGGATCTGAAGTTATATTTATTCAACAACAACAAACCAGGACTTACTTACTTAGATATTTATTTATTTGTTTATTTAAAATCTCCACACACACACACCTTTCTTCTATAAACAATCCAAGATGGTTCACAATATTTAAAAAAGGTAATATAAAAGCTAAATGCAATTATTGCATTTTAAAAAGAGAAATAGATGAATATAATTAAAAATAGTGCATAGAAAACAATATTGGAAGCACATTTACAAGCAACTCCATTGTAAGAAGTCCTTCCCCTGTCTAAGAAGAGCAAGAAAGAGAAAGCAACCAGGATGCAAAAATGAATAATAGAGTTTCCACCCTTTAATCTTCCCTGTCTATTTCTCTCTCTATCTCACTCCCTTTCATTTTCTCCCTTTCTCTCCCACCATTTTCCATGGGAAAGGATAGTTTTATGTCAGCTCCAAGGGACTTGTAAATCTGCAGCTGGCTTGAGAAAAATATGCAAAGGTAAACATACTCCTGCATACTTTTTGCTCCAGCATACTTTTTGTGTCCCTTTTTTGCCACTACTTTATTTATTTATTTATTTATTTATTTTATTAGTTCAAATTTATATTGCCGCCCACTCACCGTGGCGACTTTAAGTTCAGGGTTCTGACACCAGAGAAGGTTTAAGATTTCTGTAGTGGCTGGCAGGTGGGTTTTGAGATAAGATCTTCTCCAAAGGTAGATCTGTCTTTCCATTCTCAGAGGAAATGATCTAAAATGTCCCGTGCTCTTTGAATGATCTTACAAGGATGATAAAAGTCACCCTTGCTTGAAAGCCAATTGTAACCAACTCTAGAGTTTGGTGATCATCTCCATTTATAGCCAAAGAGCCTGAACTGAAGTCCCCCTGTGGGTCTTGTGCCCCACTTTGAGAACCACTGACTTAGACCCTCCCATGTTGTATATCAGGCAGCAAGGGATCTCGAGCAGCTTCAGTCTTCGATGAGTGCTTCAGCATCTTCCCATGTAATTTCCAGGACCCTCAAGTCTTCCATGAAAGTTAGTTGCCATCACCACACCCCTTTAGGTGGGGTGATGGCCCACTCAGTGGAGGAAATGCTACTGGAATCCATCGTATAAGGCCCAATGGTGAAATGAGCAGAGGAGGAACCACTTCACTATTCTGAGTCCCAATGTTCTTGGAGACAGAAGAGGCTATGCCAAATGGACTGGCTGTGAAGGTTAACCTTGATAATATCCTCAAGACTGTGGCAGTCCATTGCAGTCCCAGTGTTAAATAAAGCATGTCTCATTTCAAACGTGCCACAGGAGATGGCTCCATGATCACAGTGTGTGAGTCACTTCATGGCAACCTGAGTCCTCAGAAAAGGGCGGGGTATAAATATAATAATAAATAAATAAAAATAATCCTTAAACAAATTCACACCAGTGGCATTTTTCCTGTGAAAATGATTTCCCGGGGGGGGGGGATGTATAATGACTAGCAGACAGTGACAACGATGACGATGATTTCAAGGGCATCCTTATTGTTGTTTGGAATTAGGAGGGGACCAACCCATTGCCACCTTAGGGATCCTATTATTCTCCATATGTAAAATATGACCTGCCATTTGGAGTATTCTTCATGCAACAATGTTATGTAATTTTCATGAGCCACTCTTTTGAAGCACTTCCTTGTTATTAATGTGGCCAAAATAGTGAATGTTTAAAATTTGGTGGATTCACCTATGCTGAAAGACATCAAGCCTCTTGTTGATACTTGATGACACTTTCCAAGTCTTAGAATGCCATAGAGCAGGCTCCAAATGAAAACATTTGTTCTAGTTTGGAAGAAAAGATGCTTTAATTAGTTTTTAATGTAATAAAGCTTTTTCTTCCATTTGCCAAGGCCAAACTTGCCTCCCCTTTTAGCTTAAAATAACTCATATACATATGTATATGTATATGTATATATGTACAGTTGTACCTTGCTTAAAGAGCATAATGCGTTCCACAGGATTGCTCTTTAAGCGAGTTTGCTCTTTAACCAAAACACCATTGTAAATTACCAATTGTGGGGAGGATTTTGAACCCCGATTTATTTGTTAAGCGAGTTTTGAGTTGGTTTTATTTGTTAAGCGAATCGAACATTCAGAGAAAATTCTGCTCTTTAAGCGAGTTACCCTTTAAGCGAGGTGCTCTTTATGCGAGGTTTGACTGTATATGTATATGTATATGTATATGTATATGTATATGTATATGTATATGTATATGTATTTTGTACACACACACACACACACACACACACACACACACACACACACACACACACACACACACACACACACACACACTTTGTTGCCCATCCTGAGAAAATATTCACTCACTCCTGGAGGCCTTCCAAAAGTGTAAGTCTATTTGTAAACAAGGTGCACAGGAAATGATACCTTTTTTCAGTTTTCTGGCCACTGCCTTGCCAAATTTCAGGAGTGGAGAGGCAACATTGGCAGCAGAAGTGCCCACAGCCGTGCAAGGGAACCCTTTGGGGTCACAGTTGATGGATACATGTGCATCCCATGATCTGCATGTTGCACCCCTTTCTTTATGCACAGCCAAATATGAGAAGTTTCCACATGTAGCAGGCACTGCATGTGCCCCAAGGCGCTGGATCCTGGCCATTATCTGCAAACTGATTTCAATCAGATGTTGTATCTGAATCAGTGAAATACTGACATAGGATTTTATAAGAAACCCTACATGAAACACTCAGCTTTATATATATATAAACAGAAGATCAAAGAAAAAATTATATTGCTAAATATCTGTACTTCCTTACAAAAGTACTCCTCAGGCTATGATTATGTTTTTTAAAAAACCTCAAATAGCTTTCTGGCATTCAAAAAGGAACATTAAATCTGGGTCATCATTAATACACCATAAGCTCCATAGAAAAATCATTTAAAAAGTTCACTGATAAGAAATTCAGCTTGCCTGAAGGAACAAGTTCCCATGATCTTTGGAATTCTTTTGCACACATTTGGAAGAAACTCCATGGGCATGACATTGCAGGATGATGACCTGCATTATTCAACAGGCTCACTCACACAGAATGTTTGGCCTTGAACCACCCACCACCACCTCAGAGAAAATGTGCTCCCTAAAGTGATTCAGAAGACTGTCTTGTGCAGAATAGCTGTGTTTCACCCACATAGATGAGAGAGACAGTCTCATCATTAGTCCCACCTCCGGAAGTGGAAGCGGGCATGTTTACATCAGCTGTAAAATGCACCTATGTATGCGCAAATGCACCCGTGGCTGTTGTAAATGCGAAAGTGGGTGCATTTACCACAGCCGTAAATGTGCCTGCTTCCACTTTTGGGGTGTGTGGCCTGGCCTGCTCAGCTGTCTGGGGGCATGGTCAGGCCCATGGCATAAAAAGGTTGGCCACCCCTGGTCTTGAGGATGGAACATGCCACCCTTTCTGGGCTATGTGCTCAGCTAAGGACTTAAGACAGGCATTCTCAACCTATAGCCCATGGGCCAGACCTGGGGCCCGAAGCCTCTTCATCTGGCCCCTGACGTCCTCCTCATTTCATCAACCACCTTGTTAACCATCAAAAACGTACATTTTCAGAAAAATCTTACGAGATTTCAATGAAATCTCATGAGATTTCAGTGAGATCTCATGAGATTTCAGTGAGATCTCACAAAAACTCACTGAAATCTCATGAGATCTCACTGAAACCTTGCGTTTTCACATGAGAACTCACACGAGAACACAGTGACCATCCCGCACAGCCATTCTGAGGGGAGTGATGTAGCCCCTGCCCTGAAAAGGTTGAGAAAGCCTGCCTTAAAACATGGCATTCTGTCTAGTTAGAATAGGTTTTCCTTTAAAATATATTGTCTAAATAAATTTAGTAAACTTTTATTTTAAGCTCATCATCTCCCTGGTTTATTGTTCCATGGAATAGACCAGGAGTTCCCAAACCTTTTACGCCTCTGGTCTGGCCATGCCCCCTGGACAGCTGAGTGGGCCAGACGACATCCCCCTGAAAGCAGATTACAACAGTCCATGATTACAACAGTCATGAGTCCATTTACGACTGACATAACCACGTTTACGTATGTGTGGGCATGTTTTATGGCTGTCACAAATGCATCCACTTCCACTTCCAGGAGTGGTGGTGGTGGGCCACATGAAATGGTGCCATGGGTCAGGGTCAGGCCCGGATGACAGGCCGTAGGTTGGGAACCCCTGAAATAGACAATAAACTGGTTTTAAATATGCATATGGAACATCGTTGCACTGTTTCTCTGCTAACAAAAGACACCTCTTAACAGAGTTTTTTCAGGATCCAAATCAGGGTACAGTAAAACACCGGATAACATTTACCTCGGATAACGCTAAAATCACATAACGTTAAGTAATCTGGGGAGGAGAATTGGATCAAATAACGTTAAGGTCCTATGGGATGGATCGGCCTTTCCTCCGCAGGCCGGGCCACGCCACCAGGCTGCTGTGCCACTGCGGCGTTTTGCTGCAGCGGCATTTTGCTGCCGTGCCGCCGTGCCACGCTGCCTGCCTGCCTGCCTAGTGCCTGCCTGCCTTGTGCTTGCTCCCCGACCCCAGGCCAGGTAAGTGACAGGTTTGTGTTTGGGGTGGGTGGGTAGGTTGGTTGATTGATTATTTTATTTTATTTTATTTTATTTGGCTCCTCCCATCACATCATGACATCATGATGTTGGCTCCACCCATGACATCATGACATCATGATGTCATGATGTTGGCTCCGGCCATGACGTCAGCTCCGCCCATGTTGTGGTAGCAAAAATTTTGACAGCCCACCACTGGTTTAAACTTCATCTGTCTTTTTAAAAAATGTATTTTAAGTGGAATAATGATGCATAGATCCCCATAGTGTTTAAATCTAAACTTGGCTGTTGTGTAAGCAGTATGAAATATACAGTAAAACAATAATTAGCTGTCATTCTGAGCTGATTTTTTTTATCATTGCATTGTCAGAACAGGAGGAATGCCACTTAGGTAAATAAACAGTTGAAATAAAGTACAGTTATCTAACAGGAAAGCATCTGCCCACAGTTTTTAGTGCTGACATGACATAGCACTAAAATTGAAACAGATTTTTAAAAACAACATTCAGGCTGCAGGTTATTCTAAAGTCCAAAGTCTATTATGAATGACCTCCAGAAGATGAGTTGAAATTACCTGCTGGTTGACCTAAATACTGCGCAAGATGAGCATCAAGCCGATGTTTAAATCAATTTTGAGCCTGCCAAATCTAATGCAAATGTAGATGTTTTTACAAATATAAACATGCCCCCAATCCAGTTTAATACAGTAATTGGAATAAAAATGTACAAACAATTTTCAATGAGAGAGTTAAGGAAATAATTACATCTGTGCCATTGAAATCAATGAAAGTTTAAATTAGGCCAGGATTGTGTTTTGAATGTTTGAATTCAGTGATAACTCTTTGTTATACAACACAAGACTTTCTCTAATTACATTCATTGAAACAATGTTTCTGAAATGTTAAACCTTCAAGGACGGATTGCCAAAATCAGCTCTTCAACCCTTAAATGCTTAAATTAAGAATGCCAAATGAAAGTGGAAAAAGTACACAAATGGATGAAAGATGTGAAAAAGAGAAGTGTTGGGCAAGAATCCCTCAAGCAGAAAGATGCACTGAGATAGCCAAAAACAACCACAAAACAACACAAATGAAATCATGGCAAAACAGACCCAAAAGTGCCGGCAGCACCAGCAACAGCCAAAATGAAAGAACTTGTCATAATGGTCAGTCTCAAAAGTGAATTTCTCTCAACTTCAGCTTCCACTCTACAAAATGGAAAAAACAGATCAGACATATTCAAAATAATTAGTTGACGACTGATGATGGAAACTAGACCTGTCCCTGACCTTTGACCAAGTGTACAGATCCAGATGAAATAGGGGCATTTGTACAATTCCAGGGCAGGTACAGGATAGAGCTTCTTCTTCTTCTGCCGTATCTGAATACTGGCAATCTTCATGGTGATCAGCCATGAAGGCTGTCCTGAGAATATAATGCTGTGACCTTTCATCTGCCTTTCACATTGCAGTGTGATACCCATACCACTGATCCAGTTCTGTGAGTCACTTTCTAGTCCTGGGCCCTTTTGGCACACAAAGTCCTCATTGGCCCCAGACTAGTATTGATGAAGCTGCTACCCTACATCAAGCTGGATTCAAGTGGAATTTTATACATTTGGGATCAATCCACATCCTGTTGAGTGACACCACCCCATGAAGGATCCTTTGTATCCCATATAGAATTCATTCAGTCTTTATTCACATGCAGTATGGATTTGGGGAAGACTTCCAAACACAGCTAATAGGTACATAGGAAGTTATTTTATATATTGAGTCAGATCATTGGATATTGTCAACCCTGAATGACAGCAACTCTACAGGGTTTCAGACAGAATCCATAATGATCCTTGGTATTACCTCAAGATTTCCAATCCAAATATCAACCAGGCTCAACCCTGTTTAGCTTCCAAAATCAGATGAGATTGGTAGGATCAGGGTGGTATGATGTTAATCACGGTGACAACGGTGATGATATGTGCCCATATTATTAAGAACACTACCACTGAGCACTATTTCTGTAAAACTGATGTGGAAAGTAGTCTGCATAATCAAAAAATGTTTTGTTAGTGTTGTTCATGTAATTCATTTAATCAATCAATCATTCATTCATTCATTTATATCCCACCCTTCTGGTGCATATACCACGAAGGGCGGTTTCCAAACTTATGAAAACTTACCAATAACAACAAATAAAGCAATTGAACAAAACACAATTAATAACATGAAAATGCAATACAAAAAACATTAAAACATTTTTTTTAAACCTAGCGACCTATATTCAGCCTATACTCTGCTATTCTGCCATAGAACATAGACTAGTATACACCAGTTTTCCACATTATGCTCTGTCACTGAAGTAGTAGGATAGCTGAGTGACGTCAACATCTGCAAGGCCACACAATGAGTTTCTTGGCTGAAATACCACTTGATCTTTGGAACTTCATGAAGAATAGCAAGCTGCATATTTCTAGGTACTGTACTTCACATCTGCATGTCCCTAGTTAAAGCCAAAATCAGCAGTTTAAATCCAATTGTTTGTGTTTCATTTTAAGAAAGGATTTTCTGTAAATTCTTTTTTTAGAGCCCTGGCATTTCTTCTGATGGCTTTGATGGGAGTCTAGCAAAAGTGTCTGATACAGATCAGAATCTCTGAAGATTCTAGGAGAATATCGATCGAATTACTGCCATGACCCTGGGGGTGGGGAGATGGAAGGTTTCCTTGGAGGGCATGGAATCTGACATGAAGGTAAAGGTGCCAAATGCATATACAGTATAGACAAAAATTATATGGGTTTATATTTTAAGATATGTCCCTACAGTATTTATGAGCAGCGGTGAGCCAGGAGAGTGACGAGTGATTTAAGAATTAATAAACATGTACTAATATCGGTGACACTTTTACTCAGATGTGACAATTTTCTCAGCTTCCACTGAGTCATCATTGGCTACATTTAAAAAAAACCCTAACGATTGACTCAAGCACAAGGAAACCAGAGTAAAATGGTAAATTATATGGACGCTCCCTCCTCTAAACCCTCTCCATTTTCCACAGTTAACAACAAGCTCACATCTTGTATTTAATTAGGACAATGGTCTCTCAATATTAAAAACAAAGAGACATTGGTCCCTTGTGGAAAACATCCAAATTCAGATGGCAAATTTAGGATTACCTCACACATTTTTTTTATGTTTATAAATTTTACTAACAATGCATAATACAATAAAATACATAAAAATATACAAAAATATACAGAAATTGACATTATTAATTAAATTAATTAATTTAATTTAATTATTTATTTAGACTTATATCATTACCCGCTGGCCATGGCGACTCAGAGTGGCTTACAGTCAGTAAAACAACAGTCAAAGTATAAAATAAAATCACAGTACTGTACTATGATTAAAATCAGTAAACTTAAACAGCTAAAATACACCTTGTTAAAAACATCTTTAGATGGTTAATAATAACAAGAACGGGGGGGGGGGAGAGAAAAAAGAGACAAAGGCTTTTATACACATAATTTCCATTTTATCTGTCTATTATCGTACTAATGTGCAACCACCACCCAGTAACATCGCATGGATTTCAGCCACCCGGGTCTGAAGCCAAATTTGCCACCCCCTGGTGGATGTTGGTTCCTGCTCCCGCTAGGGCTTCTGGGAATTGTAGTCCAAGAGCACCAGAAGAGTAGTGTGCCTTGGCGGGCCCCCGTATAAAAATTTGTTTGGGGGCCCTTAGGAAGGGTAAAGATTTGTTTTGCTTACGCACGTTGGGGGCCCCCGTGGCCCGGGGCCCCCGTATAATTGATACGGGAGATACAGCGGTAGCTACGCCTCTGAAGAGCACACATAGCCCAAAAAGCACCGCCCGGGGGCACCCCCCCAGGCCCCCCCTACGCTACGCCTCTGCCATCACCCTTGGAACCATACCTTGTTTTGGGTTTCCCCCCCTTTTTTTTCCTAACTATATATCAATTTTTCCCCTATCTCCAAAAACTCATATTTTCTTTTTTGGGCCTAATTCCTTTTGAATATTTCAAAACATAACAAACAAAATATTCCCATATGTCATAAAAATTATTGCTTTTAGTTATTCCTTTTTTAACTCTCAAATCACAGGTTAATTTATCATTCAGGGCTATTTCCCACATTTCTTTATACCAAACTTTTATGTCTATGGAGATGTTTAATTTCCAGTTCTTTGCAATCAATAATCTCATAGCTGTTACCATTATTATTACTAACCCTTTTTTATTTCTAGAACTCTTTTTTATTTCTATCAATTTTAATATCATTTAAATAGGATTATCTCACAAATTGTTACATCCCACTACCTTACTTGTAGAATAATCTCAGACATGGACAATATCTTACGTAAGAAGAAGGATCCTTAAAACTAGTATTAATGTTTGTAGGGAGTTAAATAGAGTCAGATGATGCTTCTTCTAGACTTCAGGAACAAAGGCACATATATCTGGACAGGTACCCAGAATCAAGGTGGAAGTGTTCATTTGCAGTGTAGCACATATCCTAGAGCAGTGATGGCAAACCATGTCACTCCATCTGTCCTAGAGCATGGCTCACACAATGGAAACGTGCTCTGGATAGGAAATTTAATGACAACCCAGGAAGGGGTGGGACATCAACATCACCTTTCAAGATGCTCAACCGGAACTTAGCCATCCCTGAAACATCTCTGGCTAGCTTTTCTGCTACCTCAGCTCCCTTATCCAAATCTATAGGGTCACTCTTGATATAAGGAATGATTTGACCATATAAGGGAACTAACAAACGAAATGTCTGTCCTTGTCAGTAATATATAATGGACTATGTTTTATTAATTTTGGGCTTCCAACCATACTGAGATGCTATGCTTCAGAAAGAACTGTGTAAATGTTATAGCAAGCCACTGTAGCACAGCGAATAGAGCAGGGTCCCCAGGGCACAAAATGGCAACTTTTCATGCATGCACGGAAGTGTCCTTATTTACTTCCTAGTTTGGCGAGGGCATCAGGGGCCAGATGAAATGACTTTGGGAATGCCTAGAATAGAGGGTTAAAGACGGATGTGGGAGAGTCGGCTCCAAATGCCTGCTCAGTTTTCATGCTTCCTGGGTGATCTTTGACAAATCTCATCACAAAATGATAGTAAATATGTCAATTTTATGTATGGCTGAAATTCACACAAATCAACTAATGAATTCATAATGTGACTCTTGGTTTTATAATCAAAATCAGAATTATTGATTAAGGGTTGGTCTCATAACCAAAATCCATTTCACTGGATAACTCCTTTATTGAATAACTCTTTTATTGTACTGACTACGTGTGTCCTTTTAGATTAAGAATTCTTCCTCTTAGCAGAAATACATCAGACTTCAGAAGTGGGAGCAGAATAACACAATGGTTTTAGCACAGATTACTTAACTTCAAAGTGAGACAGTTAAAAATGAGTAATATAATCACATCAGATTAAAGAAGAGACACCACATCACATGCCTAGTGAGTCAGCCCTACAGAACAGAAGCTGCTCTGCATAGATCAGGACTTTTATTCAGGCGTCCTGTAGAAGTCAAACCCAGACTTTGGAAATGTTTTGGACTAGAAGTCCAACATTCCCCCAACCAGAATGCCCAATGGCTGGGGAACTGAGGCATATTGTGATTCTTACAAACTCTGATTGTGCCATAAACACAACTAAACCAACTATTTTCATTAGGGAGGATTGTTTTTTCAGGTGACAGGATAAAATGTTTCAGCAGAGTGGTATTATAAAGCATTCCAAACGTTTGTTAAGGCCTCAGTTTCAGACATTTAGCAGAAATAACCTTGTCAGAAACAAATATCTGAATTTCAGATCAATTCCTCATCTCTTATTACTCATTTTTCTTGGTGGTTAAAACACTGAATAGTAATACTTTATATTCATTCAGTCTAAGTGATTCAACTGAAATCACACCCATTTAAAAAACCACACCGACATGCATGGAATTACCTGTCTGAAAAACATTTTTCATTTTATTTATTAATTAATTACATTTTTATGCTGCCCATCCGTATAATTTACCCATTCTGGCAGTTTACAAATTGCAAGTACTGTAGATAAATTGATACCACTTCGGTGGGAAGGCAAACAGTGTTCCGTGCATTCCAGTGCCTAGTCATGCCTGCCACATGTCCATGGAAATGTCTGCAGACACAGACAGCACTGACCCTTTGGCTATAAACAGAGATGAGCACTGAACCCTAGAGTTGGATACGACTGGCTTTTGAGCAAGGGAGACCTTTACCTATTACACTGTAGAATTGTTTTGTAATAAAAGAAAAACTATGTTCTAACCTTCAACATAGATTTAAAAAAATCTAAATTGAAAGCTTGAAATACATATCCATCCAGCCATCCTAGAATTCTGTTCTTTAACATCCTGTGTAAACCATAGAAAGCCCATGAGACACACTTTATGCGTGATGTACCCCTTTGCTTTGACCATGAGCTACCATGGACACCAACATAAAAATGAACGGATAATATTTTATTTGGACTCTACCATTTTACAGTGTAGATCACATACATTTTAATGCTCCCAGTAAAAATGCAGGTTTGTGTGCAGTATTCTGAAAGTTAGACCTATTGATTATAATTAGTTGTGAACAAATATTCTTAGGATTACACTGCTGAAATGTTTACCTTTGGCTAGATCATGATACAGAAAGTCTAATGCAAGATAGGCTTCCCTACACCAATAGTCAGTTTACCACAGTTGACATAGAGCTGCATAGCATTGTCTTTCACCAAAGCAACATCTGCTTTTACTGACATAGTACAGTTTAGTGGTTAGAGTGTTGGGCTAAGACAAGGGTTCTCAATGTTTTCCCACTACAGGCTGGCCTCAGACAGATGAGCAGGCCGGACATGTGCCCCTCCCCCACTGTAAAAGCTGCCATAAAACGTGTCCATGGCTGTCATAAACATGTTTACGACAGCTACGTATACATTTACAGCACATTTTCGGCTGTTTCCACCACTTCTGGTGGTGACGGTAGGTACATTTGCAACATGTTTTTGGCTGCTTTTGCTGCTTTTGCCACTTCCGGCCATGGTGGAGGTGGTGGGAGCAGGAGCGAGGGCAGCAGGCCACATGAAATGGTGCTGTGGGCCAGGTCCAGTCCATGGGCTATAAGTTGCAAACTCCTGGACTAAGACATGGGAGATGAAGTTTCAAGTCTGAAGTGAACCACAACACTCACTGTGTCATCTTGAGCCATTCACTCTCTCATTCTTATGTACCTCATACAGCTGTTGTAAGAATAAAGGAGAAAGACCAAGTACAATGCCTTGGTCAAGATTCTCTGAGGGACTACCAAGCATGGAACTAAAGTGATGCAAACAGTTGCAGGTGTTTTGTGTCAGTCGTTGCAACAGTCCCGCCTGCAACTTTAGCTCCACTTCAAGTAATTCCAACAGGACACTACTCCTTAAATTCATTAGGAAAAAAGTGAATCATAAATGTAACTAATGAATGTTACATAACAAATAATAAAGCATATTTCCATTCCAGAACTCTGCCTTCTCTCTGTTAGATGTACAGAAAAAGGTAAAGGTAGATGTCTCATTTGCTCAAAAGCCAGTCGTGTCCAACTCTAGGGGGGGTGCTCATCTCTGTTTACAACCACAGAGCCAACACTGTCTGCAGACATTTCCATGGTCATATGGCAGACATGACTAGTTCCTGGAGTGCATGGAACACCATTAACTTTCCCACTAAAGTGGTACCTATTTATCTATTTGCAATTTCTTGCTTTCAAACTGCTCAGTTGCCAAGAGCTTGGAGAGATAACTGGCATTCACTCTGTTGCGCAGCACTCAACCCTCCAATTGTCAAGCTCAGCATCTAAACCACTAAGCCACCATGGCTCTACATCAGGGGTGGCCAACCTTGGTGCTACAGCTGTTCTTGGACTTCAATTACCAGAAGCCCAAGTCAGTGCACCTGCTGATCAGGGCTTCTGGGAATTAAAGTCCAAGAACATCTGGAGCACCAAGATTGGCCACCATTGCTCTAGATGTACAGAAACACAGATACAGATAAGCTGAATCTCAAACTTCAGTTTATGGGCAGCACCAGTCCAGGAGGGAGCTATGCTCATTAAACTCCAACTCTTTCCCCCCACTGTGGGATAACTTAAATGCAAACCTTCCTTCCTTCCTTCTTACAAATGATGTTCAGATGAGATCTGCAAGTTCCTACAAGCATCTGGACTGGTGTGATTATCTTTGACAAGGAACAGCAGCAGGTAATCCTTTTGTTCAGATGTGATGTCATTTGTCTCAAATTATTCCTCCACCATCACACACCTATCGGCCTCCCTTTCATAAAGGTAAGTTGGGGTGAGCAACTGACAGTTTAATAGGTGGGCAGGGACCAGGGTGGGACCCACTTCTAGTCATAATGTGATGAAGAAATAATGTTGACCACAGAGATAGAAAAAGGAATTACCCACATCTGGGGGGAAGGAGTAATGACCAAATTGCATTCCACAGAAAGAGACTCACAGACTGAAGCAATCTGGGACTTGCTTGTTAATACAATTGTGGATCAGCTTTATAAACAAAGCATGAAAGTGCCCCCAGCATTTTGCAGCCATTCCCTCATCAAGTGTGTCTCCACTGCACAGTTATAACCTTTTGATTCCCATCAACTGTTATGACCCCATTTTATAGAAACTTAAGATTTTAAGTTAGATGAGCTGCTTTGATTTCTCTGGTAGAAAGCAATTCTGCTGCATCCAGAATTGGACTAGAGTTCTCCAAAAAAAATCTCAAATATTGTAGGATGAAGCCATGATGGTTAGAGTGACCTCAATGTGCCTGTTGTGCAGCTGCATTTGTTTTCAAAACACTGATGCACCCATAACCCTGAAGATCATTTGTCCATCATTTGTGGCCTGAATAGCTACATCATTTATTTATGACAGAGGTTTATGGATTTAAAATTGTCATTCACAAAAAAACATTACCCTAAGCTTGAGAAACATAGTCTTGGGGTAAGTGACCATAGAAGTCAGGAGGCAGTGGCATAGCATGGGGGGACGGGGGGACAGCCTGTCCCGGGCAGCACTTTTTGGCATATGGGTGTTCTTGGACTGGACTACAATTCCCAGAAGCCCTACCGGGAGTGGGAACCAGCATCCACCGGGGGGGGGGCAAATTTGGCTTACACCCGGGGCAGCTGAAGTCTACATGACGCTACTGTCAGGAGGACATTGTTATCAGATATGTAGAGGTATTTAAGACTATCATTAAACACATTAAAGGTCACCCTTCCTTGAAAGCCAGTCATAACCAACTCTAGGGTTCAGTGCTCATCTCTGTTTATAGCCAAAGAGCCAGCACTGTCTCCGTCTGCAAATGTTTCCATGGCCATGTGGCAGGCATGCCTTAACACTGGAGTGCACGGAATGCTGTTTACCTTCCCACTGAAGTGGTTCCTATTTATCTACTTGCAGTTTCTTGCTTTCAAACTGCTAGGTTGGCAGGAGCTGGGACAGAGACAGGAACTCACTCCATCGTGCAGTACTCAGGAATCAAACTCTGACTTTCCAGTCTTCCAGTTCAGTGTCTTAACTACTTGAGCCACCACAGTCCCTTGTTAAAGACATTACAGAATCTTTCACAGAAGGTGAGCTAAGCTTAGCAAATGAATGTGACTGTCAGTTTCTCATTCAGTAAAAATCTTAGGCAGAGATGCTCTGCTGCTAATGTTGTCATTAAGCATGGCAAAAGCTTTCATTCTTGTTTTTTCTCTGAGGGGCTCTTTTGTTTTCATGCCTTTTATATGTATATCAGTCCTTTTGTTCAGCACAATATATATGTGCTAAGCTTATCATCCTAGTGTGACCATGGGCTGGGTTCTAGCCTGTGGATTCATTGTCACTACCCTCATCTTTAAGAGAGTACAACAGGGGTAAATTGTGCAGGTTGATTACAAAATGATGAGAACTGTTTTATGAAAGATGGACTGGGAAAAGGTTGTTTCTCTGCAAAGCTTTCTAGATCAGGCCTGAATCAAAATATGCTGTCCTTGCTTCTGGAGTGTACACGTGTGTTTGTATCAGTCTTCCTGTGCAACATGTTTATGTTAACATCAGAAAAGCTGCTTTTTAAGTCCTAGACGCCCAATGTTTCTGTAGCAAATCATAGAAATATATAACATATAGATGATCTAACAGCTAGCCACATTCTCCTTAAAGAGAATAAATCATATCTCTTTTTCATTTTCCTTAATTAGTGTTTATTATACATCTGGAGGTTCTGTTATAGCCACACAAAAATCATTATCTGTCTTGTCTTTTCATTACTTGATGGATGACATATTTTTGGCAGATAACATGTACATATGTGTTTTTGTGCATGTGCTTTCATGGAATGATTATTTATTGCATGTAATGAATTTGTAAAATATATTTTGTTGTTGTTCAGTCGCACATTTGATTCCGACCCTTTGCGACCCCATGGACCACTGTCCGCCAGGCACTTCTGTCCTCCACCATCCTCCTCAACTCCCTCAGCTCTGTGCCCATTGTGTCTACAATACCATCTAGCCATCTCATTTTGGGCCGCCCCCTTCTTCTTTTGCCCTCCACCCTTCCCAGCATCAAGGCTTTCTCAAGCGAATCCTCTCTTCTCATTTGATATCCAAAGTACTTTAGCCTCATCTTCACTATTTGACCTTCTAAGGAGCAGTCAGGTTTGATTTCTTCTAAGATTGACCTATTTGTTCTCCTCGCTGTCCAGCTATCTTTTTTGGCAGACAATACAGTTTTCAAATGCCCACTGATTTTCACCATTACTTCTCAAGGTAAATGCCTAAATTGATAAAATACCAAGTAAAATATTTTGCATCATATAGATCTGAAAGATCACTAACCTTAGATACCTCTTCTAAGTGTACAGGCCACTTTATAGAAACATTCATAATAACTGAGAACTGTTACCCATTGAACAGCTCCTTCTCCTGTTCCTAATAAATCAGATGTGTACGTGGAAACCTTTGTCCAAATGTAGATTGGGACAACCACTTCAGATTGTTACAATGAAAATGATTTTTGACAACCTTTTCTTCTTCACAGATGTGTGTTTCTACAATTTGGAAGAGAAGCAGTTTCATTGCCTTTAGCTAAGGTGTGATTTGGCAATTGGTACAAATACCTCAGTCATAACTATGGGCTTTAATTGCTACAAGATAAAACAAGTGCAGTTGGGTGAAACCATAAAGCACTAGACTACATTTGGAAAGATTCAGCAGTAAACTTTGAGGCAAATACTTCAGACATGTTATATGACCTTGTGGCAAATAAATAAATGTACCCACAAGTTTAATCCAATGAGAACCATAAATGCACAGTGAAGGATGTGACAGGAATGGTGCAGGCCAAATGATGCTGTTTGTATTTGATAGAGAGATTATTTTAAGGCAGGAGATCTCAACCTTTTTAAGCCAGAGGCCCGGTAACACTCCCTCAGATAGCTTTGGGGGCCAGAGGGCCATTTTGCCCTTCCTCCACCACATGGCACTTCCTGGATTGTTGGAGGCAATTGGGGGGCACACGAAATGGCATCACTGGCTGCATCCGGCCCCAGGCCATAGGTTGAGAATCCGTTTTAAGAGGTTCTGGTTTTCTAGTTCCTTGACACTCCAAGCAATTGCCCAGCACTCTTACATTGGTATGCTCGAACCAACATTTGAGTAGACAAGTGTGCTCAGCACAAGGTTGCATTTCTCTGGAAACAAGGGCACTGTAGGAGTGCCTTTTCATAGCACCATGCTGGGTCTCAGTAAAACATCTTGCCTTCATGCCTCCTTTCCCCCAGAGAGGCAATGAATGGGGTAAAGGAATTGCACGTTCAAAGACGATGCAGCTGATTTTATTTAGCCAAGGGCACTTTATGGGAAGCATTTTAAGGAGCAACTGAGGAAATGGAGATTGTAGCAGACTAGAAGTGAAAAGGGAAGGACGATTCACAGTTTATGTACAGTTCTGTGGTGGTTGTTGGTAGTGTTATTTAGAAGGCAAGATTCTTGAAAGAAAATGCTGATTTGAAGTAATGGTCAGGTCCTCCAAACTACTATTAGTTCTAGAGGCATGAATTGACATGCCTACCTAGAACTTCCCTGACTGATGTAGTTTATCCTTCATTTTTTCCTGGAAGGAACTGAGCTGTGTTGGCTCATCACTCTTCCTTCACTGAAATGAATGGGAATTAGTGTGTGTAGCAGAAATTAATGGGTGTGTGCAGTGGTGGGATTCAATTTTTTTTACTACCTATGCTTTGGGAGAAGTATGGGGGGGTGGCCAGGGGGAATCCCTGTGTTGCACCTGAATTAGACTAAGATGTTTTACATAACTATTTCTTTTAGGATTGTGGAAAATTACTGCACTGTGGTTGTGCTGAATTTTAAGGAAAAACTAATGTTTTTTCAAAATAAATGTTCTACCTGCTCATATTTTTGAAATGAAATTCCATGACTTCAAAAGCAGCATACTTTTGTAGGTGAAACTGTGTTGAGAATCCCACCCATTGTGAAGGTGTCTATGACTTTTGAAGACAAATATGGAGCTTAAGGGCAACAGCAGCAGGAAAATGATAAACTGGGGCTTAAAAGTCGGAGTGGCGGCAGGACTTTGGAGCCACCACCAGCAACACCTGCGGGTCGGGGAGGAGGCCACCCCCCCATCCAGCCTGGGACGCCTCCACCTGCTCCCAGAGGCTCCGCCCAGCCGGGGCTTAAAAGTCGGAGTGGCGGCAGGACTTCGGAGCCGCCGCCAGCAACACCTGCGGGTCGGGGAGGAGGCCACCCTCCCATCCAGCCCGGGACGCTTCCACCTGCTCCCAGAGGCTCCGCCCAGCCGGGGCTTAAAAGTCAGAGCGGCGGCAGGACTTCGGAGCTGCCGCCAGCAACACCTGCGGGTCGGGGAGGAGGCCACCCTCCCATCCAGCCCGGGACGCTTCCACCTGCTCCCAGAGGCTCCGCCAGGCCGGGGCTTAAAAAGCCGCAGTGGCATCAGGTCTTTTGGTACTGTTGTAATTGTTCTCTGAATTTGATAACTTTGTAAATTGGATTGTTGTTTAAAACTGATGTTTACTGAAATTTTTGATGCTGTAGTGATGCTGTAATGATGTTGAGATGTTTTTTGGTATTTACGTTGATTACTTTTGATATTTATATGTTGTATTTATGAACTTGCTGTTTTTCTTTGTATGTAAACCGCTCTGAGTCAGCGCAACTGAGTAGGACGGTATAAAAATTGGAAAAATAAATAAATAAATAAATAAATACCTAAGATTTATGGATACTTATGGAAAGAAGCCATTAGTCATGTAGCATTCATTTCTCTAAGTCTAGCTTTCCTTGTTGTTAGTCCTGATGAAACTTGTGCCCATGCTGTTGCTAAGCTCCATTCAGGAACAGAGTAGAAAGAAGATGGGTTGAACTAGTGTTACCCACATTTTCTCCCCTCTTCCGCTCAGGGTTTAACGGGATTCATATTCCTTCACTGAGAAAAGTGCACTTACCACTGTAAAGATGAATCATGGCAGTGATCCAACTGACAGCACAAAAGAGTAAAATAAAACAGTGTATTTATCAGTCAAGTTATGTCCCTGGCTATTTCTTTCTCTCTTAACAGAGTTGACAAGAAGATAGGAATGGAAGATCCCTACTGGAATGTAGAAAGTATTCATCTAGCCCAGCAAATCTGCTTGTAGCAGTGTTGGGAAGGAACCCTCTCCAGTCTACACAGAATTATTATGAACCTTCTATAATTACAAGATTCCTTAGAAAGGGCATTAAACTGTAGAATTTGGTGATTTTTGTATACAAAAGAGCAGACAAACATAGGGAAAATAAGACAACCAAGATTCTTTTCATAGGAAGCAGAAAAGGCTTGGAGCATGTCTTGAGGAGCACTCATCACACTCTTTTCAGGTCCTGGGGGTCAGTCTGCGTCAGAGGCGTAGCTACCGCCGTATCTGCCGTATCAATTATACGGGGCCCCCGGGTCACGGGGGCCCCCAACGTGCGTAAGCAAAACAAATCTTTACCCTTCCTAAGGGCCCCCAAACAAATTTTTATACGGTGCCCAGCCAAGGCACGCTACTCTTCTGGTCTGCGTGCAAAGTGTCTGCATTTTATGGATACTGGAGCATCTCAACCTCACTTCAGAACTTCTTTTAGAACCCCAATTTTTTACACTGTTGAAAAATACGGTATCCAAAGCACCTCTTGATGCTTGAGATGGTATTTAAGAGAGGCAGCAGCCTTCAAATGCTCCTTCCAGAGTAAACATCCACAATGCAGATGGGGGTTTCATTTTACACTTTCCCTGCTCCTCTGCAGAGATAGAAACATTGTAATTTTCTTCCCTTCCTGATCATTGTATCATCTCAGTGTCTCATTGAAAGGTCACAGAGAAAGATATTTTTTTTTAAAAAAAACTTCTTCATATTAGTAATGCTCCCCCATCATGATCTATAAACATTTTTCATCATAAATATATGACCTTTTATGAAAACAAGACAAGGTTTCTGTTTATTTCCCATGACAATAAAACCTCCAAAATCCAGAACCTTTCCAGAAATAATATACACAGCCCATATAAATTTTCAGTAGTTTTATTGAAAAATGCCTCTTTTGTTTCAGAAATAAATAATATAAGGCAGTGAAATTCACAATTTGCAGTTAAAATATAAAAGCAGCAATTCTATATCCATAGTCTTGCAAACAATTTCCAACTGCTTTTTTCTGATAACTACGAAACATTATATTCTGTAGGAAGGGGAATCATACTAAATATACAACACAAACATGCAATTCATCTCTGCAGGATTGACTGCAATTTGGCATAAATGTTAATGTTTCTAAGACAAGGAGATTTAAGCCATTATTTATTAATTTTAGCTTTTTTAACCCTGTATCCAGTTGATACAATGATGTCAGCTACTTTATTTAACATTTGTGGTTGTTAAAAGAGATGCATAAGAGCAGTATATGCCCTGCAAGGTAAAAGCAAAGGAAAGAAATGTTGACATGTGAAAGGAAAGGTTTGTTTCACTACTAGACAATGAAGGTTTGTAACTTCACTAAGTAGTTGACAAAAGATAAAAGAGCAAAGAAGCTCCACTTACTGAAGCATCCAGCTTTGAGAACACCCGTAGCAGCTATGAAGGGTTTTGTTTCTTTTTTAAAAAAAATCCCCTTAAAGAGATTGTAGCCATGATCATTTTAATCCACTTGTTAAAATTCTATGCGGCTGCTGTAAACTAGAATATTTTACAGGCATTTCAAGAGCAAGAATGAATTATAGTATGTTTTATTGTTATTCCCACACAAAGCTGATACCCTTTGGAAGAAGCTACTGTACTGCTTTGAAGAACAAATTAGGCACGCCCAGTCAGTTCTCTGGATATCCACCTGTGTGAAAATAGCAACAACAAAAACAACCAAGCAAAAAGGCAGGGGACGGGGAAGGAGGAGGTAAATCCTTTATGGTTTTGTTTTTGCTTTCCTTGATAATGATCTTTTCCAGCGCATGTGGTCAGGATATCCCTGGGAATGCATATCAGCTCCATAGTCCTCATACTCGTCATCTCTTCTTTCAGACTCCACTGGTACTATGTAGGGCTCACTTTCAGGCTGATAGGGTCCACTTTCAGGTACATAGGGCTCTGGTTGAAAATAGTTGTCCGATTGAACAGTATAGTTATCACATGGTTTCTGAATCCAAAGATTTTGTCAAGCTTTTTTAAAAATTTCAGTGAGGATATTATGGGCATAAATATATTATGGCTTTGATCCTAAGTGCATTAAACTTGAAAATGGTTTTCTTTTCAAAACACGAACTTACTTACAGGTAAACAACCCTAAACCAATGGTTCATGTGATACACATGAAGATCTCTCCCTCTGAGAAAGGGAACTGTGAGAGGCTGCTCCCACCTTTCGAGTGATGTACCCTTATACTGGGCCTCTTTGTACAGACTGGAGAACATGATTATGGACAATGTGCTATATCTTTCTGTGCTTGAGCAATGGTTACACTGCTTTTTGAAACAAAATGCTTTCCCAAGGCAGCTCAAAATAGAGGAAAATTTTAAGCAAAGACCACATTACAGTTTCTAAAACTTTAAGAATCAAAACCCTCACCCTGTTTACTCAGGAGCAAACCACTCAGCTTTCAGAAGGGCAAGCATAGGTTTGCAGTTTAGTTAATCTTTCATTTTGGACTGTAGAACAATCTGTTTTTCACAATTATTTTCATTCTGGTGGAGGAGGGAGAAATGTATAAAACAAGGGGGGGGGAGAAACCTGGCATAAAGGATAATGTCAGATAAAAATGAAAAAGGTGTTCAGACTTCAATCCTTCTAAAGTTAAAAATTAACTTTAAAATTAAGTGGAATTGAAAGCAATGGAATTTAATTAGATCACAGCTACGTTTGTTCCATACACTGATGCATCTGACTTCAGCTAGTTCAGGACCTTAATGTACTTTTTAGCACTTAACTGAAAGATGATTAATGAAGCTGGATCAAAAGGGAAAACCTCAGGCATGTAGTGTTCATTTTATTTTCTAGGGTGTGACCACCATTTACACAAAGGTACTCCCAGTATCCAAATTGAACAAATATTATTTCCAGGCAGTACTCTTTTTTTCCCTTCAAGCTGAGATGCATAAGAGCAACCTTCAAGTTGGTGTTGGAGAAACACCAAATACTACAGGAAAACCAGAAGCAAAATTGATAATATTTTTCTATGTTTATCAGATGACTACATATACAAAAATAGCCCCATGGTCTGAATCAGATGACATGATGGTGAGAATGATGACATCAAGCAATAGAAAGTAAGATTTCTAGACATTTCCAAAAGGCAGCAAAAGGTAGCAATCGCAGCAGCAGGCTCCAATGCAAAAGCACAATGTAATGATGTTAACTATTTTAAGCAGGCATGTTCCCATACAAATCATTTACAAGCCACAATTAGTTTACTATTTACATGAAGTCATTGCTCTTTCACCAAGTTAAATGCATCACGATGTTGCATCCCTCAGTTAATAGTTTTATAAGCCTCGACTGCCACTGAGGATTCTTGGCACTTCTTTTTGCAAAAGGTTTGGAGAGAAAGGGGGAAGGATTAGAGGCTGAGTTTTCCTCCCTCACTTTAACATTTGAAACCCTTTTTTAGTCCTTTATTACATTTGGGAAGACTTGTTAGTAAGGATATAAAAAAAGGGATCCTCTCATTTTAGGAGCCCAACGTGGTTCATTATCTATACTGAAATACTCATACTGATTCACTTCCTAATAAGCATGTGCGCAAACATCTCAGAAACAGGATTTTCACTGTATTCAAACTGTAAACAGCACTGGTGACTTAGAAAATGTGTTAGCCGGAACCTGAAACAGGTCAAAGATGGTGTTAGTTTTCAAGGCAGAACAGCTGTGCAAAAATATCTTTTTTCATTCATCTAAATCCATCTACAAGGGTTAAATTACATGTATATATCTATATATGTATACCAGGATGCTCTCTGCAAGGAAAGCACTGTAAAAATATTTTCATTTTTAAAAAATCAGTTTAATAATCGATTTTGTGCAAGTTCTGCATAATAGTTACTAAATTCGTTCCACTCTCAACTATATGCATTTGTGTGTACATACATATATATATATATTCACCTATACATGCACATTATAATAGTTGCAAACAACGTAACAAACAGCAATACCATGTTTTATGTATTATAAGGTGCTACAGTGCACACAAACAAACTGGTTATCAATATAGAGGAACCTGTTTCTTTTAATATTGGCTCCACATTTATGGCATTCATTTTTCTTTTCATATTTTATACTCCAATGCCAATGGCTATCCAGCACTTGTTTCTTGGCAGCTCATTGTTTAAAATTGTTTGTTCTATACAATAGTATTCAGTAATAAAATTAAAACTTATATGGAATTTAACTTAGCACAAGTCATATGAGCATGACCACCACCCCCAACCCGGTATGTCTGCACTGTATCACAGAATGACATTTCATATTGGAAAATTAGATAGTAGGTACTAATTTTGTATAGATAATCTCAGCATTAATCAGAAGGCCGCACGGAGAAATTGCAAACAACTCTGTTCTTTTTGTACTTTAGATGAGTGGTCAACCTTGTTCAGAAGAAGAAGTTTGGGAGGAGGAGGAAGAGGAGGAAGAGGAGAAGAAGAAGGAGAAAATGGTCATTTAAATCCTAACAGAAAACTTAATATGCTCCTAACACTGTATGCATGAGAGATAAACTGCTACTAAATGTAAGCAGTACCTACTTAGAACAAAAACTCATTTCTAATTGGAGTAGCTCAATAAATATTGCAAAAGTACTGTAAATAATGACTGATTGACTATTTCTAAATTTGCCACACTTAGAAACAATAAACTATCAAGAGTCTAGACTACTGGTTATGTCTGAATTAACTTCATTTGTATTTCTCCTAGAAGATTTCTTTCCACAATACTAGTCAAACAAGTATTTCAATATGGTATTCAAGGATGCTTACATTCCTCATAACCTACCTGGATATCCTTGACCATTGTAGGCAATGCTAGCACATTGGGATGAATCACAGTATCCAGGGGGGCCAGGGGGACCTCTGATACCCGCATTACCAGGACGGCCAGGTGGCCCAGGTGGTCCCCGTGAGCCTGCGGAACCTGGTGGACCAACTCTGGATTCTCCTTGTGGACCTAAATTTAGGGGAGAAAATTGATGATACTATATCCATATTAATTCAAAACGAGGCAGTGTGATAAAACTAAAGTCTCCTTTTGCTAGCATACTTTCATTTGGCGACTTTCATTGTGCAGCTTTCATTGTGCAAATGAACTTTGTGAACATTGAGTGACTTTCATTGTGCGACTGAACAACAACAGCATATGATGTCAATGAAACAACTACAAGGAACCAAAGATGTAACTCATCACTAGTAGCTTTTCTAATTTTAAGGTCTTTGTTCACAGAAAACTGCTTTGGCAAGATCTGACTTTGTGTAAGGTAGGAGGGTCTCAAGAGACACTGCTCTGTTACATAGCCATTCTAGATTTCAATTAAAATGCAAGGCTGCTTCCCCCCTGTAGCTTCACAATGAATGAGATAATGTTTTCTTTGGAACAAATAATAATTGTGGCTAACAGAATCACACAGTCTAAACAAGTGGAATTAACATTTGTTGGAAATTTCTTAGCAAATCTGCAAAGAAAAAGCAAGTATTTCAGCTAGTAAATTAAATGGAGAGGTTTAACAAGTGCCTGATTGCTTATGCCTGGACATCGGAAAATGGTGAAACTGTATAAAAAGAAAAAAAGCTCTGAAGGTCTTACAATCTGACCGCTGGAGGCTATGGAGCAATTTACAATGTATGAGAGAGGGTGAAGGAGAGGTAAGGACCTACAAACTCTAGTGTACATGTAAAATGGCAGATGGAATATAAACCTCAAAGATTCAGTGGACATCTCTGTTCACCATTACTTGCATTCAGTGGTGGGAGGTCAAAAATTTTACTACCCCACTGTGATGTCATCACAGTGTGGGCAGAACTAACATCATGACATCATGGTGTCATGGGCGGGACCAAAGAATTTTTTAAAATAAAATAAATAAATAAAAATAAGCACGCACGCACACACACCCTCTCAATCTACCCACAACACAAACCCGTAAATAAATTAAATTTTAAAAATAAAAATACATTAAAATACACCTACCTACCCAAACACCCACCCACCTCAAACACAAATCAACCAGAGCTTTTAAACCAGAGCTTAAAGCTTATTCTGGCTAATCTTTCTCACACTAGGTCAGATGGAAGGAATTACAGAATGAACTCAGCACAAGATGGCTTCATTTTGGCACTTTTCAACTTTTCAACAGTTAAAGAAGTTAGGTACTAAGTCTTTGCCTAACCAGTTCTCTAGGATAATATGCCTTAATGTAAATGTAAAACAGCTGTACCTCCTTAAGGGTTCTCCAATTGGAACAGCAATTGGAACAGCACAGGTGTAGCTTATTGATGAGGTAACTCCAAGATTTTGCTTAAAAACCCTAAGCCAGGCCACTAGGCCTTTTTAGGAACTGTGGTAGTACGTCAATATAGGTAAAGGTATTAAATACACATTAAAATACACACAGACACACCACATCCAAAGATGAGTCACTTACCCTGGGGAGCAGGCTATAGGGAGCTTCAGGCTAGCAGCTTCTCTTCTTCCTCCCCACTTGGGAGGACAGCAAGGAGGTCGTGCATACACGCCAAGCACTGTAGGCGTGAATGCACACCAAGTGCTTGGCGCCCATGCGCAATAGGGGAACCAGTGAAAAGGTTAGCCACAAAGGTGGTTCCCCCCTAAAAGCTGCTACCGGTTCTCCAGGACACTGGGGAAAGTTACCACCGGTTCTGGCGAACTGGTGAGAACCTGTTACATCCCATCACTGCTTGCATTGCATAGAAACATGTCGGCATGAAAACATTAAAAAGCCTGTGTTTTAATACTGTAATAATTGTTTTCAACTTTTACATTCTCTTTTTAATAATGTAAGCCACCTTGGGAGAAAGGCAGAGTAAAAATCAGTCAATCATTCATCTTGTTTTCTAACATAAATTGCGCTTATTATTACACATTCTGTAAAATTATGTATATCAGAGGTAGAGAACTCACCTGGTGGCCCAGGCAATCCTCGTGGCCCTGATGATCCTATTCCTCTTTCACCTTTCTCTCCAGGTAGCCCTAAAACACAATCAAGAAGGGGAAATCCCCCCCCAAAGAGGTATGAAAGACATGCCAGAGAAATAATTGTTCATGCTTGTAAAATAGATTCATTGTTTGCTTGCTGAATTTTTATATCATTAATTTGACATTAGCATCACTCTGAAGAGTTTACATTAGCTTGCAAAAATTAAAGCTGGTCAAAAAAATAAAAAACACCTAAAAGAAACAAATAAATAGTAATAAACATATGGTAATCAGCAATGATGAAATTTTCATAGGGACAAGATATTCTGGAAAGGTTCTTTATAAAGCTTGGCCTTAATAACTTTCAAAAAATCTGAAGGGAAGGAGCCTGGCAGACCTGTGCCAGAAGGGAATTCCAGAACCCTGGGGCTACCACAAAAAAGGCCCTATTTCTAGTCAAAACCTTTCAAGCCTTACTTGGGCTGGGCATTGACAACCCCCAAGCCTGGGAGAATCATTTTGTATGGGCCAAATCCCTCCAAGAGAGGTAGTTCATCAGGTACCAATGTCTTAAACCATTTGGGCCAGGGGTTCCCAACCTTTTCAAGTCTGGGGCCAGGTCACACTCTCTCAGTCAGCTTTGAAGACTGGATGGCCATTTTGCCCTGCCTGCACAATGGGGGTGGCCATTTTGTCCAACAACTTCAAAGGGATGGCCATTTTGTTTATCAAATGCCCTTTAAGGGTGGGGGGCCACATGAAATGGTGCTATGGGCCTGATATAGCCCATGGGCATTAGGCTGGGAACCCTTGGTTTAAGGTTATGTAAGTTAAAATCAGAACCTTGAATCTGGGATGGAACCAGTGTAGGTGGGCCAACGTCAGGGAGATATAAGCAAATCTCCTCACACCTAATACCAGCTGCTTTCTGTACCTGCTGCAGATTCCATACTACCTTCAGAGGTCATGTCATCTACAGTGCATTGCAGTAATCAATTCTCAAAATTATCAATGCATGAACCAGTGTTGTGAGGATCAAGGAATGGGCAAAGCCAGTCTATCTGCCACAGATGGAAAAAAGCAGACCTGGCCATGGCAGACATTTGCTTCTCCATAGGGACAGCTGGGTTCAGAATAACATCCAGATCCTGAACAAAGTCTTTCAGGGGAAGGTTCAAACCAAGACTATTGGACAACCTGCCCAGTAACCAGATTTTTGTCTTGACTGGATTCTATCTCAATCTGTTAGTCCTCATCCAATCCATTAGCATGTCCAGGCAATGGTCCAGTACCTGAACAGCATCCATGAGGTAAAAGAGAGATAAAGTTGCATGTCATCCAACATATCGATGATGACACATTCCAAATCTTTTCATGAATTCACCCAGAAGCTTCATATAGATGTCAAACAATGTTGGGTATATGATTGATCCCTGCTCTACTCTATGATGTTGCACCCAGGAGGCCAAATCCACAGCCCAAGCTAAACTCTTTGACACAGTCATCAAAGAAGAACTGGAGCTACCCAAAACAGAGCCTCTGACCCCAAACCCAGTGAGCCTGTCCAGGAGGATATAGTGGCCATTGGTATCAAAGGCATCAAGAGAGATACAGGAGGCCCAACAGAGTAACTTTACCCCCAATTGGCCACTCTTGGGAGGCCATCTAGCAGAGCAACCAATGCTGTCTTGGTCCCATGGTGAAGTCCTGAACCCTGATTGAAATGGATCTAGACCAGTGGTTCCCAATGCCCCACAGGGGGACTTCAATTCCTGGAAGCCTAAGTTGGCTGATCAGTGCTTTGGGGAATTGACTTAGGCATCTGAAGTCTAAGAACTAAAGGTTGGGAAACACTGGTCTAGACTATCAGTACCCTCCAAAAATGCCTGTAAATGGTCAGCCACTACTCTTTCTGTCAGCTTGCCCAAAAAAGGGATGTTAGTGACTGGTTATTATTTAGATCTTCTATTGACATATTAGCTTCTTTAAAAAAATAGGCACACAATTGCTTCCTTCAAGTAGGAAAACATATACCCCCCCCCCCCGCAAGGGTATGTTGATTATCTGTGAGGTCCATTCTATGGTTGCACCCTGGGCAAATTTCAGCAGCCATGAAGGGCAAGGGTGAAGCCATGGCCTTACAGTGTGGAAGCACCTTGTCCACATCATCAGGTGTTACAGGTTGAAATTGATCCTAGACAACTGGATAAGATGGTGCATTGGACATTTCTACCTGATTAACTGCATCAAAAAAGGAGTCAAGGTCCCTTTGGATAGCTTCAATCTGCAAGTGGAAACAAGCTGCAACTATATTGCAAGTGACGAGGTCCATTGACGAAATTCTATCTGACCAGTGGAAATGAGGTCCCGAACATAGAGTTCTATTAGCAGCTCAGTAATGAGCTTGATATTATTTCTTTTTTTTTAACCACAGCTAAATTGACATCTAAGGGAGTATTCCTCCATTTACACTAGTCTTCTCCCATTTTTGCTTCATTGCTCACAACTTAACAATGAACCACAGTGAGGAGCAAGCTCTGCATCAGAGAAGATGTTTAGGAACGATCATGTCAACCAGCCAGGATACTCCGCCATACCACCTAGAGAACTGGGTTTTGACAGGAGAACTAACCAGATCATGTGGACCACTACCTAGGCCTTTTGGAACCCATCCAGGTTGAAGTATTTCTAAGGGTGGACCATCCTGGTCATTCTATCCTGTAATCTACATCAAGCTCTTTTATATTACCACTGCCTCATCTAAAACCTATGTTGAATATGCCATGTTAAACCCTGTAAGAAGAGTAAACTAAAATATCGCTGCACCTGACAGCAAGCCACCTGTGATGACAGTTTTCAAGAAAAATGCAAAATACAAGTAAGGTCTCTTGTTCAAAAGCCAGTTGCTGGAGAGCATGGAATGCTGTTACATTGTTACATATGTGTTAATCTCAAAGATGCCATTATACTTTTGTTTGTTGCCATCTCTTACAATAGCATAGGCTTTTCTTTAGAACTTACCCCTCTCTCCAGGTGGCCCTTGCATTCCAGGTGTTCCTGGGAACCCAGGCCTGCCTCCAGGTCCAGGTTCTCCTGTTCCCCCAGCAGGTCCAGGGGGTCCTGGTGGCCCTGCTGGCCCAGGCTGGTTACGATTAGAATAGTAATCATTTGGAATTTGATTCAGCATTTGGTTAAAACGAGACATTTGCCCTTTGGAGAAATAAGATAGCTTATATCAAAACATGCACAACACCATTTTATTTAAGTATGGCAATTGCTGGTTAATTTGGCAGACACCCCTGGATCAAGAGGAGTGATATATACTCATTGAATGAAAGGAGGAAGGGAAGTTTGACCAACAGATGTTGGAGTTGAAACTAATTTAACTTTTTATGTTAAAATAGCACATAGTTTGTCAATGCAGGCATATTTAATAGTATGATGTCTCTGAATTAATCCAGTTTAGATGCACCATACTAGAGCAATGCAGTTAATGGGAGGCAAGTGTGTGCACACCTTCAACAATCCTATTCAGCTTGCTCTCTCCACTAAAACTTGGATCCTGCATTCCCTGACAGGGTAGAGTTGGAATAGCTGGATGTAGATAATGGCTATGAAATACATACCTGCCATTCTTCACAACACCCTGGTACAATAAATGCTATCTGCACACACTGCAAGGAATGGGAGAATAGACTGGAAGACAACACTGCAACAGACTAGACCAGGGTTCCTCAAACTTGGTTCTCCAGGTGTTCTTCGACTTCAAATTTCAGGAGCCCAAGTCAAGACACCTGCTGATCAGGGCTTTTGGGAACTGAAGTCCAAGAACTTCTGGAAAGCCAAGTTTGCTGACCCCTGGACTAGATCAGCCTTCTTTTGTCTTAATTCCTGCTGCTGACACAGAAGATGACCTAACACAAACCCCAAAAGGAGGAGACAAATTTGACCAGGACTTGCTGCCATTGCTACTACCTTATAGATAACTAAAGGTCAGCAGTGGAAACAGAGAGGTAACAATAGCCCACCACTGAAAAACACAAAGTGACAGCTGTAGGAAGAGGGGCCAAACTTAGCTCTGGTTAGATATTACCATAGAAAGCCATCAATTGCCAGCAGCACAGAGAGGACCAAACCCAAACTAATTCCCCTTAAATGTAATTGTTCTTGGATATCATCTCCCCAGAATGGAAAAGAGACCAAAAGCAAACTTTGTTACCCAGCCAGAGCTCTTTCCAATTCAATGACTTGTTTGCTGTCTTTTGGGATTGATCAAAGTTTGGAATCACACTTTGAAAATATATATATATAATTAGCTGCATTGCTCATTATGTTACATTTCAAGCACTATCCATGTTTGAAATAGAGGATGTCTTTTAAAAGAAACCTTTCCACCCTATGAGTGGCTTCCACTCTTGGCTTTTCCACTACTCTATGCACTGTCTCACTTGACAACTATTTTAACAGACTACCCAAAAGCTAGACCAGATGCCGAAGACAACATTTGTTGTGTGTTTTTGATGTGTTGTTTACCATTTATCATTTGTTCACAGACTTGTCTTGCAACAGCTCTCATCATATTCTGCGAAGCAATATCTCCCTTAACAAATGGAATAAGATATGCATTAGAATTTAGATAGCCCTCCTTTCAAAGAGGTTAGAGAACGAATTTGCTTTCAAGTCACACTTACTCTGTCACCCTTTTCACCTTTGGGTCCAGTTAGGCCCTATAATAAATTGAAGAGAATAAGAGTATATCACAAAATAATTCAGCAAAAGAAAGAGACAGAAAACAGTCAAACCCATTCATTATGGTATTCAGAACAACATGTACTTGTCAGGAACTCATGACATGAACCAGGAAACTTATGAAGCATCAACACAGGCCTCATCTACGCATGCAGAAAATGGGGAGGTAATATCCTGAGACGAAGGACTAGGGCTCTGCTACTCCATATTGAGAGTGCAGCTATATTTGAATGTTCTCCCATATAAAAATAAAATAATCAAATCAAGTAAAATACTGGCATAAATGAAAGAGTTCTAGCACAGGTTAATTCCTGTGCTAGCTTTCTATTTACAAAATATTTTAAAGAAATACAGAATTATAGACTATGACAGAGGTGCCCAAACTACGGCCTGTGGGCTGGATCTGGGCCCTGATGGCAATTCATCTGGCCTGTGCTGCCCTCATCCTCCCGGAAGTGGAAGTAAAATGTGTTTAATACCATTTCCGGGAGGGATGAGGGTGGCGTGGGTTGGATGAATTGTCATTGGGGCCCAGATCTGCCCCACAAGCTGTAGTTTGTTGGACTATGACAACATCCTCTGTAGTCTGAAGTAGTACATTTCACTCTATCTCAGCATTATACCATATATATATGATAGTATATATACATATGCATTTATTTTTGTTGCCAAGTAAATAGCAGCAACAAGAAGATTCTATAGACCAGTGATGGTGAGCCTTGGCACTCCTGCTGTTCTTGAACTTCAATTCCCAGAAGCCCTGATCAGCAGGAGTGTTGACTTTGGCCTTTGGTAATTGAAGTCCAAGAACACCTGGAGTGCCAATGTTTGCCATCACAACTATAGACCATCAAGTTCATAAGAAAGAACAGTGAGGGAATTGAAATCCCAACCTCTGGCTCTGCAACCAGATACCTGAACTATCCAGCAGTTCTTGGGTGCCATCTTAGTCACTTGCTATGTTGACATTCCAGTTGGGTTCAGATGCAAACAATGATGTCTACTAGGAATCAAGTGCCTAACAATGAGTGAGACCACTGGTGCATCTATCTTAGCACTGACTGGCAGGAAACAGATAGCTTTTTGCAGAATATTTCCCAGGCCAATCTAGAGATACTGGAGGTTGATCTTGGGATTTATTTATATTTTACTGAAAGCCTGTGCCACGGATCATCCCTAAACTACCAAGGCAACTGTTTCCATAAACTAGAATCATCAGCTCTCCCCTGGTGTTACGAAGATGCTTTTTGATACCCATAATTGTAAGTATTTCTAAGGAATTGTTTCAGCTCAATTTGGCCTGTGTTTTATCGTTAAAAGAAAGAGTCAGACAATATTTACATTTTATTATTTGAATTTTGGCTTGTTTAGGACCATCAGGAGTAGTTTCTAAGCATACTAAAATAACTCAGTTAAACAGAAAGGTATAAAATGCATTAATTTTTAAAATTTGCTTCTTTTTGAGACATAAGTTTAGATTGCAAGGCTAGAAAAAATTATGATTAGTTTTTTGAGAAACTCAGAGAGCCCTGAATAATGTTTTTTTTTAATTTAACCTTTTTGTAGAATGCAACACTAAAGAAGAACTCAGGATTAACCTTTCAAAATGAGTGCAAACACATCTGCAGTTAGATATACTCAGCACTATGGAAACATGCAAAAAAATAGTGTTATGCAAATATACACATACAAACCAGCCTCTAAATAGAGGTCTAAATGGAAGCACAACTCTCACATGTTTGGAAAATTTAGTCTCACTGTTTACATTCCTTTGTTAGTAAATGGAAGAGCCCAAGAAATCTCAACACTTTTCCTTCAGCAATGTAATTGGTACACTTGAATTTCATATAACAGATCATTCAGAACTGTGCTGTAATGATCACACATGGATATATTTATTCCCATTATGAAACCAAGTAATGTTGTTTTGTCTATCAACAACATAGAATTTCCCATTTCAAAGCTTTAAAAGAAGAGACATATCATTGTTTGAACTACTGGATCACTATCAAGAAAACATTAACTTTCCTTTAAAGCAAATAGGCTTCATCACATTTGAAGAGTCTCTCTTTAACAAGTGTTTAGAGATAGATTGTGGATGCTGAAAAACATGATTCATCCACAGTAACATTCTCTACTTTTGTCATATTTTATGATCAAAACATAAATGTTAAAGCCCAGTGTGCTCATATTGAAGTTAACTTGGCATGAATGTTAAGCTATCTTTCAGTTCCTTTTCTACTGCTTTCTAAATTGTATCCAAATTTTAAAAATGGCATATATATATATATATATATATATATATATATATATATATATATATATATATATATATATATATATATATATATATATATATATATATATATATATATATATATATATATATATATATATATATATATATATATATAAGAAAGTGACTTTTCTGTGATTTGTGGTAATAAAAAGGGAGAAATGAAAATAAAGGGCAAATCTTTTCTCATTCTTTCATTATGCTTAATACTTTTTTGTCAGCACAGCATAACTAATCACTACATCTGGGAATGAGTAGCTTCTTTTTTTAAAAAAAATCAGAGTACCCTCATTCTGCTTTTTTGATGTACTAAGATAAATTATTTTCCTGGGTAGGGATAGAATGGAGCTAGATATAATTAAATTAAGTAGCAGTATTTCTACAATCTTGCAATGAGATCATAAACATTTAATTTAAGAAAATTAAGCAGTTATGCTCAGACACAGAACTCAGGAGGGTCATTCAGACCTCAGGGTGGAGTAAAAAATGCAGAAGTCTGCCTGTTTACATATGGCTCAGGGAGCACATCTGCCCTCTATTCATAGTTCTTTGTCACCATCCAGATGACCACTCTACAACATCAACAACTCTTATTTAAGAGAAACGGTTATGACTCATCACAGTTGTGATCAAAGAGCTCTAGGGAACAACAACCTACTACACCACTTAGTATGACTGGTACTAATAAAGATCAATGGGCAGATAATCTACTACATGCAGCACTATGTGAACAATGCTACTTTTGTCTGCACAGCTACAGAAAAAGTTTGGATGACCTTTAGAACTCTGTAGGCCACTTTTGGGCCACAGTTGGCAAGTGTGACTTTGTGTTGTCTCTCTGGCAATCCTAACAGCAAAACTGGGGTTTTTGAAATTCCATATGCTTAGGTTCCTGCTGGGAACCACTTAGGAAATTTGATGACTGGCAGATGTGATGTCAGACAAGTGGGAAAGTGGGAAAAATTATCATATGCATGTTAAATTTACCTGAATTAGAAATAGAACAAACAGATAATACCAAATCAAGAGTTGATGCAAAATTTAATTAAACAGCTTAGAAGTGGCTTCTAAGCTAGTATTACTAACTCTTTTACTGGCCTTTATTTCTTTGTCTTGATTCCCGGGATCAGCAAAGATGAAAATGCTTTTGTCCAGATGAAAATATTCATCCTCAATCAAACTATATATACAGATTGTTCCATCCCTTTTTGGACCAAATACTACCCTACATTATTTCTACTAGGGTGTCCATGAGAAATTCTAACTTCTTTAGAGGCACCAGCCCATATAAAGTTTAGCTATGATTTAAACCTACTGAAATAAATGGAACAATAAATTGTATGCACAGGCCATATAATACTTTCTCCCTCTGCCCTCTCTTCTAGGCTACCTTCTATTTCCTCAGGAATACTAGTAATATCTCTGCCTGTGTTGAAAAGTATAGCAGTTGTGAATGCTGCATTCTTTAGGTTTAAACCAGTGTTGGGCTAGATCCAAACGCTAGTAAAGTCAGCCTTTTCCCCTTCCCTGTTGAAGCTCTCTGCAGTTGAAAACTTCTCTAGAGAGTTCTATCCTTCCAGAGGAGATTTTGAGAGTCTAGCCACGTGTGGAGGTCAGGGGGACATCATACTCTTTCCAGTGCTGCTAACAGAAGCTGTTCAAACAATGAACTCCATTACTGCATCTTGGCCTTTGATCCTTCATATTTTCAACCATAGGTTTTGGTAAACCAAACACTAGCATACTAGTGTAAAGTGTTTGCAGGACAATCTCTTGCCCATCTCTGTTCTCTAAGCTTTTTAAGGTTCAAAATGTTAAGCAGAACTCACAAGGAAGCACTGATGCTGTAATGTTAACATTCAAGTACAGTTGTACCTCGCTTAAAGAGCATAATGTGTTCCACAGGATTGCTCTTTAAGTGAGTTTGCTCTTTAAGTGAAACACCATTGTAAATGACCAATTGTGTGTGGGGGGATTATGAACCCCAATTTATTTGTTAAGTAAGTTTTTGGTTGGTTTTATTTGTTAAGTGAAGCGAACATTCAGAGAAAATTCTGCTCTTAAAGCAAGTTACTCTTTAAGCGAGATGCTCTTTATGCGAGGTTTGACTGTACTTGCAACCAAACTGTTCTTAGAAATGTTACCTACCACAAAATTTCCACCTTAAGCAGCATAGCATATTTGAACATCTTTTTTTAATATATATATATATATATAATTCCAGTAAGTAATTCTGCTGATTTAGCTCTGGATGTTTACATAGTGCAGAAATATAAGCTTTGGCATGTACAGCTTGTGTTCTCTTTTTCATGGAAACCCTTTGACCACAATTTCCAGACCCAACTCTTAGATGGGAAAAAAGATCCATGGTAAAGAGTGAAACTATTTAAAATTAAACTTGCAGTTTGAGCTTTGCCATAGTTGCTAAATGATGTGAGCCTGAGAAAGGTTTCCTGCTTTTCCGAACTGTTAAAGACATATATCACAACAGATTAAGAACACCACATTCAAAAGCTAGACACTGGTTGTCTTACCAATGACCCACGATCCCCTGGTTTCCCTGGCTTTCCAGTTGGGCCAGCTACTCCAGGCACTCCAGGGGCACCCTGCAAGGAGATGCATTGGTCAGGAAATCTAAGAAGGTACACCTAAAATAATACTCTAAAAGCAGCCACTCATAATGGGCAACATCCAAGTTTGTAGAAGCACAATTTGCACCACACTCTGTATTTCCAAAATTTCACTCAAGACTCTTCAACCATTCAGTGTACAGGGTGTGGGACCCAGTGGTGGGCATCAGCAGGTTCATACCAGTTGACTAGAACTGGCAGCAGAAATTCCGGCTGGCCCCGCCCATTCAAGTTTTGAAATAAAGTAGTCCTAATTCAGGTGCAATGCAGGGCTTTCCCCCTGGCCACGCCCACCATACCACACCCACAGTATGGTAGTAAAAAAATTTGAGCCCACCACTGGTGAGACCCCTGATGGAATGCATTCTGCTCTTTTTGTTCCGTTATATCCATGCATAGCAGAGGGAGATGTAAATGAACTTTCCTCCTCACTTCTCTATTTCTATGTGCTCACATTCTTACATGCCTCGGAATATATAGTATGAACTTCTCCATTTTCTCCCTTACACCTTACAGAGCCAAAGTATCAAGCTTTGGCAAGATGCTTAATCAACGTCTTGTACATTTTTTATTCTCTCTCTCCAACAAGTTGGTAGAGTCCAAGAAATCTCCTGACACTTTCCCTTCAGAAATGTAATTGGTACATTTGATTTGGTACACTTTATTTTAAAGGAGAATTGGTTCTTTTCAGGGTTTGGGCTTTTTTCTTCTTCTAATACTACTTCTGTGTTGTTGTTTTGCTGTGTGTGTGTGTGTTACTTTCCAAAAATTAATTTTATTTATGTAGGGATCACTTGAGAGGATTGGAGTGTGCATGAATGAGTTGGGACTTCTGCCAGGGCTGGCGAAATGGTGGAAGAACAAGTTAAAAAACATATGAACAACCATTCTGGTTAAGAAAAAGATGCCCATCTCATTTGATATTCTATTAATATAGTAGCCACAGTTGCCAAAGGAACATAAATAGCTCTGTATGCTGTTCTGCGGGACTACGGTGGCTCAAGTGGTTAATGCAGCCATTTGCTGACTGGAAGGTTGGAGTTCGATTCCCAGCTACTGCATGATGGAATGAGCTCCCATCTCTGTCCTAGCTCTTGCCAACCTAGCAATTTGAAAGCAAGAAATTGAAAGTAGATAAATAGGGACCACTTCAGTGGGAAGGTAAACAGCGTTCCATGCACTACAGTGTCTAGTCATGCCTGCCACATGCCCATGGAGACATCTACAGACACAGCCAGTGCTGGCTCTTTGGCTGTAAACAGAGATGAGTACTGAACCACAGAGTCAGATACAAATGGCTTTTGAGCAAAGGCAACCTTTACCTTTACCTATGCTGTTCTGGCTTCCCCAGCAATTCATACATGAGGAATATTGCCTTTGATACCAGAGGTGATAGAAAGCTCTCTTGTCCTCAGTAAAGCACTGAAAGCCATGTCATGAATTTATCCAGTCTCTTTTAAAGCTGTCCAATTTAGCAGCTGTCCCTCTATCTCAGGGGTTTTCAACCTATGGTCAGTGGGCTGGACCCAGCCCATGGTCCCCTTTCATGTGGCTTGCCACCCTCACTCCCACCACCATCGACGGAAGTGGTGAAAGCAGCAAAAACAGCAGAAAATGTGCCACCCTCACTCCCACTCCTGTCATTGCCGCCACTGCCAGAACTGGCAGAAGTGGCAAAAACAGCCAAAATGTGCTGAAAATACACCTGTGGCTATCGTAAAATGTTTACGACAGCCACGGGTGCATTTATGGCAGTGTTTACAGTGGGAGGAACCACCAGTCTGGCCTGCTCTGCTGTCTGAGGGGGCATGGTCCGGCCCGGGACTTCAAAAGGTTGAATACCCCTGCTCTATCTCTTTACAATGAATTCTACTATTACAGTAAAACCTCGCATAACAAGCTTTTCACTTAGTGAAAAACTCGCATAATGAGCAAGTTTTTCGCCAAGCGGTCCAACTTGCATAACAAATTTTTTGCTAAGCGAGTCAGACTTTTCCCTATGGAAAAACTTGCATAACAAGCGTTTCTATGGGGAAAACTCGCATAGCGAAAATGTTTCGCTATGCAAGTTTTCTTCCTTGAAACATTCGTTATGCGAGTTTTTCCATAGGGAAAGTCTGACTCGCATAGCAAAAAATTCTTTATGCGAGTCTGACTCGCATAGCGAAAAACTTGCATAGCGAGCAGCCTTGCAGAACGAATTAAATTCGTTATACAAGGTATGACTGTATGTTCCATTCCCTTGGAAACTAACAACTAAGTGGACAAAATCTCCTCTCACATCTATTTACAAGAAAGCACACTAGAAGCTTTGGGTAAGAAATGTGAAATAAAGATATATATATATATAAATATCAGGCAGCAACATTTCAAACAACATTTCCAAACATTTTACCATGTTTCTATAAACACATTATTCTAGAAATCAATAGGCTTTCTTCTAACTTCTCTCTGCAAGCAGACTTCTTAAGACTTGTGTCTTCCTAATCACACGAAAGGCAACACTTCCATAAGAAAAATGTTCAAGCCTCATAAATCAACAATAAGCTTCTAATATTCCCAAAGCTTTACTGTACTCAGAATGATTTCCCTTTGAACATTTTCCAGTGAAACAAACATCGGAAGACCACTTTAACTGCAGCCAGATTTGGTGGAGGGGTGGAACAGGCCTTCATTTTGATCATATGCAGTCATCAAAGCTTCTCTTTTTATACTTCATAATGTGTATACACATTACGCTTTCCATTTCATGTGAAAAGTTAACAGGTTGCATATTTTGCTGAGTGATGTAACAAGACCGGATGGGCAATTAACACATAATAAGGGAGTCATTTAGAGCTAATCTGAATAATCTATTGTTGCTAATGGCTGTGTGAAGCTGTATTGTTGTGCTTGTTTGTCTGTCATCTTGTTTGACCACACCCTTCTCCCTTTGACCCCCTGAATTTGGTGTATAAAAACCATGCCTGTAAGTTTCACTCTTTGTCTGAAGAAGTGGACTTGATCCATGAAAGCTAACAATAAAAATATAGCAGTTAGTCTTTAAAATGCTACTGTGTTCTTTATTTTGTTTTTATTTTATTTTGTTTATTTTGTTTTGTTTTCTGATATACATAATAAGCAGTTTGATTAAACAAGGAGATCTACAACAAAAGGTTGCAGTGTGGAATTCTCCCAAATCAAAGTTCTAAGCCAACAAAGCCAGCCAGTCAAGACCATTTTCACAATATTACATTACATGGTTGTTGGTTTTTTCCATGTTGGCCACTCAGCATGACATGGGCCACTAAACAATCACAGCTTCCACTAGGCTGCTTTTGGGTCCCCACTCCCACATTTCAACTGTTCTTGTACTTTGGCACATTTTGTGTTTCTCCAAGCTGCTAATGCCTCCCTCCTATTCTTCTTCCTCCATGTTGAAGCCAGACATGAAACTGTCAAAATGAAGGCACCTTTCATGAATTCATTCTGCAGTTCCGTTCACCTTACCTAGTGTGAAAAAGATTAACCGGCAACACAAGGTTGCCATTACCAGGGAACACCCAATTGTGGTTTTAAAATAACACAATCTTCGAGGAGGCTCTTTCTGTGTGCCCCCCACCTCCTGTGGAAGATGAGATATGTTTTTGGCTATATATAAGGAGGACTGAGTTCACATTACAGATGATGGCTTAATCTTCTTAGGTTGTCATGTGTTTCCACAAAAAAGTAACAAGTACTTTGTGATACAAAACTGATATATCGAACAAATCCAAACCTGCCCACCTCCCAAGCTAGAATCCTCCCGCTATCCTTCCAACAATTAATCAAATACTTACAACTGGTCCAGGGGGACCTCTTGGTCCAGATGGGCCATCTTTTCCAGGGAAACCCTATATGAAAAAATGAACATTTCTACATTAGGATGTACAGTTTTTAAACACAAGTTAGTTGTCCAGCAATGACTTTAAGGTAACTGCCCTTAACTTTTAATAATTGTTAACATTGATTCAAGCCCATGTGCTAATTTGGAGTTCTAGAACTATTAAGACTATTAAGCAGCCTTCATGGCACAGGGGTTAAACTGTAGAACTGCAGCCCAAACTGCTGATGTTGTGAGTTTGATACTGACAGGGGTCAAGGTTGAATCAGCCTTCCATCCTTCCAAGGTCAATCTAATGAGTACCCAGCATGTTTGAGGCAAAAATGCTAATTACCTTGTGAACCACCCTGAGAGTGCACTAAGGGTTATGAGGCAGTAAATACATGTAATTGCTATTGCTACTATCCGTTAAGTAAACTAGAGTTCTTCTCGTATTAAGAATTCCTGCTGAATACCAAGGTTACCAAATGCACCCATGAAATATCCTGAATCTGCTGTCATCTCTACTGTTTAGTCAAGAACAAAGAACTCCATCAGGCTTAAAATGTTCAACAGAGCTTTTCATGAACACCCATATCACTCTTGTACAAGAGCATGCATTGCCAATTGCTTCTAAATACAGTAATACCTCGGATAACGCTAAGACTCGATTCCACAAGTCTTGGTGTTATCTGATTTTTAGTGTTATCCGATGCATGTTAAAATCCTATGGGATGGATCGGATAACGTTAAAGCTCCATAGAGATACATTGTAACCGCACAAGCTTTAGCAGGTTGTTATCCGATCCATCCCATAGGACCTTAACGTTATTCGATCCAATTCTCCTCCCCAGATTACTTAACGTTATGCGATTTTAGTGTTATCCGAGGTAAACGTTATCCGAGGTATTACTGTAACTCTATCCTGTACTTATCAAGCACCTTCCTAATATTTGAAACTATAATTCCATTCATCCTCAACCAGCACAGCCACACTGGAAAATTGAATCCTCCATGTCAGGGAAGGCTGGTAGAGATGCTGCCAAAATCAGCACTTCAACCAGGAATGGGGAGCGCCTAAATTTGGATAAGCAAGACAGTAGACAAGATTGGTTGTGAATTCACAAAGGTGCGATCTAATCAATAACAACAGAAAAATTTATAAACAAGCCTTCACTTCTCTTTTTTGAGAAACCTTAATGGCCCATAATGTTCATTTATTGGAAGACAAGGACCCTGGATTTGATCAATAACTTTCCTACAAAGATTTACTGTAAACATGGAATCAACAACCATAATTAGTTTCCAGTGTTTGGATAGTTAAGCAAAAATTTTAAATAGTAATTTCTTACCCCACCTAGATCTTTTACCTTCTGATAGGTTTGCAGGCTCTCTCCATTCATTCCTTCTAATCTCATAATTTTTTAAACAACAGTCAGCAAATTTCACCTACTGCTGTTCCTACAATTCTGCTATTACTTGGAAAAAATCACTGATGAATATCACTTCCAAATAGAAAAAGTCTAGAAAGACTGTCTATATCTTATCAGAAGTCCCAGGGACATGGGATGTATTTATTATATCATGTGTACATGAAACATGAACCCACTGTTAATAAAGGGGTCCTCTTCATGTACAAATAGTGCTTATGAAATTGTGCTTCTCCACATCCTTTTCATACACAGAAATGGAACTGGGGCTACTCAAAACAGAGAATATTCATCTTTTCTTTCTCTGAATGTTGTCTCAATTACTGAGATTTACTATGGTCATGGCATCTCTCCACACTCCCTCAAAGTGTGAATTACACCCAGTCTGTGACATTACTTGTCCAAGAAATAGATCTTCTACCTCCTCCACATTTTCCTTTGATCTTCCCTTATGTGTTGCAATATATGATATTTGACATGACAAATTATGTGTCCAAGGAATGAGAGTTTGCATTTCTTAATAATCAACTCTTTCTCTCCCCACCACAACATCTCATGATTCCCCCCCCCCCAATATTTTTATGTAAACAGCTGGAAACATGATAATTCCATTTAAGCAAAGACAAACTAGATCCTAATCCTAAAGCCACCAGTCCCTTCATCAAGTAAAGAATATGTACCTACCCTGTCACCTGGTGGTCCCATTGGACCAGGCGGGCCTGTTAAACCTGGGGATCCCTGAGTAAAAAGAAAAACAAACCTAAAGAATTACTGAGTTATTCAAATATAGGTTTTCAGGTATCAGTAGCATCCATCGGTATCCTAAACACTCAGATTTGCTTTTTGGCAGGATAACCACCACCACCCATATTTAATTGACTAATAACATCAGTATTTTGTATAGGATTACCTTTTCCCTCCAAATCACTTTTATGCTTATTTATATTTGGTTTTCTTTTCAAACAACAGCACATTTTATTGCCCTGGTACAGTTCTTCTTTCACATCTGGTTGCCAGATAAAGGTATTAAGTAACCGATTATTATATATGAGAAAATGTAGGACTTGCTTACACTGGCACTCCTGGATCAGTGCAGATTAGCTTTTAAAAAATGCTGCTTGAGATCATGAGGAGGAGCAAAATGCTGTTCGGAGCGACCGCAGCGTCCAGACAACATTTTGCTTTTCCAGTGGGGCTACAGCAACTCCATCAGACCTTCTTCCGTCAATTGTAAAAATAGGTCCCCCCACCAGCCTCTGATCGGAGTCCATCATTGGAAATGAGGGAGAACATTTTGCAACAAAAAGATCCCCTACCCTCTCCCAGCAATGATCCCAGTACAGTAAATGGCAAGGTAAGAAGATACCACATTTTTTACACCTAACAGGAGAGACTTGGGATATAATAAAGTGGGGCAAATTAATTTAAGAGCTGTCGAGGTCTCAAAGTAGGGCAATTTGAGGGTATATTACCCTGACTGAAGTATAGATGCAATCAGGCCAATCCACCCCAACCAACTTCCACCTCACCCCCAAAATAGGCTATATAGTTATAAATGGAAGAATCAAATCATAGTTTGATTTCACTGTTCTTTTCTTATAGATAACCTTCAATGGCTCATCTGCCTCCTCCCCAGACCATGATCTCACTTGACAATGATAGTTACCTCGTCAACTGCCAAGTAATAATCCCCCCTCCCAGTGGGGATTTTTCATGTTCACAAAACCCAGACGAAATCTGCTCCACCACCCATTGAATATGGTGAGAAGACATAATTCTAATCCTATGCCAGCTCAGTTGTTGCCCAGATTAACAAGGCCCACTATGGATACTATTGTTCCTGGGCATTCATCGATAAATGGACTACAGGGCTCAACTCCCTCTGCTAGGCAACCAGGGCATGGAGATGATAAGCTACTAGAAGACAATAAAAACCCCAGAAAGAATCTGGATGAGGGAAGAAAAGTATTCCATTATGGAAACCAATTACCAGTCTCGCCATCAAAATATGAATTTCAAAAATTCATGTACCAAATTTGGAAAGAAAATCACCCAGATTTGGAAATTGATGAGCAAAGACTAATGAACCAAAGATGTGTTGTTTTGAAACACAGTTCTTCACTGAGTTCGAATTACAAGAGAGTGTAAGCAGATCAAACCAAGATCCAGACCCAAGCATAATTTATAAGGCAGCTAATTCACAAATAGAGAAGCAAGGAGTGGAGGAAAGAGAGGATACAAATAGGGCTAGTATGAAACCAAAAACAACATCTCTAAAGTTTCTTCTCACACCAATGGTGAGTAATGAACTAGGTGACAACATTAAAGCTCAAATGAAAATGGCAGAAAGAGTCTGACTGCCAAAACTGAACCAAGTTAACAAGGAAAACTTGGCCAAAATATTGAAAAAAGGGAATTAAGTTGTCCAATATATTCCAACAGAGCATTAGCTCAAACAAATCAGCTAATGTATGCAGCGGCTTATATTACTACTGAAGAACTGGGTTTGAAAGTCCAAAAGAGTCAAGGGATTAAAAAGCAAAAAGGAAAATTCACTCGGAGTTGAGAATCAAAAGCATTCGATTGGACAGGAGTAATCTGAAGAATCTGAGACAAGGAAATCTAAAAAAAATAGGAAGATCAAAAGCAGCCTGATAACAAAGTATGACTTGGGCAACAAAGAAAATGCAGTTATAATTGAAGAGTTGAAACAAAAAGTTGTGGCCATTGGAGAAAAGATCAAGCAATATAACAACAGAGTAATTCAGTTTCAGCAAAATCACAGTTTTGAGCTAAGTTTTGAACACAAGAGAAGTTTTGGAAAAGCTTGTGGAGAAACAATAAGGAGCATAATAAAAATGCAATATGGATCAAGCAGGTTGAAAATCTAGAAAAGCATCCAAAATGGAAGATTTTCAGATTACAAAAGAAGCCATAAAAGAACAAGCAAAGAAGATCAAAAAGTGGAGAGCTCCTGGTTTAGATGAACTCCATCTATTCTGGCTAAAAATGCTAACTAAAATGCAAGATTGGCACAACAGATGAATCAAGCTTTGGAAACACCCGCAGATGAAAAATGGTTAACAACTAGAAGGACACTCATAATTAAGAAGGATAAAGAAAAGGGAAATGAGCCTGGAAACTACAGATCAACAACTTGACTACCAACAACTTACAAATTACTCACAGGCATAATTGCAAACTAGATAAATGCATTTGAAAAACAACAATTTGTTGCCTGCTGCAAAACTCAAGATGAACCAAAGATCACCTATTAATTGACAAATTGGTTTTAAAGAATTCATAGAATAGATGAACAAATTGGTTTATGGCTTAATGTAGTGACTACATTAAGAAAAGTGAAGAGCCTATGCTTCAGGAAGTGAACAAAGGAGGACTTTTGAAAACAGTGAAGAAGAAAGCTGAATACAGAAAGGAAAGGATAGAAAGTCAAGCTGCAAACTGGAAAAACAAGCCTATGCATGGTCAATACTTGAAAAACACAGAAGACAAGGATGACCCAAAGCTGACATGGGGATGGTTAAGAGCAGGAGTTTTGAAGAAGGAAATGGAAGGATTTATCTTGGCAGCTCAGGAACAATTTTTGCCAACAAATTGCATGAAGACTAAAATACAGCACATATCTACCAATAGCAAATGACAGCTTTGTAATGAAAATGATGAAACAGTAGATCATCTGATCAGTGGATCCAGCAAATTTTCACAGACTGATTATTTGCAACGTCATAACAGGGTTGCAAAAATTATCCATTAGAAACTTTGCCCGAAGTTTGGATTTCAATGCAGTAAAAATCATTGGGAACATCAAGTAGAGAAAGTTTTAGAAAATGAGTGAGTCAATATCTTGTACAACTTTAAAATTCAAACAGACAGACATTTGCCTCACAACACACATGATATAACTCTTGTGGAAAAGAAGGAGGTCTGGTTTATTCACATTGCTATACTAGGAGATGCACGAATTGAAGGCAAACAACTGGAAAAAATCACAAAATATCGTGATTTGCAAATTGAAGTCAAGCATCTATGGAGGAAGAAATCTGTTCCCATAGTGATCGGTGCCCATGGAGTAATACCGAAAGGACTCCCTAGATATTTGAAAATTTTGGACTTATCGGACTTGAACATCCTAACTCTCCAAAAAACAACTCTACTAGGAACTGCATATATACTCAGACGTTACCTTAACAGCTCTTAGGTCCTTAGTTAGGGCTTGAACTGTTAATTTTATTCCAGTCCTCAACTGTGAGCCAAATGGTTGATTTGTATCCAATAATAATAATGTGGCATGGGCTTTATTTTATTATTTTTGAATTTTTTGACCAAATATTTCCACGCCTCTGTTTAGGAACAAGTGATTTGTTTGATTTCTGTTTGTGACTTTGGGAACTACAAAAAACTAAGTACTACAAAGCCATTTTTAAAAATAAACTTACCGCTCGACCTGGTATCCCTGGCTCTCCAGCATCACCTTTTATTCCTTGACGGCCCTAGAGTTGATAGTACACAAATAGTTCTTGGTTATTTTCTGCAAAACAAAGCCAAAATTAGATCTGTATCACATTTAAACTAAAATGGCCTTAACAAGTTCTTGTTCTTTATCCATTCAGTGCTAACTTCTACATTAGTCACATGGTCAACTCATGATATCCTTAGCAGCCGTATGCAGATCCACTTTTCAAAAGCTTTGATTTTCTTTTCAGATACCTTCGTCAATGTCCAAGCTTCGACTCCATGTAGCAAGACTAGGAATAAGTAACATCTCACTATTCAGCTCTCTACTGAATAACAAATGTCACATTTTTATGAAGGTGGAAAAAGCCATGTACTGGAAAATGAAGGGAAGGCTGAGGCCAGGCTATAGTTTTCTTTAGTCTTGATTGCATGATTTTATGCTAACCTAAACTGGAAGGCGGGAGGTCAGCAGTGCAATTCCTGAATACTGTTCTTGTCTCTGTCCCAGCTCCTGCCAACCTAGCAGTTCGAACGTAATAAATTGCAAGCAGATAAATAGGGACCACTTCAGTGGAAAGGTAAACAGCATTCCATGCACTTTGGTGTCTAGTCATGCCTGCCACATGACCATGGAAATGTCTGCAGAAGCAGACAGTGCTGACTCTTCAGCTTTGGAACACAGATGAGCACTGAACCCTAGAGTCAGATATGACTGGCTTTCAAGCAAGGGAAACCTTTAACTTTAAATAGGTATGCATGCAAAATAGGTGCTTACTCACTGGTTCTCCTGGAATGGAAAGTCCGTTTAGTCCCTGTGGTCCTGGTGGGCCTTGAGGACCAGGAGGTCCTCCATCTCCACGAGTACCAGGTGGCCCCTTAAATTAGAAAGAGAGACCAGTCAATGTGTTGGCCACTGATATCTGTAAAAGCAAAGTCTTAAAGAATGACGGATGGATTTACTTTTTATTTTATTTTTATTGATTTAATATAAGCAGAAGTAAAAAAATACATAATTCAAAAATACAACAATACAGCAGTAAAATTATGTAAAAAAAGAAAGAGAAAATGGGTGCACATATTAGTAGATGTTTCTTCTTCTATATTTATGTAATTTTACTGTTGGATTTACATCATGTCTCCTCACATGGTGATGGTATTTATCAAGTTATAAGCACTGATCACTTGACTAGTCTAGGAACTATGGGGTTCCATTATACTTTGATTCGCCAATTAATTTTTAAAAATGTACAGTATAAACAAGGTAAATTATTGCCTTTGTGAAGATTCCTTCACTTTAGAAATGGAATACGCAAAGCCAATTTAAAAGCAAGGTAAATGAGAACATGGCATTAAGTCAAGAGAATCAATGTTACTGCTGGCATTATCTGAAATAATTAATAATCACTTCCTCTTCTATGGAACTGATCCATTCTCAAATTCCTCTCTACAGCATCTATGCAAAGTACATTAATCTTTAATGCAATTTTTGGCCATCTCTCATACAACACCTTGAGATGTTTAGAGCAGTGGATCATTTGGGTAGCCAGTCTAGATGGGGATTTGCTGTAGAGAAGGGAAGCAACTACTGTAGACAGTTTAAGCCAGGGGTGGCCAACCTTTTTTCATCACAGGCCAATCCATGCCCCCCAGGAGCAAGCACATTTAAGGCTGATGTAAATGTGCCCACTTCCGTATTTACACCAAATGCAAGTGCATTTGCACATGCGCGGGCACATTTTACAGATGACATAAATATGCCTGCTTCCACTTCTGGGTGTGTTGGAGCCACGGATGGGCCAGATGGGATGGCATTGGGAACCAGGTCCAGCTTGTGGGCCGTAGGTTGGGAACCTCTGGTTTAGGCAGCAATGGGTGCTCTACCACCTGAGGCTACTATCTCTCATCAGCTAGTGGCTGATCCAGCCCATGGTATTGCGTGACAGCCTTGGTGAACTTTAGGTGGATACTCACCGGAGGTCCACTTGTGCCTCTATCACCTCTTGGGCCCTTAGAACCTGGGGCTCCCTGGAAAAAAAGGGAAAACAAAATATATAAACAATAAATAAACATACATATCAGCCATCAAAGTCTAAAATGTTATATACACAAAATGACCCATTCCCACAATTAACTGGAAGGCTAAGCTAAAGTTCATATAGTTTTCCAAAAAACTTGCAGGACTGATAGTCACAATTTATTAATGTCTACTTACAGCAGGCCCTGGAGGCCCTTGGGGTCCCACACTGTCCTGGGTGCATGTGCAAGCATTTGGCAATGATGGACATTTTGTTTCATCTCTCTGAAAAGTAAGGCACAATCTTCTATTATTTATTTTCAGCAAGAGGGGGAAATTGCTGGTCACACTAGTGTTTATATCATATTGTAAATAGTTTTACAAATAAATCTAATTCTGAATTCCAAAAAATTAGTACATTATGAGCCTTGCTTAAGAAGCAGGAGTGAAAGGAGATACTGGGTCTTAAACATGCACTGAAACCATTAAGGCCTTGAAGTTTAATTCTAAAATGTGAGAACAGAATGTGATTACTCAGCAATGGGCAAATGTGCTTTGTATACATTAGTGAACACTTTTTGTCACTTTTGTATATACTTAGTTAAACCATACAAGCCAAGTCACCAATTAAATCCTGGACTTTTCTTTAAAATTCTTTTTTGAAAATGCAATATCTGTACCTATGAAACTAAATTGGAAATAAAACTTCAAGGGACAAAACAGAAATGAAATGTGGGAATGCAGCTGGAGTCCCTGTTCAAGACAGCAAATCTGAAACTATGGCATTCCTGCTCTGCTAATCATAGGATGATTCATACAGTCACAAATGCAATTCCTAAATAAGACTCTCTGAGTCTTTTATTCCACATGGTCCTCTTGGCATGATTGGCTCAGACTGCTAGTTGAGGCATTAAAATTGTCAAGATATTTTCTGTATATTTACCTTAGAAGGAATATCACAACATCTGTCTCTGCTAGTCCAAACTGAATTGCATACAATGTCGAAGTTTTGAATCTCAAACTGGAAAACAAAAACCCAAATGCTGTTTCTGGTATCTCGAGGAGGAAAGCTCAAGAATTTAATCACACAGTGTAACATTATACAAAACTCAAACCTGACTGGTATGAAGCTTTTTAGCAGTAAAACTTAAAGTACTATTATAACATGGGGAGAAATCATTTAAGTGGTAATTCAATTGCCACTTTATACATCAGCCATACTTAACAGAGTGCACACAAGATTAATGAAACAAAAGTGTGTATTTGCTATATATAAATAGGAGAAAGTTGCTTCAAATGGTAGGGCTAGTTTTCCTAGCCACAACTTTATGTCACTCAAGTGCTGTTACAACTGATTTACACTATTGTCGCTACCAATAACCTAACTCAACTTCTATTGTAGAATAAATGTTATGAGAGTATCCTTGATATTTTGGAGATAAACAGTTACTAATATGGAGAAATTCTGACAGAGGACAGGAATCTGCTCATAGCATTTTAACTTGTATCCAGATTTGGATATGTTTTGAATTGATAAATGATAAAAACTACTTACTGCCGCTGTCCTTCTGTCACCTTTCTGTAGTTTACCAAGTATTTCATAGCCATCAGTTGTGATATTTCCACCCTCACTAATTGGTTTTTCTAGGACTTCATCACAATCAATGTAAATCTTAGCGCTTGTAGGTGTTACAACAATATGAACCTGTGGATAAAGTTTAAAGTAGATAACATAGCCCAAGGCAGACAAAGAGTGCATACAAAAGAGTTATGGAAGATAAAATGACTACAGTAATACCCCGGATAACGATTGCACCAGATAACGCTAAAACCACATAACGACGACAAATTTGGGGGGAAGATTTGCACCAGAGAACATTCATTTTAGCGTTATCCGATGCAGTCATTTGAAAGCAAGAAAATCCAGAGGAAATGTCTCTTTCCTCCTGATTCTTTTGTTTTTAATGCTAGCGTGGGGGTGGGGGTGGGGGTGGTTGGGGGGGAATACCCCCCCCCATGCTAGCATTAAAAGAGAACCCGATCCAAGCTGTTTCTGGGCTTCCCCGACGTCCCAGCCAGTGGAGCAAGCCAAAACATCAGGGTTCGAACCCTGATGTTTTGGCTTGTTGCAATGGCCGGGGACGTCAGGGAAGCCTAGAAACAGCTTGGATCAGCTCCTGTGATCTCCCTGGAGCCAGCAGGGAGATCAAAGAGCCCAAAAAGGGTTAAAAAAAAGTCCGGGTTTTTTTTACCCATTTCGGGCTGTTTGACCCCCCTGCTGGCTCCAGGGAGATCACAGGAGCTGTTCCAAGCTGTTTCCAAAGTTATCCCACTCTACTGGAGGCTCTAACAAGCCAAAACGTCAGGATTTGAATCCTGACATTTTGACTCATTGCAGCCTTCAGGAAGGAGGGTGAACTTCAAAAATAGCGCGCATCGGCTCTAGGGAGGTCGGGAGACCCGATGCGCGCTATTGGACTTTTTTTTTACCCTTTTTGGGCTCTTTGATCTCCCTGCTGACTCCAGGGAGATCACAGGAGCCGATCCAAGCTGTTTCTAGGCTTCCCTGATGTCCCCGGCCATTGCAACAAGCCAAAACGTCAGGGTTCGAACCCTGACGTTTTGGCTTGCTCCACTGGCCAGGGACGTCGGGGAAGTGCAGAAACAGCTTGGATCGGGTCCTCTTTTAATGCTAGCATGTGGGGGGGGTATTCCCCCCAACCACCCCCACCCCCACGCTAGCATTAAAAACAAAAAAATCAGGAGAAAAGAGACATCGTCTCTTTCCTCTGGATTTTCTTGCTTTTAAAACTCGCCGCTGGGTGTGGTCAGTAACTGCCCTTGCTGGTGGTGGTGGGTATTCTCCCCCCCCCCAAACCCAATAATTTAAAAGCAAAAAAAATCCTGATTTTCTTGCTTTTAAAGCTGTGAATGAAGAAGGGGTGAGGGAAATCCCGAGCGTGTGCGCTCAGGATTCCCCTTACCCCTTCTTCTTTCACAGCGATTCAGAGAGCGCTGCACTTGGGGAGGGGGGGAATACACACCCCACCCCACAAGCGCAGCGTTCCATCACTGTGCATGGGGGTGGGTGGGTATGCCCCCCCCCAAGCACAGCAATGACTTCAGGGACAAACGCTTGGTTTGTCCCCAAAGTCAAGCTGACCCTAGGCTAGCAGTCAGGGCTTTTTTTTTAGCATTGTTCGATGTATGCATCGGACAACGCTAAAAACCGGATAACGTTAAGACTTATGGAACCAAGTCATAACGTTATCCGGGGTACCAGTGTATATGAGAACTTTTTGCTGTTCCTTCCAGAATTATAGTGTTCAACTTTTCATGTGACACTTCATTTTGTGATTAGACAACATATTTTCATTGGTACAGTATTCCAATGCATTCTCTTATTCTTAGAAATTGAATAAAGGAGATGGAGTGAGGGGGAGATTTTATATCTCACAATATTAAGCACAAATGTGAAACAATACAGTTATAAATCATGAACTTTGGAAAAACTACTATTTAAAAACAAGCATTTTGCAAGATATTCCTTTCTCAGGCATATTATTTTGCCACTCAAATAAATAATTGGCAAATTATCTCTATGCATGATATTGTTATCATCCAGTATAACTGAAAACATCATGTGACCAATTCTGCTTTTCTGCAGGTTTTGTAACTCAAACGTCTTTGTGCTATTTGCTTTATACAGAGGGTGTCCATTTTAAGAAAGGAAAAACTGTATTAGAATTGTGATATTCAAAATATAATGCTAACAATAGATGAATACAAGTCACATTTCACTTCTGCAATTACAAGAGGTGCAAAAAAGTGGTTATCATTAGTGTTCAGACACTTCTGATTACTGTGAACTACTGTTTGAGCAATGTTGACCATAGTGTCCACTTGTATTTCTGTGTATCCCATTTCAATTCCTTCCTGAAATGCTATCAGTGTGGCTTGTTTTCTACAGTACACCACATCCTTTAAGATCCATCATAGTTAGAAGTCAAGGGGTGCTAAGTCAGGAGAACATGGTGGCATTTCCAATATCCTGGCAAATTCTCATTGAGGTAAGCTCTCACACCTTGGTGGAAGTGAAAATTGATCATTCCCATAAAGACTTTTGTGGCAAGCACATAAACTGCTCCAGTACCAAAGAAGTAGGACTTTCTGCTGTGCAAGACCTCCCAGATTGTCCCTTATTCACATCACACAAAATACCATGCATCTCAGACGTATCATGAATGCATGCAATTGTTAGGCGTGTTGGAGGTTCTGTTGCATACTCATGCCTCCATTGTTTTTGTACTTCCACAATATTCTTGAATCTCAAATTCCACTTCAAAATGGTCTTGCACTTCTTGAATGAACACAACATGTCTGACATTTTCTTTCACTGTCCTGCCTGCCACATGGTGATGCTAGCCTTTATTCTTTTGAGCCAATATCATACTGCACTTGCTACTGTAATTCAGTTCAACTTCAAAAAGTAAGGCATAGATAACATCTTAGAACATCTATACTTTTTTTTTGCACCCTCTGTATTTTGGAACAGATGAGTAACTGCAAAGGCCTGTGTGGGTAAAAGGGTTATACTTGGAATACATAAATAACAAAATACTGTAGGACTAGAGCCAAAAGTTGAATAATACTTTTGAACCAAAAATCCATGAGAAACTCAAAGGTTGTGTTCAGCTTCCAAACATAATTTTCATATACTGTAGTTTCCTCATCAATTGCTTAAAACCTCACAAATAGTTCCTGACCATTTTTCCATCTCAAGATTTGAAACCAGCATTTCATTCTTCAGAATTTCAGAGAATCAACAGAAAGCTAGATGTAATTTCATAAAAGTAGATTCCACTCTAAACAATAGGACTTCCTCTTTAGTAAGTGCATTTAAGCTACAGACTCAATGTTCTTTGTCATAAATAGGAAGAAATGGAAATACATGGTGGCAGGTATCAATATTTTATCTGTTATTTTGCTAAATATAGAGGGAAATGATTTGATTTATGGCTGACTGGGGATGAATTATTTGCCGTATAAGATGCATCAGAGTATAAGACGCACCCCATTATTACTAAAATAGGCCACTATATACAGTATAAGACACACTCCATTTCCAGTGTATTTTAAGGGGGGAAGTGGGTCTTATACACCAGCAGATAATTAAGGATTGTTTGGTTTAATTTGAAGTCATTTGTAAATGGTGATGATGTAAAATAACAAATAGAAGGAAATCACTGTATACTGTAGAAAGTCATGTGAAGATGTTTATAGTATGAAGCATCTCCTCCATAGTAAGCTGCCTTATACCAAGACAGAACTATCCATCTCAATATTCTCCACACTAACCAAGGCCAGAAAAAGGTGCTAGATAGCCTGTGATTAGAAGAGGGAGGTTTTTAAATAATATGAACATGTGTTAGAGCACAATTTTCCTCCACGTCTGGATTATGCAAATCAGTTTGCTTTGTCTTATATTGGTTCTTCAGGATTTAAACACAGGATTCCTTTGGAATCTGATTTCATACACAGGGAGATATCACCTTAATAATCTGTCTGCAACATCGATTCCAGCTATAGGCTACCCTTAACATATGCTTTCAGCCTAACCAAGAGCAGCAGTCCAGGATTTTTCTCAATATTTGCTCTATCATTGCAATACAGGCTTTCTCTTCTACAGATGGAAAAGACACAAGGCACCCATACCTCTCCTTCATTCCATGGGTCAGCTGGGGCCCAGTTTTGAGCACAGATTTAGCAGTAAAGGAAAGGGGAAAGGTTGCTCTCCACACAGCAAGTCCTTGCTCCCAATTTCAACTTCCTGTTGCAAGCTTAATTTTTAAAAATGTAAGGTTTCAAAGGAGAATCCAAGAACTTCCTATCACATATAGCTGGACTCATAATGGCAAGAATAAAAAACATCTGTTTCTATAGGAGTTCTTTGACAGGATTATAATTGCTGTACTACTATGCCAATATTTTCCCCAAATGACTTGCATAAGCAATCACTATAGCAACACTATTCAAAGTCCAAAATAGTTTGCCAAAGCAAATTTTCCACAAATAGCCAGCATTAAGTTAGATACTTTTCATTGAATGAGTCCATAACCTACTGAATGAGCACCACAAATATAGTTGATACTTTGGCAGGATTCAGTACAATTTTGGAAAAGGTTTTGGCATATTCTTTCTGTGGGATGGTTTCTTTCAAAAATAAAAATTACCTCTCCAAAATGGTTATGGAATTTTTTGCTCTTTCCTCTGCTACAGCTGGGAGTCACTTATTCCACCACAACCCCCGAGCTAAGAATGGTATGTTTATCCTAAACTTTAAGGAATAGATGTATATAACTTGAGAGGTCCATGATGAGTCTGCATGCTCCCAACTTTAAGCTGTCTTCTTCAACCACTGGAATTTTTATGTACCTACAGTGTCCTTGCATCAGTGATATAAATTAATTGAGACACAACTCCACATATGCAAAAGAGCATATTTCTACTTAAATGAAATTAATGTGGAAGGCAATATGTGCATATGTGCCATAATTTTCAAATTAAAAGAAACAAATCATTCAAATGAGATAGCATAATGCATTTCCCCTGAAATTTCATTGTGCTTTCCTCATATTTTTAGAGCAGATAACTCATTCCATGGGAGTGTTAAATTCAGTGTTGAGTTCTGTTAACCACAGTAACCAGACAATTAAAAATGTGATGCAGAGATGCTGAACCCACCAGCAAGGTTCAAGGCTTATGCCAGCTATAATGATAGGTCCTTCTCTTTTGCTTCCAATTAATTGTTCTAGTGAAGTATCCAATCCCTTCTGTACAGAAGTATGACCAAAAAAAATCTATAGGATTTTATCAAGATGATGTTGCATTTATCAATCTCTGGCACCAAATGAATATATACTTACTCCAAAATAAGACTCCCTGAAAAAATGAAATTTTAGTCTTCTGAGAAAACACATATATAGCGATACATGTTTTTTGATATACACATAGACTGCATTAATGGTATAAGCATTGCTATAACACATGTATAAATAAATAACTATGTCTATCTACAACTACCAACCAATCAAGATGATTTCCCTCCCTGTTTTCAAGTGAGAAATCCTATTTATAATAATTTTCATATAATTGTTTTACCTTGTGGAAACTTCCATAAAACAGTTTCCTTATTTCATCACCTTCAAATGTTACTGTCTGAATCTCTCCTCTGGTATCTTTGTTGAAAAATGACAACACTTTGCTGGATGCTAATGGGGAGAAGACATCAGAGGTATAAATGACATGTAGTAAAACAATGATATTCTTATGTTAGCCTTATGAATAGCAGAATTCTTTGAAACAGACCACAAATAGCAAAACATACCCAATTAACCAATTGCAGGAGCCATAAGTGCACATTTCAAGAAACCACTTGTACACACAATAAAAACACCACATCATCAACTTCATTTTGGTTATAGTTGCAGACAGCGGTGGTTCAAACATGAGAGGGAGGCAAGATCTACAACATCGACTGACCAGTCTGTCAGGAAATCCATCTGCCCCAAACTACTTGCTGTGAGAAAACCTGGGATGACTGAAATTTGAGGAAACTGTTTGGCATAAGCTAGGATGTCATCCATCCTGTTACCTGGGAGTGAAGTGAGAACCATGCACCAGGGCAGATACACAGGGAGATACAGGGGAGATACACAAAAACACAGGATCTTTCCTTTTAACAGTGGATCTGACCACATGCTGAACTCCCCATAAAACTGAGAGAAGAAAAATTTAATCAAAGAAATGTAACACAGTTGAGGTAAAGACTGTTATAACCATATATACTCGAGAATAAGCTGCTGCATTTTCCGCCCCTGACTTATACTCAGGTCAATCTATTTTCCTAGTTTTAGAGGTCCAAATTAGATACCTCAACTTATATTTGGGACAATTTATAGTCGAGTATATATTGTAACTGCTTAACAGTAGAATACCTCACCCACCACACTAGCAGCTGAGGGAAAAGCTGGTGAATGAAGGCCAAACTTGAACAGGTTGTCTCATTGTGTCAATGACTTCCTTTTATTCTTCTAAGGACAAGAGGAAAAATTGTTCCTTTCAGATCTGCCTGGACTGGTTCTACCCCTTCTGCTGCCTGATAGACTAAGGAACTTCACACTGATTAAGGGTCTGCAGTTTGCTGATGCTATAAGATGGCTATTTGCATGGTATGTGTCCTCTGCTTTACTGACTGCAAAACGAGTTAAGGCTAGGTCCCTAGGCTTGTGGGTGTATGTAACTTATTTGAATCAAATGCAGTACAGTTGTTCATACTAAATTTCTTAACTTGTCAACCTTGGTTAATGAGTGAGATTGTTAACTCTTAAATGCTCACATAAATTTCAGCAGGGGCAAATCTACTATGATCAATATTTCCCTTTACATTTCAAACTCAGAAGTAGGTGATAGGTTGAGAGCAGCTTAAAGAGCCTGGCAGGACCCAATTCAACTTCCCTCCCTGTCTCATTATGCAACTAAACTCTGGAAAGAAATCTCCTGGTTGTGGATGAAAATAGTACCTTTGGATATATTTATTTATTATTTTAACAAATCACATGCATATAATGAATTTTAGAAATATGTGATACTAGCTGGCTGCCCCAAAATTCTGAAAAACAAATAATATGCATTACTGTTTGGTTCTTGTGTGAGTTGACAAAGGAGAACTTGAAGTGGCATCCAATTAAACTTCTTTTACATGTAGCAAGCAATGGCTGAAATTCTGTTGCTTAGTTTAGTAAGTCACAACTAGAATATACCCACTGAAGCAACAGGGATTTGATGAGTTAATTCCTCCATAAATTCCACTGATTCAATGGGCCTAGTCTAATTGTGTTTCATTTTTAGCTTAATAGATCGCAACTAAGGTGAATCAATAGCTCACAATAGGTTACAACTAGGTCCTTTTGAATCAAACTGGAATTTACAGAAGAGTTGACTGACTAAATTCCCACTAATTGAATGGGCCTATTCCAACGTGACTTTTTCTGCTGAGCAATAGGATTTCAGCCAGTATTTTTACTCTCACCTTCTTTAATTTAGATTAGAATTACTACAAGATATTTATCCAAATTATGAACCATCTTCTGCATTCTAAGAAGCTGCATTTTTAAGCCTCTGATAAGAAAAACCACCTGAATCATTTCATACAAGATAGGCTATGTATACAGTATCATGCAATATGAGCATAGCAAACTCTGAGCCAATACAAATGCAGTCTGCAAAAACTGCATATATTTATGCAAATTAGTCTCAATCTTTTTCAGAAAGTTATACCCAGTTGATATCTGTTATTGATCACATTGCCTTTTTACTTAACTGACTTAACTGATTGACTTAGAATAAAGTTTTAAAATGAAAAGGCTAGGAAAGGGTCAGTCTTTACACTTAGCTTTACATTTCCATTTTTATACTCTACTCATAGCTGAGAAAAACCATTCTTACGGTCAAGAACAACTCCAACTTGTGGTTTGTAATCTCTATCCGTTATCTGCCAAATTGCAAATGGGTCAGTAGGGGTTTCCGGAAGAAGACGGAATAAAAATATGATTGTGTAAGACTTCGGTAATCCATCTGGATGAATTTCCCTATTAAGCAAAACATAATGGTACCCTTAACAAAAAAAATGCAAGATGTACAGAAAAAGTGTAGGAAAGTAACAGTATGTTAACTTTTCAACTATGTTAGAAAACTCATATCCAGCAGACAGAATGGGTGGTTCACACAAGATCAAGATCAGAGTTCCTCCTTTTTCTGTAGTTTAAGGAGACAGTTCTACTGAATTATATTCAAAAGATTCCCAAAGATCTTTCATTGTGTTTAACAACTACACAAGAAATGGGAAGCCAGGATAAACCCTTCATAATCTTCAGTTTATCTATCTAGCTATTTTTCTATCCTATTCTAGTAAAAAAAATATCAAGCATTAAAGTACATATAATACTATTCTAAATCTTTTGCTAGAAATATATTGCATTCTAAAATGACAGCAGCCATCAGTTATAGATATGTATATAGATAAGTACAATCCAGATACAGATAGCAATAACACTTATATGTATTTCGAGCACTCGTGTAGTTTGCAATATAATTAGCATTTTTGCCCCCAAAAGTGTAGGTACTCATTTTACCAAACTTGGAAGGATGGAAGGCAAAGTCATCCTCCCTGAGCCCATCAGGATGAATTGACACCACTGTGCCATGAGAGCTCTTAATTTACAGACAACTTTGGTAAAAGCAAATGAAGCAGGTAAACTGTTGGTCACTCTGATTCATTACTATGTACTCAATTGTACTGGGAACATTCTTTGTGCAAAACCTATTTTTTAATACTATGGCTTCTCAATGATATTGTGACTGTCTTAGCCATGATAAGATTTTGGTATTTGTAACTTAGAATTAGATATGCTGATCATGGACACCTCCAAACAGTATTGAGTTTTGCTATGCCAATGCCCATCAAAATCCCTCTCTGATTGGCACACAAGGAGGTGAGTCAAGATGGAAAATATCCCACAGTAACAGTCATAAATTAATCATAATCTATCATCCAGTGTAGCACTGGGCAACTACCATTTACTACTCCACAGTTAAAATGCTCCTCAGATTCCTATGTTTGGAATTAGTAACTTTTCTAGAGCAGATTTTGACTCTTATATTATTGGAAACAGGAAACGTAAAAATTGAGCTAGAAATGTTAAATGCATTGAGCAACCAACAAAGCAACTAATTACACTGGTACCTCAGTTTACAAATGCCTCAGTTAACATAATTTTTGGTTTACAAATGAAAATCCATTTAAAATAATGCCTCAGTTTATGATGTTTTGGAACAGATTAACTGGTTTTCAATGCATTCCCAAGGGAAACTGCATTCAGGTTTACAAAACCAGTTTATGAATTTTTTGCAGTACGAAATGTCCTGGAGAACGCATTAAATTCATAAACCAAGGTACCACTGTACATGAAAAAGTGACTGCACTTCTTGGGGAGCTCATCTCTCATCCTCTCTTTCTTTGCAAGCATCTACAACATTCACTATTTGTTCCAAGTTCCAGTTTAAGAAACTACCCCCCCCCCAAAAAAAAAGAAGTAAAAAAGAAAAGAAAACTTACCTTGTAGGCTGGCTAACAAAGGCATTTTTCTGAAGCCTGTATGACACATGGTTAGGGAAAGATCCTGATTGTAAGGAAACTCCTGGTACAGAAGCAAAATACTTCTCTGTTAAATTATAAGCTTCCAGCATCCTGAAGCCTAAAAGAGAGAACAAAGCAGTGGAGGATTATTAGGGGGAAAATAAATCACAACAATGACTAGGCTAGAATATTTGTAAATATTGAAATTCTTACCAGGAGAGGTATATCCATCCAAGTACATGAGAGGGCAAGCTAAAACAGAAGAAAAATGTATTTTTATTTGAGCTTTTATGCTGCCCATCTAGCACAATGGCTACTCTGGTTTACAGAAGTTAAAAACATATACATAAATATTTATCAAAATAATAAGTGAAAGTAAACATTACAGAATAACAACAGTAAAATGCTAGCAACATGGCAGAATCTCCTACTTAAAAAGTTTTCAAGAAGAGGTTAGGTAGAATTGTATGTCTCTGATATTCTGGTGAAGATTTGGAGGTACCCAGACAAACCCTGGTGAATTCAGATAATGGTTTCTGCTGAATACAGCTTTTGACTGTAGCATATCTCACTGTCATTTTTTGTTGTTGTTCAGTCGCACAGTTGATTCCAACCCTTTCCGACCCCATGAACCATTGCCTGCCAGGCACCTCTGTCCTTAACCCGCCCAGCTCTGTGCCCATTGTATCTACAATACCATCTAGCCATCTCATTTTCTGCCGCCCCCTTCTGCTTTTGCCCTCCACCTTTCCCAGCATCAAGGCTTTCCCAAGTGAATCCTCTCTTCTCATTTGATGTCCAAAATACTTTAGCTTCATCTTTACTATTTGACCTTCTAAGAAGCAGTCAGGGTTGATTTCTTCTAGAATCAACCTATTTGTTCTCCTTGCTGTCCAGGGGACTCTCAAAACTCTCCTCCAACACCACATCTCAAAGGCGTCTATTCTTTTGCGCTCAGCCATTTTAAATGGGCATGTAAATCTTCCCTTTTGCTTTTGCATGACAAGTGAGACAATTACAGAATTATTATTTTTTTCTTCATCATAACATAGAAAGACTTTTTTGCTGTCTGTGTTTGCTAATTTTGGAAAAAAAGTGCATTATGACAGGGCATGTAAATTCTGGCCTTCCTGGTTAAATTAACAAATATAATAGCATTTTTGTATCTTCTTTTTAATCGACAAGCTTGCTCTTTTTTGTTTGCTGTGAATGAATATGTATGCAAGTATGTTTGGGGGAAAGGTACCAATTTTGCAATGCTGTATTTTGTGTAAAATACAGAAAATGCAATGGGACAGGAGATACTTGTCTTGCATGTTTTCATGCTGTTTCTGCATCTGGAAAATTCTCCACAGCCCATCTTGCTATGTCAAGACAGTTTGTCTTGCCATGATATGAAACATGAGTGAGACTTCTTCACATCCATTATTTGAACATATCCTGTCTTTAATGGCTGCTTCAAAAGTGGAGGCATGGGGGAAAGTGGTGAAAAGGAACCTATGCATGAGAGGCAGTGCATACCCCAGCAGTTCACCTCCCTTAGGACTCAGGGCACAGGTGCAAAAATAGATGTAATGATGGTTTAGAGCAGGGGTCCCCAACCTTTTTTGCACCATGCACTGGTTTCATGCTAAACTATTTTTCCATGCACTGGTAAATGGGGGTAGTGGGATTGGATTGTGCAAGTTCATAATAAAATATGGTAAAGTGCACAGGCAGGGGAAGGAGCCTTGCTGTGGTTCAAAAACAAAGAGGAAGGGCCATCAGGGCTCCCAGAACCATGCACCCCCATGCCCCGGTTAGGGACAGCCCATGGCCTGGTACCAGTCCATGGCCTAGTGGCTGGGTACTCCTTATTTAGAGTGAACATGTTCACCACTGGCCAGAATTTGAGTTTCCACCTGGATATGTTGCATATCTCAGTGTTATAGAATGCCCTCTTGAGAAAAAAAGATATAAATATATTTTTTAAAATAAATAATGTGTGACAAATCAATTATAAATTAATATATTGAGGAGATGGACAGTCTTCATGACAAAATTCAATTCAGCCATTTCTGTAATCAGAGATCTCTGTTCTGTGAATTGGAAATACACAAATGGGCAACGATATAACAGTCCACAACTAAGAATAACATACTTATACATGTATTTTTACAGCTACAATAATAGATGAAAACATATTTTCTAACATCTGAAAAAAAAGTATGCAGTAGCTTAAGAAGCCATTTGCTCTATAAAGCAAATAATTTTGAATTACTATTAAAACTCAATTTTTTATAGTTATATTTTATTGTTATAGGCTAATTTAAAGTGCTTTTAAGTGCAAATGCACACTACTTTGAGTGATGCATTTTACAAATACAGTAACACCTCGGATAACGCTAAGACTTGGTTCCACAAGTCTTGGTGTTATCCGATTTTTAGTGTTATCCGATGCATGTTAAAAATCCTATGGGATGGATCGGATAACGTTAAAGCTCCATAGAGATACACTGTAACCTCACAGGCTTTAGCGGTTGTTATCCAATCCATCCCATAGGACCTTAACGTTATTCGATCCAATTCTCCTCCCCAGATTACTTAACGTTATGCGATTTTAGCGTTATCCGATGTAAACATTATCCGAGGTATTACTGTACACACAATCGATGTGAGTATGTGTTATAGAATGAATTGATCCCATAGTTATGTTTATCTGGGTGTTCTTTTAAAGCAGTGGTTCCCAATGTGGGTCACATGCCCCACAGGGGACTTCAATTCTCAGAAGTCTAAGTACATTGGCTGATGAGGGATTTGGGGAATTGACGTAGGCTTCTGGGAATTGAAATCCATAAAACAAAAGCTGGGGAAAACTGTTTTAAAGGTTGTTTTAGTGTTTTCATTATTTTTTAAATGTTGTTTAATTGTTTTAAATTGTATATCTTTGTCCTTTCTACTTTATGTGCATTTTAATTATTGTGAGTCACCTTAGTCTCTTTATGGGAGAAAGGTAGCATAGAGATTAAGTAAAGAAATAGTACAGGATTTATACTTGGACTTCTTTCCAGATTCACAACATTCACAAAACATGGGACGTATTAATGGAACTATTACCTCTGCATGATATAAATATGTAAACTCACTCAGAAAATACTTTAGAACAGATATCCTACTTACTTGAGGTAGCTGTTTCACAAACAAAGGTGATGAGGTTGTCCTGAATCTTTTCAAAAGATTCAAAGTCATCAACTATAAAGACATGACGTTCACTGGGTTTGCTGGCAATTTTGGCCAGTTCATGGTAATCAACATCAGCCACACCGACAACAAAGACACTGAAACCTATAAATGCAATGTTGATTGAATGAATATCAATTCACATGAATCATTCTTTAGGCTGTTCTTGGTAGCTGCTTAGCCATTCATTATGTTAAGTTGAAACAATGAAATGATTCAGTCACCAAACTCATGTTGCACAATTACACAAATGGTGTAACATTTGGAGGCCAATTGCTGTAAGTTCAGAAAACTACACAGACATCTGTTGCATGGTGAGCTGTGTGACTTGGCATGCAACAGATAATGTCTCAAGAGATTTCTTAACTTATGACCGTCTGTTTCCAAAAGTTATGCTGTTTGTTTTAACTGCACAATAGGATTGTAGCCAATGCAACAGAAGGGAAGTATATTACCGTAGCCAAGAAAAGGAAAGTGATGAAATGTATTCTGGCAAAAGCTTGCATTTACTGTTGAGTTTATTCTGCAGACAGATACAAGCTGAACACATATGCAGCCATCTTAAAACAATAAATGTTTTTCTTAATTTGCACACAAAAATCTTATTTAAAGCTCGCAGTTCACCAAAATGTTTTTTTTTTTAAAGAATGAAGAATGAAAAGAAGAAAGCAAAGTTTTATATACATGAATAAATATGGGAAGGGAAGGCACCCTTTAGTGTTATTCTGTCCAAAGCTGAATTTCTAATTGCTAATTTTTTTTCTTAATCCTCAGACTCCCTTAAGGTTCCTTCTAGCTCTTGTTCTCACAGTACTAGCACTTTGCACACTTCTCATTATATTCAACCATATTTTTTTCTGTTAGAACATTTCTAAATAATCTCATTAAAGAGGCATAGAACATTATTTAAAAGTTGGACATTTTCACTATATTTTGTGTCTGTTTGTTCATTGGACCCCTGAAGTACCACCACTGAGGAGACCATCTCTCAGAAAATCACCCAACCTCAATTGCTAAAACACAGCCTGAAGAGACTCTATGTTGAACACCTTAATGCATGGCTAGATATAAGGGGAAAGGGCCATCTTTAAAGTACTCTCATTCTTATGTGAAATGGTGTCTAATACTTACAACTGTATATGCAGGGTGTCCAAAAGTTCACCATACATAGAAACAATAGCATAACAACAGATATATTGGAACGTGTTCTCTATTAGCAGTGGAGAAAATTTTAAGTATGTATAAAAAGAAGTGGCTAAAACAGAGAATATTTTGTAAATATTTTGTAAAAATTTGCAATGAATATTTTGTATATAAAGGTACATTTAGTTACAATTTCCCATTTTCTCTGTTTGTGGCAACTTTTGGGACACCCTATTTTTCAACCATCTGGGGGGAAAGAGAATCTGGCATTTAAATAAATTAGCAAAATTACTTTCCTGTTCATCCCTGTCACATAAAAATTGCTTACCTGATTGCTGTATGATAGATGCAGCTTTCCTCACTTCGTCCTGTGACCGCCCGTCTGTTACAACAACAAGTAACTTGGGAACTCCTCTCCTCATTCCACTCTCCCATGTCAAGACGTTATTTTTTATATAGGAAAGTGCTTTGCCTGTGAATTGTGAAGTGGAGTCTATTTTAGATGATCCTTGACATGATTATCCTGAGGTCAAACCAGATGAAGAGCTTAGATGGCATTTATATGCTCACAGCACATTTGTCCTTCAGAAATGGGACTTCTTTATAGTAATAAGCCAGAACAATCATGAAATAGTGCTGACTAATTTGCAAGATACAGAGGTGATAAAATGTTGTGCTGGAACAGAGAGACATCTTCTACCAGTTAAGGTAGCTACACTCCTATTGGTGAGCTGATCATCTGGTCTAGTTTGAACCCTAGCTTAGAAGCTTCCACTTAAATAAAAATTAAAATCTTTACTGTGGTAAGATGTTGTGGGTTATTTTTTTAAAATATAAAAACATTAGCAGTGGCGGCAGCAGCTTATGATAGAAATTAACACATAGCAAAGTCTATGCCAGCTGTTCCCAAACTATGTTCTGCGGAACACCAGTGGACTTCAACTCCCAGAAGCCTAAGTCAGTACATTGGTTGATCAGTGCTTTCGGGAATTGACTTAGGCTTCTGGGAATTGTAGTCCAAAAACCAAAGGTTGGGAAACACTGGTCTGTGCCATGTTACCTGTTTTTGTGTTTCCTCCTCTGTAACGAATCATCTGAAGTGCTCCCAGTGCCAGGCCCTTATCATCATATGTATTTAAATGAAACTCAGATTTTGGATCATCACTGTACTGTACAAAGGAAACCTGAAATGGACAACACAAATTAACTTCACAGGACTCAAAGCAACATTCTTCAGTTCAACAAGGTTGAAAATCAAGCAACATGGCAACATTTAGGAAAGATGACAGCATGCAAAAAAAATGAGGTACTCTATTAGCTTCAAGAGCTTACAGATGGTGGAAATACACATTATTTATTTATTTTATTTATTTTTCATATTTCTATACTGCCCTCCTCACCAGGGCGACCCAGGGCAGTTTACATATTACAAAAAAGCTACACAATACAACCCAAACCCATCATCCCAGAACTTCAATATCCCAACTATAAAAATTAAAAATTTTCAAGATTTTAATTTTTAAAAAAATCAGCCAATTCCCATTATAATTAAAAGATTAAAAACTAAATCTCAGAGATATAAGATTAAAAGACCAGGGGAGAGAGGGAGCTCAAACTAACCAGCGAGCTGGGGTCATGGTACCATCAGGACCCCATACCTGTCATGCCAGCCATGTTTTTAAGTTCTTCCTAAAAGACAGCAAGTACCGTTGGTAGGAGGTTCCATAGGGCCGGAGCAGACACAGAGAAGGCCCTCCTTCTAGTGCTAGAGAGGTGTGCCTCTCTGGCCAGTGGAACAACTAGAGAGCCTCTAGGTTTGAGGAGTATAGTTACTACAGTCAAGTTACTTCCTGTGACAAAAGGGATTTGTCTAGATTGCTACCACATGTGAGGAGGTTTTTTAACAGACAAGCTGTCAGAACAATGGTTATTATAATTTATAGGTTATTATAGAAAACAGATTATTATGGAATCTATTATCTATGGCAACTTTTCTCAGCCTAAGGTTCTCCTGACGAGTTGGACTACAGCACCTATCATCCTTAGCATTCAGCATGGCCAATAGAAAGGGATGATGGGAAATGAAGTCCAAGTGCCAGGCTGGGAAGACTCCCCTATAAAGTCTAACAATAAAGCTAACAAGAAAGCTAACAATAAAAATGAAATAAAAATAAATCAGTTAGTCTTTAAAGTGCTACAGTGTTTTTTATTTTATTTTTATTTTGTTTTGTTTTCTGATATCCCCAATAGAGGTTACTATATCAAAGTTCAATAATGCTGAAACTCAGGCCACATAAAATTTCAAAGTTTCAGTCAAGGAAAATGATCCCAACCCAGTCCATTGAGGCCAAGAGGCTAATATGTAAAAGGCAAACTTGGCAACCTGAAAGTATGTAAGAAGCAAAATGTAGGAATTTTTCATGCACTTTTACTGCCATCACCAACAATGTTCTCTCCTGCCAAGACAAGAATCACACTTCTGGCTTCATTTAGCAGTTTTTGCCTTTATGTATGTGTTGGCACTGAATATCACCCTCATTCTAAACGAATTGTTCAATATTTTAGTATTGTCGAGGAAGCAAAGTGCCTCCCTTCTGCCTCTTTATCTGCTAGTACAGTATCTGCAAACCTTGGTCACAAACACAGTAACCTCCTCAATACTTACAAGGAAAGGATGAACAGATAAAGTAGGAAAGTGGAATCTAAGAATAAGGTCTCTAAAAGTGTAGAAACAGCTGTTGAAGATACTTTGATGGATTTACCCAGGATTTATCAGCTTTTAAAAAAATCTTTAATGTCAGCTCTTCCAATTTATGACAGAGAACAGACAAACCTGAATTCCAGCAGCGCTGATGACATCAAAGCCTCCAACAGTATTGAAAATAAATTTCACTACTTTGTTGAAATTTTCATCTCCAATGCTCCAGGAAGCATCAGTCAAGAAAACAATATCTGCTTTTGCGCCCTTGCATACTGAAAGATATAGTGCATCCAGTATTTACTCAGCAGGTAAAAGACAATGAAAATATTCAGGAGGTAATTCAAAGAACAGTGTTGATCAAATCGTGACATACAGGCAACGTCTGGAGAACATTAGTCTCTTATGATTTTTTTTTAAAAAAAATATGTTCAGACACTCAAATGGACCATATGTATACATTTTAAATTAAATCTATAAATTTAAACACATGTATAGATTTAAAACTTAGAGGGCCAAATCTTATTGTGTGTATAACAATAATTAGACAAGTGGTTTGCACAATTTGACAGGTATCTTCTCACGCACCCAGGTTCATAATCAGTTGGACAAGCAGTCACACAATCTAAGGATGTATGAGTGTACAATGGACACCCAGCAAGTTCATACACATTTTTTGCACAGCTTCCAATTTATGCTTCATGGTTCTGACAGAAATCAATTCAGAATGTGCAGATTAATACTTCACAATGTAGAGAGAAAGGAAGAAAATACATTAAGAAATGTTCAAATGAGCAGAACATACTGTGCTGTCTAAAATTATCAGTCTAAAACCAGTCATTTCTGACTCTAGGGTTCTGTGCTCATCTCTGTTTATAGCCAAAGAGCCAGCGCTGTCCCTGTCTGCACACATTTCTGTGGACATGTTGCAGGCTGTTTACCTTCCCACCCAAGTGGTCCCTGTTTATCTACTTGCAATTTCTTTCTTTTGAACTGCAAAGTTGGCAGGAGCTGGGACAATGACAGGAGCTCACTCTGTCATGCAGTACCCAGGAATCGAACTCTGACCTTCCAGACAGCAAGTTCAGCATCTTAACCAAGTTCCCAGTCCAAATTACCGGTATATTGTCATAAATCAGGCCAGAGATCTAGATAGCTCTTTGACAAAGGAACATTTTAAAGCTTGATTTCACAGAAACACTATACATAAGTAAAAACCAAACACTTACCCTCACGAGCTGGTGGGATGGTTGGAGGTGGAGGAGGGGTTGGTGGTTCTGTTGGTGGTTCTGTTGGCTTGATTACTGAAATAGATATTTTTAAAAAGGTCGTCAAATAAAACAAAATGTTTCCAAATAGTGCATCTCTTGGTCCATCATAGAATAACTTTTCAGCACGCAATGAATTGCATTTTCTGACTGGTTCAGACTACAAATACAGATCCATTGGAAGAAAGGAAAACATTTGTATCTGCCAGTCTTCATGGTAAAACCTATTACCATATTTGCTGGTGTATAAGACACATCGGAGTATAAGACACACATCATTATTACCAAATAGCCCAATATAGGCCACTATATACAGTACAAGACACACCCCATTTTTCCAGTGTATTTTAGGGGGGAGTGGATCTTACAAGCCAGCAAATATGGTACTTGAAAGCACACTTCAAGAAAGGCACCACATATGAGCAAAATGGATAAATCTTCAAGCTATCTGGATGATAAATAAAATAACAAGAAATTAACTAGAATTACAACACAGTTAAGAGAAGATATTCCATTCCACTGATAAGTTTATCAGAACTTCGTCAATACATGTATGTGCATCTTTGGGGAAATACAGTACAGTATTCCCATTGTTTTTGGATTTTTAATATGTTTTCAAAGAACATCATTTTATATGAACATATTGCATTCATCTCACTGAGAGAGACTATTTGGGTGAGGTTGGGTACTTTAAAGGTTGAAACACATGACTGGTGGTCTACTTGTAGCAAAGTCAATCAATACTGTAGTAAGGAAAGCTATCTTTCAACACCCAAAGACTGCAGACTCTAACCAGGCAATCCTAATGCAGGTTTATTCAGTCATGACCAGTAAAATATACAGACAATTGTGCACAGAATTGCAACCTACACCCTTCATGTTCACACAGTGGCAGAAATCTTGTTCCAGTTTTGCAAAAGCCAAACAATTTAGTGGCAAATTGCCATAAATTAAGAAATCTCTATAGATATTATCTGTGTATGTAACAGATGATGCCTATATAGATTTCTTATTTAATGGCAATTCACCACTTTTTTTTAAATGGTAACTGCACAACAGGAATTCAGCCACCATGTTTTCATGATTTTGCACCATCATCCTAAATCTTCTTAACCAATTGTACCTTTGTAGCACAAGCAATGTAATTTTTAGAAATGAATTGGCCAAAATTAAGAAATGTTGTTGAAAGTATCAGTTACATCAGGGATTCTCAACCTGCGGTCCATGGGCCAGATGCAGCCCACAGCACCATTTCATGTGCCCCCCCCCCCACCTCCACCACACATGTAGTAGAAAAAGGGCAAAATAGCCATATGGCACCCAAAGCTGTCTGAGGGAGCATAACCTGCCCCCCGTCTTTAAAAGTTTGAGAACTCCTGAGTTACATACTGAGTCATGCAACTGATAGTGTCAATTGTGATTTCTCAGTGTGGGACCGTTTGCCTCCCAAAGGTTATGCCATTTCCATGAATATACAAAAGGATTCTGGCAATTGTATTTGTTGAGCAAAAATAGTTTTAGGGGTGCTCTCAGTATAACTACCCATAAAAATTGTATACTCTGTCCAAATGATACATGGAACTCAGCAATCAGGAAGGTGCAGAAAATGTAATTCCTGGAAAGTATCACAATGTTTTTTCCAAGTGCAATAATTATAATGTTTTCAATACTAGTTTCTATGGTCACATTCTAGCCACATGCTTTCAGATATTGTTACTGTTGTTCTTGTTGTTACTGCTAATGCCACATTACTGGTACTATTACTGCCCTATGATTATTACTTCTATCATTTGTTACTTACAAGTCCTTTCTCTTGTAGACACTGGAGGCCCTTCAAGGCTTGGAGTCTGGACAAAGATGGTAGCATTATATTGTGTGTCTGGTGAAAGGCCAGTAAAGCAGTGACTGGTTTCTGTCCCACGCACTGTAATTTCATGCCCTCTAGAACCTGTACACAGATAAAATAATCATCATATACAAGCTGATTAATATGCTGATGATGGTTGCAAGCAGAAAGCAAAAAACACATATACCAGTGAAGGAAACGATTGCCAAAAAAGAGTGCTAGGAACAAAAATGCTCTTCCTAACCTTTCCAAAACTTGAAAGAAATTTTAAGAGCAGCTGGGTTGCAGACTGGTGAACAGCTGTACCAGGACATGAAAGATGAAAAGTTGTGGAATAGCTGGTCTCCATAACAGCATAACAGGACTGCTTTTAGCAGACAAAATGCTGGTTTGCAGTGCAAAGGATTTAAATTCAATCCTTTCTTTGAACTCCCATAAGATTTTCTTAATTCCCATAGGTGCACATTTATCCCCAATTCAGATTTTAAAAACCTTTCTGGCCCTTGTAGCAGAGATATTGTGGGAGTAACTATTACAACATTATCTCTTCAGACATATCTAGCAATAAATAAGAGCTCTATATGTAATATTGGAAAATATGTTATTCATATCTCTGAGTTTCTGGATTCTAAGATGAGGAACTGAAATATTTCAAATGAGGAAAAATATATTGAAACAAGGGACACAAAGAAGAAGAATTTATGGGGCATCCTTAGAATAATTTCTAAAAGTTAAATCCTCTACCCTTCTAATTCAAGGCAAAGTATTTCTCACCCCTAGTCTTGAAAACCTGAAAGCACAAGGGAAATCCAAGAGAAATAAATAAAACAAACCCATTAAATGAGCAATGGGACACAATAGAGAACCCAGAGAACCTGTTTTGTTTCAGAGACAGCTAATGCAAGCAAAACTCTGGGAGGTACTCAAACTTCCTGTTGTCCCCAGCTCCCCCACTGACCAAAATTTCCAATAAGACACAGACTACCTCCAGGACTGAACTTACCGTTAGGTAAAATGATTTTGTGTATCATGAAGAGAGCAACAAATTCTGAATTACTTATTGTGTTATTATTATATTTTTACTGCCAGGGATCAGGAGAAGTGTTTGTAGTTGTTTACCGCCTCATGTGCCAATAGAACATGGCTAGCATTGGGTACTAAGCAGCTTGATTTGAGTGGGTAGGAATCACCATTGGCTACTCTGCCTCTTCCACCAACCCAGTTCCCATCTCTGACCAGCAACACCCAACACTGATTAAGGAATGAGAAGAGGATCTCCAAATATAAAATCCTTCAAACTGTTTAACAACACAGGCAAGTTCTAACCGAAGAGATACTTCCCAGTAACTGTATGATTCCTAGAAATGCTTATAATAATTGAAGATATCAGAAGTTTAATGTTTAGTCTGGGGGCTCCACTATGATTCCTAGTATGGTTTAGCTATGGTTACAGTCAGAAGTAGAGGGTGAAAAATCAAAGGATTTATCTGCCGAATAGGGAGAAAAGACAGAAAAACTTTTTTCTGTCCCCACTAAAGCCCAGAAAGCCTGCTTCAGGCCAACAGTCCTGAGATGGTTTTCAGCATGAACTGAAAGAGTTGTATAGGGAAAGAAAGGACAGTGCGCCTTCCAGCTGAACTAGTAAAAGTATTTATGTTGTTAGACGCTTTGTGGATCTAGATTTGTAACCCTGCCACTGCAAGCCGCCCTGCCCCCGCCAGCCAATATGACAAAGTCTGGGAATGTAAGTAATGAAAAAACAGGGAATGCTCTAGCAGCAGCAAGAAGTATTAGAAGGATGCAGCCTGGGGGGAGAAGCTTTGCTGTACAAATGATGGGAAGACAAACTTTCCTCTAATAGGCTTTATTTTGACTGCCACACATTATCAACATTCCATACATGAGTCAATATATACTCACCATCTACTGGGTTTAGCTTCAGCCTGTATGAAGAAGCTGAACGATGAGCTGCCCATTTAAGGCAGATTGTATCCCATCCAATATTATAAGTTGTAAGATCGCTGACATTCAAATACACTACAAAGGTTAAAAGAATAAGATCCTGAATCATAAGGGGACAACCATAACGTGATTTGAAAGTCAACAATACTGGCTGTTGGCCTATTCAGAATATCATAAGAAATGATGTAGGTCAGCTGAAGTACATTTCACCTCCCTGGAACCTGCCACTAATGAACAATCTAAATCACCATATAACATATGAAATGGCACCCAAACTGGATTAAGTGGTGACTAGGCAGTCCACATGGAACTGTATCCACCTGTGCTGTCTAGCTTTTATACTCCTGCCTACACATGTATCCAAATAGATATTTTTCACATCACCACATCATGTTTTATCTATATAAACATATCTGATGTGACTGTAGAAAACAATGCTTATGACAACTTTTCAAAGAGATTTTTTTCTCCTACAATACTATAGCATTACACAGATGCTACACATAATGCACAAGAACAGCAGGAGCAGGAGCTAAACAGTTACTTTTTCAAAATGTTATTATTCATAGTCCCAAGGGCTCCAGAGTGGTCAGTTTTAATCACCTTTACAATTCTAAGACATAACTCTTTATTTCCATGTTTTTAAAGAATAATTGGAACAACTAATTTTCTGTTACATTGAAAAATCTCAGTGCAGCAATGTGGAGCTCAGCATGAGCCAGCACTTGAACCTTATCATGTTTGCGCCCACCATGACTAAGGGGTGAGCATTATCCTGTGAATGCCCAGGATCTATTGTCCCACATGGCAGATATGTTTCAACAGAATGGGCCTTTTTTGGAAACACTTCCATTTTTCTCACGTTTGCTAGTCCAACAGGCTTCCCATGTCAAAGAGACCCCTCACTGGGAGAAACACAATCTGACTTACATGTAGTGCCTTGATCTACAAGCGGTGCACTGAGTCCAGAATCGTACTGAGCATAAACATCTACATCATAGGTAGTACTAGGAGACAAGTTGTGCAACGTATATGCCGTCACTTCTCCAACAAACACTTCCATGGGAGGTTCATTAGAACCTGGAAAGACAAGGGATGAAATAAACAATTTTAATGTGTGATCTTGCACAGAGCTGCAGAGAAATGTTTTACAGCAGGGATTCTCAACCTGCTGCCCACAATGCCATTTCATGTGCCCCACCCACTGCCTCTACCACACCAGGAAGTGCCATGTGGTGGAGGAAGGGCAAAATGGCCACCTGGCCCCTGAAGCTGTCTGAGGGAGCATGATCCGGCCCCCAGCTTAAAAAGGATGAGAACTCCTGCTTTACAGTAAAGCTCTTGAAATCATTCAGCACTATACTGCCAACTTTAACTGGTAGCAGATAATTTAATTAATTAATAATTAATTAATGTAGTAATCAATGTAGTAATTAATAACTTAACAATTTATCCTCTAAAAACTTTTTTTGCATTCATTTCAGCATTTACCCATTGAAACATGCTGACAGTTATATGATATGATGCATCAGCTTCTGTGCCATAAGTTTATCATTTCCAACCTTACCTACAGGCTTGTACACAATTTTGTAACCAAGAACTGGGGAGAGCGCAGGATCCCAGGATACTCTGAATCGTGTATACCATTCATCTGAAATGTGTATGTTCCGAGGTGGAAGCAGCCCAACTAAAGACAAAAACAAATGAAAACTATGAAGAAGAGATAAAAAAATTGTCTACAGAATGGTTTCATGTAAATAGGGTTTTACACAATGTCTTCCAGACCATGTTCCTGGAAGATAAACAACATCCAGCAATGGCAACTGCATATCCCAAAGATATCTACAGCTCCATGCTCATAAGAGGTTCCAGGTACAAAAAGAAATTCCTAAATCATGCACCATTACAAAGGGGGAAAAGCAATAATATAACAGAAAGTGACTCCTATAAGCTCACAGGAGGAAGGTCTATGTTTTGGCCCTGAAGGATACTCTGCTTTGACCTTCCTTTTGGTGGCAGAAAAGAGTGAAGCATTGTGAATCCTTTGCACTGGGTCATTCAAAATATTAACGTGCTTCACATTTAAATTACTAATTAATATTTGAGCATTCGTAAGGTGCTTTTCAACAAGAAGACTTTGGGTTTAAGAACAAAAACTTGTGATCTAAAAAAGTGGATCTTTAACAGTGCCTTTTAATATAATTACCATATTTGCCAGCGTATAAGACGCATTGGAGTACACAATTATTACACAAATAGCCCACTAGAGGCCATAATATACAGTGAATACCATATTTACCAGCACATAAGACACACTCCATTTTCTGGGTGTATTCTAAGGGGGGGGGAGTGGCTCTTATATGCCAGCAAATATGGTAAATAACACCAAACCAGAAAATAATATATCCTTTTTTAACATTAGGTCAAACATACCTGTTCTTCCATTTCCTGTCAATTGTCCACCATCTCCATCTTCATAAACTGCTACAACTGTAACTTTATATTGCGTATCAGACTGTAAAGGCTGCAGCAGTACATTGTTTCTTCTGCCAGGTACTGTTGTCTAGAAGACAAATGGAATCAGGCAAACTCCATTGTATTCCAAATTACTCAAAGTACTCATAAATTAGCAATCAATTTATCAATCACATAGTTTACAGTGCTATGAGCTCGTCCTTTCTGAAGTAATTTGGAACAGGACAGGTTTTAAAAGAAATTTTTACAGCTTTACAAATGACCCGCTCCTGAGAGAGATGTTTGTGAATATAGGCCAGGGGTGCCCAAACTTTTTGGGCTGTGAGCTGATCATTTGGTTCAGGGAGCCTGTCACTAAGGCCCAGGGGCAGGGTGCGGCCCCTCACGCCCATTCATCTGGCCTGCGAAGGCCTCATCACTCCTGGAAGCGGAAGTAAAACGCGCCTGTAGGTGCACGTTTTACTTCCACTTCCAGGAGTGAATGAATTGGCTGGATGAATTGGCATCGGGGGCCACCCCCCGCCCCCAGGCCTTAGTTTGGGCACCACTGATATAGGGAAACATAACCAATTACACATTTAGATTCTTCTTGGGGTTGTTTCTCAAGATTCACCAAAGAATAGTGCTTACACATAAATATTTAATGGAAAGTGTGTAATTTCAAAGTAGAAAGGCAGAGACAAGACATGCAGCCATGCTGAACAATCATGAAACCTTTGCAAATAACATTTAAATATGACCTACTAAATTGTCACAGTGTAGTTTCTATTTATTTTAATTTCCTTGCAGTTCTGGGCAGATTTGCTGTAACTATTCCCCCCACCCAGCCCCCAAAGTGAGTGAAATTCCCACAATGAAATTAGAGAATCACATCACAACCACGAGTCCTATTTCCAGTTTCATATTTTTCCAGTACAGTGCCAAAATGTAACAAGATATATTATCATTAAAATAAGTAACAATCATGCAGCACTTTTATGGGTTGAGAAACATTTCTGCAGAAGTCAGCAGAAGCCCCATAATTAATCTCCTTATGAAGAAAAACATTGGCTGTGCTGTATACTCTTGAAAGAATGTTGTAGTAGACAAATTAGGCTTCCAAACGTAGGAAAGGAAACTTCATTACAAATTGTAAACTTTCTGGCAACATTCCAGAAACATGAACATTCAGGGCTAAAGACCACCAATACTTTTTGTGATTTTATTAATCAGCCATGACAATCATTATATGGAGATGAAAAATCACTTATGGTATCTGCTTGTGCGGCCTGTGCTACCTAATTACCCCTCTTTCAATAGGACAAAACAAGTCATAGAAATGCAGAGAGAGAGAGAGAGTACGAGAGATATAACACTGTAAATCCAGTTAAAATGGCAAAAGTAGACCCATATTACACTTAGCTACTACCATATAATATGGCATTAGGATTTCAATTGGCTTAAGCAAGTCAGTTCCAGTGTTACACAGGATGAGGATTTATCCTTGCAACAATCAGACTAAATCACACACATGTTGAGGTTCCTCTAAACCTATTCATAGTTGGAACAGATCCTCTGAAATTAGTGGGACAAATAACTGAAGACTAACATATACCTCACACATTTCATTGAGTCTACCTTAAATTAATCCAATAATTTGAGGTGTAATTCCTTGGGTCAGTTTTTTGGGAGTTTCCCCCTCTGAAAACAGTTTGATATGTGATTTGATGGTCCTGAACAGGGGAAAAACTATGTACTGAATTAAAAGGACAACAATGCCTCAAAAAACAACCCTATTTGCCTGTATTTTAGATTAAATGGTTGTACATACTTGCCTTTTAAATGTACAAATGGAGTCAGTTAACTTAAGGTAGTTCTGTTCTACAACAGGGCTGGTAGGGCTCCAAGTAATTTTGGACTAAAATCCCCATAATCTTCAACCACTGACCATGCTAGCTGAACGTGATGGAAATTGGAGCCCAACCACATCTAGAGAGGCTACCTGTTTCCCAGCCCAATCCTAGAATTTAGAGAAAGGCAACTTTGTAATTAACAATGCAGAAATCCTACTAAAGGCTGGACCAAAAGCCAAAAGAGAAGTAAATCAATTATCAACTTTGAGATCTTTTTAATGCACCATGGGAGCACTTACATATTCATCGATAGGGTCACCATCAACAGGAGAATATATGATTCTGTACTGCAGCACAGGGCCATCTGCATGGTCCCACTGAACAGAAAGGCTGTTTGTAGTAGGATCATAGACACGTATGTTCCTGGGCCCACTGCGAGGCACTAAAACAAGAAATAAATTAAAGGTGCACAATTAAACTGCATTTAGATAAGCAAAGTTTGCTTTCCTCCAGTTGTTCATTATACAAATGGTTAGATCTGACTTTGTTATACAGTAGGTACACCAGATGTATTAAAATAAACTTAAGTCAGTAGTGACTTATTTTAATAACATCTAGTTATATCTGGACCCACTCCATGTAATGCCTATGCATCATATTAGCTGATTCTAATACAATAATTTTTCATGAGATGCAAACTGATTCCATAGCTTCTTGAGATAATTTTTATAGGAAGGAACCTCCTCTAGCTGCAAGTATAGAAGAAGCAAAGTTTAGCGTATTAATGTTACAGCTTTAAAGGTTTAGAAAGTAGCTTCATAATGTAATAGCCTAAACCCAGTCTAACTATGCTAGTTTGATGGGACTTCCTTTCCCTCCTCCCTTAAAGCTGTCACTGCCATTCTAAACCATGTTCTGGAGAAAGTTTGGAGGGTGTGCAGAAAGTTGAGGAAGGTAAGAGGAATCATTCTTTTAAGGTCTGTTGATGGAACCAATTATGTCAGTGGAACAACTAAAATTGGTTAATGGTCATAATTTAGCAGAATGATTATACCTACTTTCTACATGCTGAAAATAAATTGGCTAACATTATTTCCAGTGACAGTCAGTTCCAGACGCCTTATGTCTGCTGTTTAGGCTATTATTTCGTTAATTCTGGGAATATTTTAACTGGGTTTAACCTCAGCTTGCCTTGTGATGACTTTGCAACAAAGGAAGGCTGAAAAGTCAAACATGCACTTTAGTGCTCACATTTCATGACAAATTGAAACATCTGTAGTTTTGAGACATACAGAACTGGATGCTTATGATTACATTCAGATAACTGGCAACATTCACCAGTGTTTAACTTTCTATACATCTGCATACAAATAACAGCCACTAACAATTCTATGCAAACCAAATAAAATACTGTATGCTATTCTGGGTTCTCCTTTCAGCAGCAGATTTGCACAATTTAACCTCTTCTGTGAGAAGCAGTGACAGAAAAAGGTAACAGCCAAAATATATCTTTATTGACAGCCAGAACAGCCCGAAACTTAATTATATTGTTCACTGACAACATTAAGCAGCCTATTTTAAGATGACAGAGCCCTCAATTCTGTTGTTGTTGTTCAGTCGCACAGTCGATTCCAACCCTTTGCAACCCTATGGACCACTGTCCGCCAGGCACTTTTGTCCTCCACCATCCTCCTCAACTCACTCAGCTCTGCCCATTGTGTCTACAATAACATCCAGCCATCTCATTTTTGGCCGCTCCCTTCTTCTTTTGCCCTATCTGCTAAATATTCTTGGTGTAGGCCCTTTACTGGTATTTAAAAATACCTGATAAACATTCATAGGAGTACTCATCAATGCAACTGCTCTCTCAGTATGGTAGGTGAGGAGAGCTGCCACCTTCAAATGTGCCAAATTTACAGTAGCAGTCAATGATCCCAAAATAAAGTCTTCTGTTGGAAACTGAGAAGCAAAGGTCAGTCACAACTCACAGATATAGCACTATAAGAGAGCATATATTTTTCTGCTTACATGTCCTTCCCTGTCCAGGAGTTGGATCTCCATCTCCATCAGGATACAGAGCAACAACATTTACAGAATATGGAGTGTCAGGAGCCAGGCGTTCTAGTAAAACATTGCGGGTGTTGGCCGGTACTACAACCTAGGAAGAATGCCATGCAGAAGATTAAACTGGCAGTGCAACATTTTGGAATACCAAATTTCCCAGCTACTATGGGATCACTAACGAATATTTAAAAATTATACATTATCTTTAGGAGCGACGTCAGAATGTAGAAATGTTACTTTAGTGGACAACTTCTGAGCAAGTTCCATTAGCTGGTGATTTTGGGAGCTATAGTCTAAAGAAGTAACTTTTCCAAGATCTGAATGTGATGAATTGTGAGATTTAAAAATGTGCAGGTGTTTTATATATATGAAACTGTGCCCCTTGATGTTTGACTTATATGAGAGGAAATTACCTTCAGCAATGTGGGATGTTCCATATACATTACATCACACCAAAATGTAATATATATTGAACATCCCATGTCATCATCTGAGTGAGCTGTCAGGTGGCAAATTTGGTTTGCATCTTGTAATAAGGTGAATAAGTTTCCACTCAGAATTCAGCAAAGCCAAAAGCTAAAACCAGTTGTTTAGTAGTTTAGTAAAGGTAAAGGTCCCCCTTGCTCGAAAGCCAGTCATATCCAGCTCTAGGGTTCAGTGCTTGACTCTGTTTACATCCAAAGAACCAGCGCTGTCTGCATTTGCAGATGTTTCCATTGATATGTGGCAGGCATGACTAGACACCGGAGTGCTTTTCTAATAAATATCATATATACTCGAGTATAAGCCAACCCAAATATAAGCCAAGGTACCTAATTTTGACCTGAAACCCCAGGAAAATAGATTGACCCATGTATACACTGAAGGTGGGAAATGCAGCAACTGCTAGTAAGGTTCTATCAAAATACATGAAAATAGGGTAAAAATAATTAAATTGTTGAGACAATTCAATCCAACATGGTCTCAGGACCCTCATGGTCAATAACCTGAGCATAAGCAGAATCCCCCTTTTGGGGCTCATTTTTTGGGCTAAAAAGCTCAGCTTATACTCGAGTATAATCATGGATATTGCATTTAACAATGACCCAGTATAATTTTGTTTTGCTGTTATCCACAAGTATATTAAAAAATATGGAACAAATACAAGACATTCAGAAGTATGAGATGGGAGAAGACATTGTATTTTATTTTCACCAGGCAGAAACCATTATAAGAAATATTATCCATCCAGCTTTGCATAAGTGAAGGCACAGGAGCTTAAATGACTTACAGATTCCGATGGTCCTGTGCCAGCCAACGGAGAATAGACAACTTTGTATTGCTGCACTGGCCCTGGTGCAGGTTCCCACTGGACATTAAGGCTGTTGGTTGTTGGGTTATAAACTTGGATGCTTCTTGGCGTCCCCCTCATCACTGGTTCAAAAGTAATATTAAGTATGCTTTGTATTAAAGAAAGTCATAGAATCACATATTAGCTATGGCTATAAAATGGTGAATTAGAAGCAAAGTTCTGGTGAGGGTGAAGTGGAAAGTGCAGAACTTGGATAATCCAAGTGTGATAGAGTAGAGATTTTTTTTAAAAAAAAAAAGACTCTGAGATCCACCAACAAAAGATACATACTTAAAATGAATGCAAGGGTTAGCAGTTCATGGCTCTCCTCCCATAAGCACATTGCCAGCAATTTTGTGCCCCAGTTTCCCAAAGCTCATAGTCCTGCTGCCAAATATGACAGTATGCGGATGAATTTCAGCACTTTGGCAGTTAAATGAACCATTTCTAGGAGAGACTCACACCCACAGAAGAGTAATATTCAATTGATCTCCGCACACCTTGTTTTAATTTCTAAAATGTGGTTTCCATTCTGAACTGTACATGGGAAAATTTTCAACTTCTGGTTTCTGACACATCACAGAATTTCACTGGTGCACCATAGAGGAGGGAGCAGTAACTATGGCAGGATCTGCAGCAAAGGGATGGAATTGGACCCTGGAGCTGCTAAATTCCCCCCCCCCCCCAGAAATAAAGAATAATGATTCCAGAAATGTGTTTTGAGTAACAAGATGGAACTCAAAGCCCACTCTGGTTATACAACATTTTCCTGATTTCATCATCATCATCATCATCATCATCATCATCATCATCATCATCATCATCATCATCATCATCATCATTTTATGTCAGAAATTATTCTGGGTTGAAAGGATTTTTGCGGAAGAGACTCCGTTCAGGGAATGCCCAAATGAGGCTCCTTTCATGTCCCCAAGAGCTGGGACAGAGATAGGCGCTCAATCCATCATGCAATACCCAGGTATTGAACTGCCAACGTGGCAGCCTTCCAGCTAACAAGGCAAGCTTGTTAATCACTGAGCCACTGCAGCCCCTTATTTCAGTATCATAAGGTGGAAAGGAAGTGCTCCAACTTAGCACTGCTACTTTTAAATATTTGTGAGTCAGAAATTCTCATCAATCTATTGCAAATTAGGCAGAGATGTACAGGCAGAACCTGCTCCATCTTCTACCATACCTATGATGACACATAATTATGCTATAAAAATTTTCCCTTTAAAGTTGCAATTTTACATACAATTAACTGGAAGCAAGTTCCATTAAATAGTGTTACCCTTATGTCCAATTAAACCTGGTTAAGATTGGGATATAAAGGTCTTACCACAGTGGCAATCCCTTTTTCACTGAAAAGGATCTAAGCCCATGCTTTGCATGAGAATGCTCCAACTTTTTTCTGATGGATCGCTTTATACACAAATATGTTTCACTGTTGGATCTGGGTGATTTGTCCATCAGTCAATGTCCAAACAAGAATAAGTATTTCTGAATCCTTTGAAATCAATGAATTGTGAGCCAAAGACCCAATATTTTAGAAGAGAGGGGGAGGGGAAATCAGTTCTAGTTTTCATACTTACAAGTTTTTCCATTATCAGACATCCGACCTCCATCACCTTCTGGGTAACTTGGAACCACAGTAACTTTGTATTGTGTGTCAGGCTTCAAGCTCCTTAAAACAATATAATTTGTATTTCCTGGGAGAGTTTCCTGGCGTATTTTAAAAAAGAAAATATAATTTAACAATGTAATGGTGTTACTAGAACATGTTTTTCCACATAAGCACACATCTCTATATTCAGCATGAGTTAAACTTTCCTGGCTATTTTCAAAGCCATCAAACATACAGAGTGTATTTCCAAGGTGGCATTAATGTACCAGCCTATCTGATAAGACACTCATGGACATATTGTTCCAAGTGCAGGAAAATCAGCAGCCTATAAACTTGATACTAAAATGATGACTGTAACCCCATTTAAGAACAATCATATCCCTCCAACTAGATCAGCTGACTTCTTTACCCACAACACCTTCATCTTCTCTGGAAAACATTCAAACAGGTGCAAATGGAGCTCTCCCATTGACTTGTGAATGGTTTAGTACTAACTGAAATGGTATCATGTTCTTTTTCTGATGCGGTAGATAAGCTTCCAAGTAATAACTGTAAAGGTATCCCTTGCTCGAGCCAGTAATGTCCAACTCAAAGAGACAGTGCTTATCTCAGTTTACAGCCAAAGAACCAATGCTGTCTGTCTGCATCTGCAGATATCTCTGTGGTTATTTGGATGGCATGGGACACTGTTACCTTTCCTGCCAAAGTGGTACCTATTTATTTACTTGCAATTTCTTGCTTTCAAACTGCTAGGTTGGCAGGAGCTGGAACAAATGATGGGAGCTCACTTCATCGCACAGTACTCAAGTCTCAAACTGTTGACCTGCTGACCTTCCAGTTGTCAAGCTCAGCATCTTAACCATTATGCCACCTTTTTCAAGTAATACCCCAAACCAATTATATAATCATCTCAAATAAAAATGAGAACAGGTATAAAGTAAACTGAAAATCATTACCAGCTGATCTGCACCTCCTGACACAGGTGCGTAAAACACCTTGTACTGACGAGGATTTCCTTCCGCATGATCCCATCGAACATTCAATGTGCTGGTACTTGGATCGTAAACTCTGAGGTTCCTTACAGTGTTGAGGGGCTCTGAAATACATTGAACACATTCTCAGACTCTGAGAGTGTTGTTGTTATGAACCACATCATCTTGCTGTGCAAAGTTGCTATGTCTTTCTTGCAAACAAGACACCCATGTAAATTACTTGAGAGCTCTTTCTGTAGTGAGTGCTTGATTTTCAAAAATGACCAAGAAGAAGCTAGTCCATTCAAGAGATTTTTTTTAAAGGGAATGTTTGAAGTAGTAGTCGTGTTAGTCTGTACAAGCATATCTGAGAGTAAACAAAACAGAACAGCAAAAAAAGACAAAAAAAGTTGTGGAACCATAAAGACTAATTCCTGTATTTAAGTGTGAGCTTTCATGGGCCAAGTCCACTTCATCAGACATAAGGGTGAGGTCTCATGGCATCAATGTATACACACATCAGGTACACAGGCACAGAAAAAGGGAAGTCAGTTTGGAACTAGAAAACTGGCCCAACCCATTAGGAATCTGTTATGGCCTTCAAATAGTTGTAATATCTGCTTCAGCTGCTCATTTGTAAATAAAGCAATTGTGACACAAACTACTCCCTGTGTTGTCACATCTAGATCAAACGTATTATTGAAAATATGCTCAGAAAATCTATTTGTAAAATCTGCAAGTTTCCTACTGTTACAGTTTCCAGATCATTTCTGAAACCCAGGCCTAAAACCTGAGACAAATAGGCAAGCCTTTGTGATGTCCCAGGAGAGAGCTAGATAAGAGTTCAGAAGCCTCCTTCTGGACTAGCTCACTGTGAAAAGGAGCTTGAGGGGAATCCTCACAAAAGTGCCCAGAATCTGAGCAAACGCCAACTAACCAAGCAAAATGGGAACCTAGGGCCAAGGGATGGTAGCAAAATATGGTCAGCAACTGCAATGATGGCCATGATTTCGGCTGGAGCTTGCAGCCTGAATAGTATCACTCACAGCATACATGATATGTGAAGAGATTTCCCATCACTATCAGAGTTTACGTTGCTCCTGTCAGGATTTATGCAACAAGAAGGCTTTTGAGTCATAAGGCTGTCAATCCCACTTTCTGCCATGAGCCAAACTGCACCTTAGGCTGGAGTATGTGTCTCTATGGATTATTTGCCCAGTCATCTCTCCTTGTTCTTGGCCTTTTGGTACACCAGCACTTCATGAGCTCAACCCACATATTTTTGTGCTGAGACAGTAGTGAGCCTGATGCTACTCAGAAGTGTGTGCAGATGGCCGCAGTGTCTCATCTTCCAGGAGAACTCACCCTGAGCTTTCTTTTCCCCATGTGGAGACTAGGAAAGCAAAGCAAATTCCTGAGACTTGTTGATTTTATCTGCTGTTTACCTCACAGTGAGATTTAGGGAGCAGCTGTTAAACCAGGGATTCTCAACCTGCAACCCATGAGCTGGATGAGGCCCACTGCGCCATTTCATGTGGGTCCCCCACTGCCTCCACCACACCAGGAGTACCATGTGATGGAGGAAGGGCACAATGGCCATCTGGCCCCCAAAGCTGTCTGCGGAAGCATGACCTGTCCCCCGGCTTTAAAAGGTTGAGAACTCCTGCGTTAAACAGTTCCTTTCTCTTTCCACCCCAATGGCAAGCCTGTCATGTCGTATATGACATGACTGAGCTACAGTCTATCTCCAAGGGGCTTACTACCAGCAAGTGTAGGAATGGCAATAGTCTTTTCAGCTCATCTACCTTACAGATCTGCTGTTGGGCTGAAATATTCCTCTGACTCTGACAGAAGAAAGACAGGATGAAAATTAAAAAAAATGCATTTTCCCTGCTTTGAACAATGTGAAACAAGGACTCAGTTAGACAAAACAATGAAAATATTGTTTAGCTTTCATGGCTTTGGGTACATATACCTGCCCATTTGTCTACCATCTTTATGAAGTTCTGTCTTTTCTAGATAAGTATGAAAAGTAATATGCTGTAATAAAACTCAATTTTATCATACTAAGCCAAAAATGCAAAGCATGTTGGACAGGATAGCTAAGCAAAATAATTGAAGGGAATTTTTTTTGAAGAATATGAATAGAATCCAAGGCAATAAACAACATTCTAAGAATTAATTTATAAGGCTGAAATCCAGGGAATCATGACAAGAATCCTGAAGTGCAAAGCTTCAACATATTGACATTAAAGGCAAAATACAATGAAATTTGTGTTTATTACTTTGTGAGTAGTAAGTTTAATGCTTGGATTTGATTGTTTAATTGGAGTTGTACATTCCCGTTATTTAAAAGGAGAGCAAAGTTGAAAAAGTGAGAGGCAAGGCACATCTGTGGTGAAAGCAACTAGCTTTGGTGTTATTTGCAGCACTCCAAACCAGATGATGGAAAAGTTAGTTTTTAGACTACAACTCCAAGAATCTCCTACCCTGTAGTAACATTAGGAGTTATGATTCAAAAAAGTAACTTTTGAAAGCTGTGCTCCAAACCAAAATAGATGTACTTTTTGAGAGAAAACAGCTTTTACAAGCAATGAAAACTTCACGTTTTTTATTTGTCATGGGGCTATATACTCTTAAAGAAAAAAAGTTGAATGTACTGTAACAGCTGAGTAAGAATTGTACATTTACCATACAATAAAACAAACATCTGGAAAAGTCAAATCATTCCCCAATCTCTGTCACACATACTTATGAAGTGAAAGGCAACATCAGCACCTATCAGCTAATAATTGCCTGTCTAAAATGAACTTTACAATTAAGTTTCCATATTTTTTTGAAAATTTGGGAAAGGATGAAATGCCATTGGGAACCTGAACAGAGGACACTCAAAACTACATATGCAATTTTATGTTACTGTTTCATAACTTTTCACAAATGAGAAAACTATTCAAAGTTGAGTTACTTACTAGTTTTGCCTCTGCCTGTCATTTGTCCTCCTTCTCCATCCGAATATATGGATGAAACAGTCACACTGTAGGGTGTATCAGGCTGCAGCTTCTGGAGCACGAGACTGGTCTGCCTCCCCCCTATAGTGGTCTAGAATATAATGAACCACAAATGAAGTGGAGAGAACAGGGGCCTAAATGCAAAGGATGCCTTTAAAAAGGTCTCCTGTATACATTCAAGGTATAAAATATTTTATTTTATTTTTACTTTTGGCCAAACAGTACAGCTTCTCTAAGGCAGGGATTCTCAATCTGTGGCCCATGGGCCAGAAGCAGTCCGCAGTATCATTTCATGTGGCCCACCACCATCTCCACCACACCAGGAAGTGCCATGTGGCAACCACACCAGGAAGTGCCATGTGGAAGTGCCATGTGGAAGGGCAAAATGGCTGTCTGACCGCCAAAGCTGTCTGAAGGAGCATGACCTGGCCCCCGGCTTTAAAAGGTTGAGAACTCCTGGCCTAAGGCCTCAAACCTGCATATTTTCCTGAGAGTAAGACCCACTAAAATCAATGGCTTAAATTCAACTGCTAAGCTCAATAGGAGTGAACCCTTTGCATCTTCGGGTCTTACATAAGTGGAAACTTAACATTCACTAACTAATGCAATAGAATACATTGACTCTTCTTTAGACAAGCAACTGAATTAGGCCAATGGGAATTACTTATGAGTAGATATATAGAGAACTGTTCCATTGGTCAATATAAGTCTTCTTACATACTCCTTTTAAACAGTTATTTTGAAAGTAACAAATTCTTATGGACTACTTTTCTTATTTCTGTTTAACATGTAGATCTTCTTTGGAGCTAATTCTACTTTTTTAAAAAAAAATCTGGCATTTATTGTGATCTCAAAATATAATGTTATCCACAGTCCCTTATGAGATACAAATCTCATAGGGGACCTTTACAGGAGAACTTCAATTCCCAGAAGTCTAAGTCAGTACATTGGCTGATCAGTGCTTTGGAGAATTGACTTAGGTTTCTGGTAATTGAAGTCCTAAAACCAAAGATTGGAAAACACTGTCCTATACACATAAATGCCTTTGTTTGATTCTTACTTTAGCATTTGAACAGACAACACAAGGCATTTAAGGACAAGACAAGACACGGTTCCTACATGAAAAGCAATTCCATATAGGGAAAAGCATGTAAATTGTTTATAGAAGATCACTTATGACTGTATGCTCATCTGTTTTGCTATATTAATGTACTCTCCATACACACACTAAGAAGCTGTGGCAAATCTCACTGTCAAAATAAACTGTATATAGTTGTGACTCATGGAAGTCTATGTAAAACCTGGCATGCAATAAATTTACACTTTCTCAAGAGATCCTACATTGCATACCAAGTAAAAACACCTCTCCCATAACTTTTCCTTGTGTCCTTCCAAATAAAAATTGTGCAGGCTTTTCACTTTGACTATAATCTGGCAAACTGAAGGTAGTTGCATGACACTGAAAAAGCTTCTATGAATCACCTTGTGATGACAGAATCCACGCCTTTCCCTTTTCTAATACAAAAACAGTAACATTATATCTAAATAACATTTTACTACCCATGCATTGTTTTAACAAATTGCACCAATTTCAAAGCAGGTATATTCTTGGTATTGTATAGTTTCGCCAGACAATAGTTATAAGCTTTCATCATTAGTTACCGATTGTTCAGGACCATCACCGCTGGCAGGTCGATAAATGACCCTATACCTCTGTACTCGTCCGGTGGCAGGGTCCCACTTCACAGTCAAGCTGTTGGATGTTGCATTGTATACCTGAAGGTTCCTCGGGCCACTCTTTGGCACTATGATTACATTATTACAAAAATTGTGAAGCAAACAAAAAAAAACACCAATGAATGTATCAATGAACTCATTCCATATCATTACCTAAAATATATCCTAGGCCTGTTACTCTTTACCCTCATAATATTAATTTTAAATAGTACTTTACTTTGAAGAACAATATATGCACATATCTGGTAATTTGCCAAGAATCCAAGAACAACTGCCCAACTGTAGAATTTGAACAGGATTACCTACAAATCAGTATAATATATAAAACAAGGAACAAAAGAGTATTGCATAGGAATGTGATGGAATATTAAGAATGACCAATGGAGAATAAAACCACACCAATTAACATAACTATATTTATTAAATGCAGAATGTTGCTATTTATTTTAAAGGCAGACGCTAATAATCCAAGCCTGTTCCTCCTCCTGCCCCATCCATGAGTGGAAATCACAGTGCTCACAGTGAGATGTGATAACTTTTACTTCCGCAATCCTTTGCAAAACACTAAATCTTATTTTAAAGATTCTCTTTAAAGAATGTTGTGAGGTGCTTCTTGAAGAACCTCAGTCAGAAAGAAGGGGGCTGCAAATGTCCTAGTGCAGTGATGGCAAACCTTTTAGAGACCAAGAACCCAAACTGCAACCCAAAACCCACTTATTTATCACAAAGTGCTAACATGGTAACAGGGGAGGGAGAAAACTCTCCCATTGGGTTGCTGGGCAGAGGGGCAGGGCAAACTCTGTGCTGGGGGAAGAAGGAAGTGCTCCCATTGGGCTGCTGGGCAGAAGGGCGGGGCAAACTCCGTACTGGGGCAACCACATGGGTGGTTTGCCACCTCTGTCCTAGTGTATATGCAGTGTTGTAGACAAAATTCTATAGATTTTGATCAGTATTATTAAAGTCTGTTACCTTGAGTACAATTGTTGCAGCTGGTATGACTGACAAGTAAGAAACAGTACAAAACTAGTCCGACCACACTACTACAAGAACCAATGGTTTAAATCTTCTTGGACAGTTATGTAAAAAGCTTATTTCTGGAGGCCAATCGATATAAATTAATGAACCTCTGTAGGCATGACCCAGCGTGCAACAACAAAAATGCTTACAAAGATTTTTTTAACTTAATGCCAATTTGCTGGTAAAATGTATGCCTTTTGTGTAAAGGTGCAAAAGGATTTCAATTAATTTGTCTCAAGAAGTAAACTTTGCTGCTGCAAAAACCACAGTATTCTATTCTTGCCAAAGCACTCAGAATAATCTTCTGCACCAAAAAACAAAACAATACAAAAGATGAGGTTTGCACTGATCTTTGCATCTCCAATGTACACAGATGGTGCAGTACAAAGGATTTACAGACACTGTCTTCCTCGCTTGTTGTTGTTGTTGTTGTTGTTGTTGTTGTTGTTGTTGTTGTTGTTGTTGTTGTTATATGCACAGAAAGTGACGGCATTAACACACTTTGCTACAAGACAAGACAATTTCAGGTATTGTGCTTCACTACAGGGCACTAGAACCAAACTTTAAGATCTTCTGGCAGCAGAGTTCCAGACTTCAAGTTTAGATACTTCAGGCAATATTCATAGTGGTGTGAATATACATACACTGAAGCTTTTTGACTGCTATGCCTTCTGGTGAATGCTGGTGAAATTGGGAAAAAAAACCTCAACAGCAATATCCATGAGGCACAAAAGAAGTAAGCTGAAAAAAGAAGAGAATTTGTTCTGTGCATTCATCTAATTCTGTGATGGCAAACCTTGGCCAGGTCTTCTTGGACTTCAATTCCCAGAAGCCCAAGTCTCTGTAAATCCACATGAATGTGGATTCACAGAGCCTTGGACTTCTGGGAATTAAAGTCCATGAACATGTGGAGTGCCAAGTTCATCATTACTGGTCTAGTTTCTATTCCTTCTACTGCAGCCTGATACATAAAGTGATAGTCATAAATTCTAGCTCTTACCTGGTGTTGTTATCGGCACGATGGGTACTGTTAAAAAAAAACCAAAGGTCATATTTTACATCAAAAGCATGACCTTTATTTGTAAAAACTATAAACCATGTATTAACACAAGTCTGAATTGCTTACATGTGCGCTCACTGCCAATCAATTCATCGCTCTCAGATTCATCAGGATATATTGCAGTAACAGACATGTCATACAGTGTGTTGGGTGTTAGATTTTCAATAACTATTACATTTTCATCACCATTTAGAATAGTCTTTGGAATCCAAGGAGAGGGAGATAAAATAATAAAGAACAGTAGAGAATCAATATTAAAATAATATTTAAAAGACAAGGACAGATTTTGTATAAAACATTTACATGGTAATAGCATGGCAATAACAATTTATGAACTATATGAGAAGACATGTGAGAAGGGTTTGTGGGATGTTTACAAATTAAGTTATCATGCTGATACATCAACCACTCTATACCTATCATAAAAGAGAAACCACCTACTCAAATGATAGTCATCTCTTCCAGTGTAAGAGCAGAAATATCACCCTGAGAAAGGAAGTTCAGGATCTTTTATTGAGAGGATGATTACACTATCTGCCAAACATTTAGGTATTCCATCAGAGCTTAGCTACATTCCTCACAGTGGCTTTCTGACGGGATCTTCATGGCAATGATATACTGCAATACAGGCCCTTGACTAAACAAATATATATACATAATCCAAACATCTAGTATGTGTGGCTGGAGTAGCATCATGGATAGAATTTTAGACTCGAACTTGGGAGAGCTGTTTTCAAATGCCTGTTCATCCATGGAAACTCACTGGGGGTGGGAGGAATATTCTGGAGATCTTGCTATTGTCATTACAACTGCCTTTACCTCAAGCCATAACATTACACCCTTGTTAGGCCCCAAATGTAGAATTATAGGCATGGGGGTGGGGAGATCCCTAAATCACTATCATTACCCTGAAAGTATATTTCTATTCCTGAAGTCCCAAAGATACATTGGACATAGATGCAAGATGGATCTGGCCCTTTGTTCAGCAAACCAACTAAGAACAACTTCAACAGTAAAAATGATACATAATTCAGTTTTAATTAAGATACAAATGTATCTGTCAGGTATCTTTGGGAGATTCTGAACCAACAGTTCAGGCAGAGAGAAGCTGTTCAGATTATTCATTTGGGAGAATGCAAAAATTCCTACCTCCTGTCTTTCAGTTCCACCATAAGGCCCCCACATAACTCTATAGAGAGCTACATCTGGTGCTCCATGGTCCCAAGTACCTCTGAAAGAAGTTGGCGTTACCTGGTCAATTCTCAAATTTTGTGGTGCTGGTACAGGTACTGTCAAAGAAGAAAAAGGTAAAAACAAAAGGCCTATCAAGACAGATGTAAAACACAAGGAATGCATGCTATGTAATAAATTCTAGTTTTAGGTGAAACCACATGAGAAATTTATGAGTAGATACTGTTAAAAATTTATGCAGAGTAGCGGTGGGACCAAGGTTTTGCCCCTCGTCCCTTCTGTGAGCTGCATCAGAGATAGAAATGGCCATTTCACTTCCCCCTTTTTTAATGAGATCAGGGAGTCCCAAGAACTGAAGGTTTGTAGATGTGATCACACAGGCATAGAGCTAGCATTCTGGACTATTTGTGATACAGTTTGGTGCAATCTATTTCTTGGTAATCAAATGCTGTACAGAGAATAATGTTCCAGCCCAACCCCAATCCATGCTCAAGGTGGTCCATTTTGTTCCAGCAGTAAGGTCTACTGCTTTTTGGAAGCTGGACGTGACTGAATTCCTGACAGATGGAAGGGTAGTTTTAAGAAAGATAGTTACTGGCAAATTAATGCTTTTCAGAGTGATCAGAAACACATCTTTCGTATTGTCTGACCAAATCTTATGCCTGTTTGTAGACTAGGTGTGGACAAAATGGATCTATAGGCTTCATGTGACTCGGGGGAATATTTATGGGCTCAAAGGTTAGTAACTGACTGACTGACTGATTGACAGACAGACAGACAAATAAAATAAAATAAATAGCCAGCCCTATGTGGCTGGCAGTTTTTGCACTGGAGAGCATAAAGATTCACCCACAGTCCCTACTCCACCATTTATTAATTTAATAATGCAGAAGTAATATAAAAAAATCTCAGTTCTGAGGTTTTCTGATAGTTAACATTTCCTCACACTTAAGTAACTTATACAATAATAAACGCTTACGTTCGAATGTAAAAAAAGCTCTATCCTCAAGGGCAAACAAGTCAAGGTAAAGAAGAGAAATTGTGGGAAAACATGTGAGAAGGTAGTGATCAAAAGCTGCTTCTTCAAAATAACAATGACAAAAAGGTTTGCAGTTAAATTTGGTGACAAATTGTAATGACTTTTTAAAAGTCTTTTTTTCTCCTGGGGACTCCCGGGCTATTAAAGGGCTTAGGTGGCATGCAGCTCAAAGGCCACATTTTGCAAACTCCTGCAATAAAGAATGATTCAAAAATAATTCTTTTACTGTATTTGTTTCATCTGAAATTCATTTCTTCTGCCATCTTTGACTTTGAGCAGCAGAGAAAAAGAAAAGCATTTTAATACCTTATCCCAACATGCACACCCTGAAGAGTTCACAGTTGATAAATAGGATGCTGTGCATTTGGTTTAAAATTGAGATACACTTGCACAGGGAGTACGGAAATGACTTTTCTGAGATGTAGTTCTCCTATTATTATTCCCATCACTGTTACCACTTTTATCTTCTTCTAGCATTCTAGTTTTTATTCTATACTTTTTGTGCATGCCCAAATCTGATCAGGAAAGGTTTCTCATATTTTGTTTCCCTCCTTTTTGCAACAATTCTTGGCATTATTTTAGAACCCCAGAGCACATGAGTGTTTTGCACATTGTCTTGTATGTGGGTATTCCCATTTAATTGTTGTTGTAATGTGCCATCAATTTTTAACCAACCTATAGCAATCTTACTAGGGCGTTCAAGGTGAGATATTTAATGAATGGTTTTACCAATTCCACATTCGCAGTGGGTTTCCCTGCCTGAGTAGGGTTTTGAACCCAGGTGCCCTAGTCCATCACTCTATCCACTACACCAGGGGTTCCCAAACTATGGCCAGTGGGCCAGATCTGGCCCCTGACACCAATTCATCCAGCCTGTGCCACCCTTGTCGTTCCCATAAGTGTAAGTAAAATGTGCCCATACAGACACGATTGACTTCCACTTCTGGGAGTGACGAGGGTAGCACGGGCCAGATGAATTGGTGTCAGGGGCCAGATCTGGCCCATGGACCATAGTTTGGGAACCCCTCGTTTAAGCAGAGGAAATGGCAGCTTAAAACCTATCTCATTCTGTTGCAAAACAGATTGCAAGGCATGTTTTACTTTTGCTTCCAGTGAGAGGAACCACATGACCAGCCTGCTGAACCATGTGACTGAGCCATGGCCCAAAAACTTTGGACACCCCTGCACTACAGCACACTGGGAAGGTGGATATTCCCATTTTATAAATAATAGTTGGATGTCTTCAAGCCAATTCTGACTTGTGATGACCCTTTCCAGTTCTTCTAGGTATAGAATACTCACAAGTAGTTTACCCTTCCCTTCTTCTGGGCATAACCTGAGACTGTGCAGCTTGCCCAAGGCCACACAAGTTAGTTCTTCTCCTGGGAGACAAGGTGGGAAAACCAGCTCCCAACCTCAGGCTCTGCAGCCGGATACCTAAACCACTGAATTATAAATTAGTTCTTTGGTCCTCGGGTTTTAGCTGGAATAGATCATCAGGTTTTAAAATGATTGCTGTGTGCTTTCAGAAGTTGTGAATACACTATTCTTCATCCTTAATTCCACAAAGCTCTTTGGCCAAAAAAAAAAGGGTGTATAGGACATCCCATGCAACATAGTATTTCAAATGTGGTGGAAACCACAGGGTTCCATCCATCAGTTCCTGGAGCAGTTCTCCTCTGCTGGTAGATTGCATGCCTATGTCTACAGAAGAAATTCTGAATGGCCAATGAGAAACATTTGGCCTGCCTAGCAGCATCTTCTCAGGTCCCACAGGAAGCATTTGCAGTGGACTGGTATAACGGAAAATAAAATCAGTATCTACTCATACAATTTTCACCATGGGTGGGAACACAGCAGAAACTATTTTATGCCAATTCCTCTTCTTCTTTCTTGTTTTGATCAAACCCTGGACTGCCAAAATGAAGCCACTTTCTTGGCTTTGTCTTTGGCCAAACTTAAGTCCTCATTGGTGCATGTTTCTGGCAGTAATTGGCAGACCAGTAAATGAGCTGGATTCTGTATCTCTCCACATTCACACAGTGTTGTGTTGTCTGCCACCAGCCCCACTTGAGTGTGTTGGCATTACATTTAGACACTCTAACCCTCAGGCTATTCAGGGTCTTCCAAGTGATGTAGGGGAGGTTGAGTTCCTCAGTTATATCCTCCTTTAATGTTGCTACTTGTCCAGTTCATATTCTAATACGGTTTTGCTCTTGTGTGCCTACCCTCATGAGTGTTTGTTCTTTCAATAAGGCCCTTCCTGGATCTGAGCCAGCAGACTTGAGGCTCATATCCATTCAGAGGATGTCAAGGACCATTATCTTGTTTAGTTCTCTCAGCATCCACTGCTACTTCTCTCCTTAACTTAGGCGGAATGATATCAACAAAAGGGTATATTTTCTCAAATGGTGTAAGTTTGGGGCATCCTGTTATTATATTGCATGACCAGTATGGGATTGCAATGTATGTTAGACTTGGCCTCAGTATAGTATCAACTGCACTGACCAAAACAAACAACATTGAAATTCTCACCACCCGAACCCCACAATTCTCTGTGGGGCTTCATTAACTGCTATGTCAATTGCTGTATGTCCAAGATACAAATTGTGCACCATCCTCATTGGTCTGGTTATATCTCTAAGCCTCACTGTGACAATTAAAATCTCCAATAACAAAATCTATTTGGTCATAAGTAAAATTGTCCAGTACATTAAAACTAAAAGTTGCTTCTGGCAGCTCACAGACAGAGGTAACAGAGAATTGTGGGGTTCGGGTGGTGAGAATTTCAATGTTGTTTGTTTTGGTCAGTGCAGTTGATACTATACTGAGGCCAAGTCTAACATACATTGCAATCCCATACTGGTCATGCAATCTCTCAGTAACTAATTCCACTGTATCTTGCTGACCCTGATGTGTTTGCTGGAGCGGAAATATGTCACATTTGTATTTCCTGCATATGTCCACTAGTAGGACACTCTTATTATTTGAAAGTCCCTCAATATTTATTGAGATCATTGTTATGGTTGGTCTTGGCAAAGCCCTTTCTGGTGGATTCATTCTTCAGTTCCTTCGGTTTGATCTGGTGTCAGAAATATTAGCTGGCAAGGTTGGCACTCAGGGTACACCCAGTTGTATTCACATTCTTCAAGGAGACTCTTTTCATGTACCCTTTTTATGCCAGTGAAAACATATTGAAATATTACATTTCCAGTAGGAAGAAAGGGTACACACAAGAAAGTGTATATTCATCTGTGTGCATAGGCAACATGAGGGATTGATAATTGCAAGAGGAAAAAGTGGAAGGGATGGAGGCAAAAGAGGATTATGTAAATAATGATAATTCTATAATTTATTCTCTTATAATGTGGACAAAATATAGTGGAATGGTAGTCTACAGCAGGATATTTTGCAAATCAACAAGCAACAGGAATGACAGCAACTCATTGGCAGCTACAAAGCATATTTTCATCCCCTCATTCCTCCAGAGTCTTGATGTATGCTCCAAGTTGTGTCTCCTGTGAAATGTGGTTAGCTATGGCACTATTCTGTGAGCCTATCCCTCTGTGAACCAGAGTGGAAACAACCTAATAAACCAACAGAACCTGCCCAGTTCTTGCAGTGTTATAGTTCTCCTCCATGAAATCCAAGGACATGATTTTTAGCAACTTACTCAAAAGATACTATGCCACAGACACTACCTTTCTATGCAGTGGGCTTTTACATTCCTCTGCAGGGTGTCTGAGAGGGCAGAGATGCTTCATAGCTATTTTTGGCAGTCTGCCTAATATTTATTGCCTGAATCTGTGACCTCTTTCTATAATGCTTTCTATAATTCCTACAAGCTCCTGATTAGACACAACACTCACCCACTCACTGGTTCATTCATTCCTTCGTTCACACATTCATTCATATACCACTTTTCTCTGCATAAGGGAGTCAACGCAGCTCACAACTAAAACCATTGGAACAATCAATATTTTTAAAAATACAGTACAATATAGGCATTATTTTAAAAAACAAACACATATCAAGATTAAGAAAAATTGTAAAACAAGTTTTAAAAACACATTAAACATAGTGAAAATGTTAACAAACAGAGCATACTTAACAAAGAAAGGACAAGAGGGAGAGTGCCTGGCATTATGGTCACACTGTTTGTATTTGCAGTGATGTGTTTGCTATTTACAAAACCTCATACTTTATAATCATCTGTTTGTATGGTATGAATACAAATAATTCACACTCAATAAATAATTTTGTATAAGAATCAAAGAAAACCCAATAAACAACAGAGTTGACTCACATGTGGTGGCTTCTGCAGTTACTGGCAGTGACAGTCCTTCATCATACACTGTAACAAGTTCAACGTTATAGAGTGTTTTTGAAAAAAGATCCGGGAGAGCTGCACTTGTCTGAGATGCATCAACTTCCAGCTAGACACAAACAAAGAAACCATGTTTATCTAAAGTCCACTTTTCCCCCTGGGGTATTGTCACATTTGTCTTTCCCACTTGGTGTAAAGTGCATGACAATCTTCAGGAAACACACACACACACACACACACACACACACACACACACACACACACACACACACACACACACACACACACTCTCTTGAGAGAACTCTGGAGACAGCTCTCTGTAAAGTTCTGCTTACTGACAAATTAACTGAATCATAAAATGCTAACTTGGAGGCATAATTTTCCATGAAACATTATAGACACAAAGCCTTGTATTTTCCAAGATAATAAATTTAAATGTTTTTCAGACTTCTCCTTCTCCATTATAGTGATTCTGCTCTAATTCATTCCTCACAATTTTTCAGGCTGGTACCCTACATCTCATTTATCCATACTTCCCTATCATGTTGTTATTATTCCTAAAAGGTTGTTATTTTTGCTTCACAAGTGCATGTGCCAGCCATTGCCCCCTCTTAATGTCATGTAAACATGATGTTGAGAGTGGTGGTGTTTAGCAGTAACAGCTTTCGAGGCACATCACATGTATTCAGTATCACTGCAGCCAAAAGAACTCAGGGTGTTTAATGGTACGATACATTTAGATATTTTAAATTCAGGCTCCTGATTGTTCTTTCATAATATTCCTGTAAGTGACCATATTCTAATATTCCACCTAAGCTAGTTTGACATGTTTGATTTTCTTCTTAGAGCACCACATACCTCTTTGGGGTCATTTTCTTCAGCTGCTTTATAGCGTAGTATATATTTTCGAACTTTCCCTGGAGAAGGTTCCCAGTTGACTCTCATGCCGCTATGAGTAATCTCTCTAATCCACAGCCTTTTCACACCACTTAAAGGTACTGTCAAATAATTACAATGTCAGCAGGAAGATTAAATTCTATTCCTGAAAAGATACATCTTAACATACAAGTTAACATAGATGTGTGGCTGGACATCCCACTACGGTAATGAAGTAGACTGTACAGCGAGCAACTCAACACCAAGTGTCAGGTGGCGGTTAACTAACCTGACTCCCTAAAGGGGCCAACAACTACAAGCAGATGAACCCCTTTAGGTGAAGTGATGGTCTCCTCAGTGGAGGAAATGCCACTGGAAACCATCACATTGGGCCCAATGGCAAAATGAGGAGAGGAGGAACTCTGATTCCCAATAGCCATGGAAGTGGAAGACGCCATGCCAGATTGACTGGCTGTGAAGGTGCACCTTGATAATATCCTCAAGGCCGCGGCAGTCCATTGCAGTCCTGGTGTTAAATCTTGCATGTCTCATTTTCTGTGTGTCGCAGGAGATGACTCCATGATCATAGTGTGTGGGTCACTTCATGGCAAGCTGGGGTCCACCTTAAACAAATTCACACCCATACCATTTTTCCTGCTTCAGGAAAAAAATGCATTCTCAGATAGGAGTTGCCGTCTACAACATCTTAACATATCAATCTGCCTTAATCTGGCTATCTATCCTACTATATTGCAGCCCAGGTAGTACTCACATATTATATTATATTATATTATATTATATTATATTATATTATATTATATTATATTATATTATATTATATTATATTATATTATATTATATTATATTATATTATATTAATGCAAGATACAATAGTAAGACACATCTTCAGTCTTGACTGTGTGAAAAACACATTCTAAAGAGCTGAGGCTGGAGATGTCTTATAGACTTGAATGCATCTGCACTTGTACCCCACATAACCAACGCTTTATATAACAAAAAATTCATATAACGAAGCATTTTTGAACTATTGGCAATAGCCTCATAACAAAAAAAAATCATTATATAGGGTATACACCACATTACAAACTCCCCCCCCCTCCCATTATACAGGGTATACCCCTCGTAACAAAAACCTTTTTTTATTATGCGGGGTATTTTCAGTAGTGATTTGCATAACAAAAAATGTTTTATAATGAAGCACTTCCTTGAATGGAGCTTTTTCATTATACTGGGTTCTTCTGTACTTCTTTTCTTCCACTTCTACATCACAAACAGGTTTTGAAACAATACAACAAACCCAAATGTAATTCAACTGCTTGTGATAGCTATTGATGAGTGATAAATTAATTGCTGAGTGTTAAGTCAACACTTGAACTCAGATTCAGTGGAGCCATAATAATTGAAACAAGCAATTTGATTTAGGACTCTTTTTCCCATAATCAAAAAACTGTCAAACATATATTATGAGCAGTGACCCCTATTTGAAACCAGCAGTTGCCTAAGGGCAAAACTATTTCTACTAATCCTTATGTCTATGCTTTCCATGAGACGTGACTATAAAAGAGGTTGTCCTTGAAGAATTGCATATAAGCTATTTTCAGAACATGTTTAAAGATGGACTGGTTCTTGATGTCTAGAAATCAAGCAGTATATGGGCATCATCATCATCGTGTTTTCTATTTTGATAATGCTTTTAACTGAAAACTGTCCAAGTTCTTAGAATGTGACTAAACAACTAAATGGTATAACCATGGAAGCAATTAGGCTATCCATGAATTATCTGCAGCATTGCAGAAACAAAAGAAAAATGTAAAACAAGGATGACATTATTCTTACATGTGACTTCCTGAGTAGTGAGTGGATCACCTACGAGGTCATCAAAAATTGAATGAATTGTCAAAGTGTATTCAGTGTTGGGAATCAAATCAACCAGCTGTACATCATTTATTGATGACCCAACACGCATCTGTAAAAAAAGAAAGAGAACATGGAAAGAAGTAGAAAGGAAAACAAAAGACTTAGGCATTTACATGTAATTGCCTGAGTGGTTTGCACATTTTAAAATGTATTTATAACTTCCTGATTGATATCATTGTGCATATAATTCTTGGGTTAATGTGCTGCATAAAATGTGCCAGAAAATTTTCTTAGTGTTTAAGTACAATGCTTCCCTTAACCCAGTCTTTCTTTTAAGTCAGTTTTTACCTCTTTTTCTGTTGTAGGTACTGTGGCATTGACAGGCTCATATAAAAGCAAATAACCACTTGCTCCACTGACCGGTTGCCATCGCACTCGCATCGTGGTTGATGTGATGTCATAAGCATTCAAGTTTCTAACTAAAGGGATTGCCACTGCAAAAAAAGATATATATTATTCACTTCAGTAGCTGAAGTCTAGAAAAGTATTTTATTCATCATCTCCAAATCCTATTCACACTTTCAGCTATTTGTAGCAGAACAGGCACTGCAGTTCATAAATCTGGGGAGGCTTTTCATTAAATTTTATTCCTTGACCTCCCAAACAACTATTGGCCAACCTACAACTCACTAGCTATGCCTTTTTGTCACTGGAGCTGTTTTTACTTTCTCCCTGGATTTGTGTAGAAAGAGAGACAGCACAGGGAAGATGATAGACCTCTCACAGGTGGTCTATTATATTGAATTTGGAAGGTCATAAGTGGCATAGATTTACAGCAGACAGAGTTGTCCTGCTTGGAAAATACTTTACAAGAGTAATGGCTATCATGTTGTTTCAGTCTACACTGGTACAGGATGAATAAGTATGCATTACATACAGACTGATAAAGCTAAACCACCCCCCTAAGGTGTGCTGACAGGACCATCAGTTATGATTCACTCTTATACTTCAAACTCTCTATTTTCTGTTCTGAGCATTCTCCTGTCATTCTGCTTATCAATGTCACAGAATATTAGCTCCCAAAATTCTATTTGTCTTCTTAATCCCAGAATCCTACAGTATTACAAGATTTTTTTTTAAAATCTATGGAGATTATCACATGTCTGCACCTTCTTCCCATTCTCCTTTGGATCTCCCACTCACTCTAGAAAGAAATTTGCTATATATTTGCTTTGAATCTTATAAAAAGATGGATTTTACGTATCATAATTACATTGAAATTCTCACTTACAAGTTGTTTCAGTGCCTTTCAGAGGTTCACTGTTGGTACCTTCTACCACAGAAAATACATTCACAACGTATTCTGTTTCAGGCTTGAGGCCAGTCAGAACAGTAGAAGTCTCCGATCGACTTACAAAAAGCTACATAAAGGTAAAAAGAACAATAGATTTAGCTGCATGAAAAAAAAGAATACATGGGCCTAAATCTGACATCCTAAATCAGTTCTCAACCTTTTTAAGCCGGGGGCCGGGTCAAGCTCTCTCAGACAGCTTCAGGGGCCAGATGGACATTTTGTTCTTCCTCCACCACATAGCACTTCCTGGTGTGGTGGAGGTGGTGAGGGGGGGGGGGGACATGAAATGGTGCCATGGGCCACAAGCTGAGAATCTCTATCCTAACGGGCAACATTCAAAAATCAAGGGGAATGTTTCATATCTGATGTTTTATCCTGATACTGTTTGCCAGGCAGCCATTCATGAACAAAGGAACTTCAAAGACAGAATTCAACAGGAAGCATCCAAATGTTATTGCTATAAAGATGCAACTCTCCTCCTATTCAAACAGCAGGAGAGAAAGGACTTTTTTAAATGACACTTTGGCTGAAATCCCGATTTGCAACTCAGCGATCATACGTAGTGATGACAGCATCAGACATAGACAGTAATCTTTAATTTAAAGTTTCCTATCCTGCCACACTCAGATTCTCAGGCACATTGAACTCCTTTCAAGCTGGAGGGACCTTTTGGATCCTCAGAATGGTGGGTAGGAGTAATATCTAAAAATCACCACCGCCAGTCCTATTGTCAGGATCAGACTGACTTTTGCATATTAAAGACACCTCCCCCCACCATCCATCTCAAGACTCACAAAGGTTTCCCCAGGTTGAAAGGGGTCATTAGGGAGTTCTGTAATCAGGCAGAGGGAGAATAGGAAACTTGAATTAAGGATTAATCTCTGTGGCTGATAACATGATCACTATTTATGACTATGCAACTCCACCAAAAGGAGTTTATGAGTGACCAGATCATCATTACCCAGCTCCTGCTATATTGATCATCATAGCTAAGGAAAGTATCACTGCCTGTACTTTTTGGTATTCAATTTTCTTAAATCCTTTGAACACCACTACATTCCTTGACCCCAGCGTCTGCATGTATATATTTACATATATAGAGATATAAATATACATTCACAAACATGCATATACAGGCACTTACATACTGTACTATATGTCAACTGAAGTAGCCATCATATATATGATAAAGGAGACACTCTTCATAAAACTTTTAGCATTCTATGAAGCCCAATTGTTTTACTGTCAATGCAAGAGGAATGTGCCTTTATGAATCATTTCCAAAATGTAGGAGCCAAAACTACACAAATAAATGCACAAATAATACCAGAAGTAAAACAGAGTTTCCAATTCTCACCTCCTGTGGTGTGCCTCCAGTAGCAGGATAATATTCAATCCTGTACCTATCCACACTCTCAGCAGGTGGAGTCCAAGACACTCTAAAGGAACGAGGTTTCACCTCTGAAATAACTAGATTAGTGGGTGGCAGTGACAAATCACCTATAATGGGAACATACAAAATGAAGAGTATGTTAGGGAGTTTTAATAAGAAAATAGGTCAAAGTCAGAAATGAGGAACAGTGATGTAAGTCAACTAATGTGGTTGGGGTTTTTTAAAATTGCTGTAGTAAGACTCTCTTTTATATAATGCATTTATTGCTCTGCTTCAAGTACTCAATGCATTTGCCTACAAGGCTGAAAGATCCACACTTCAATGAAAACAGTTGCATTAAAACTGCGGTATCTGAACCTTAGATTATACTGGAGGAACTTGTTGTGAGATGGAGTGAGTCTGCACACCTATACATGGCTCCAATGGGCCTTACAGGTCCAAATTACCGGCTTAGAAAAGTCAAGGGGGCCCTAAGGAGCAAACCTTCCATAATGTGCTGGCACAGCTGGAGCTGGTTAATGAGGAACAGCTGGATAGGTCTGCGCTACAGGGATCAGAGAATAGGAGAAAAGCAAAAGAGCCACAGAAGTGGAAAGAAGGCCAAGGAAGAAGAACTGCAAGGATCTCTCTCTTCTCATCCAACTTCTTCTTCTTCCCTGTCTAGGCCAGACACGAAACTGCCAAAATGAAGCCACCTATTAGTGAGTCCCATCCAGCTGACCTACCTGCACAGAAGCTGAGCAATCCAAATCCTCCTTTTCCTGCAGCAGCTCCAGTCATAATGAAATGGCACAATATAGGCAAGTGGGGTAGGGGTGTGTATCAAAGGAAGGGCTGGACCAGGAGGTCTACCTCCTTCAACCTATCTGTACAAGTATTCCTTGCAAGGGGCCCTTCTTGGCTTGCTCCCCTTGCCTGCTTCCCAGAACTTGGACTTGAAGGAGCTCCAGTGAAGATAACTGAGACCCCAAACAGACAAACGAAACCCAAGGAGTTAGTGTTTGTAACTTGGCCCTCTGAGACAGTGGAAGGAAAGGCTATGGAGAAAACCACTATACCTTTAATAAGTTTGAAGCAAAGAATTCATGGGGTTTGTTTTGGAGGACTCTGGGAGGGTGGACTGGTGGGGTGCTCATTTGCTCACATGTCAGCACCCCCCACCCCACTTCTCCAAAGTGGAGCACTGTATGAGAAGAAAGTCCATATTGCTATGCCTGACATGGCCCATGGTATCTGATATCACCTGACAGGTGCCAAAAGCAGCTGGGCTGCTGCAACAGCTGCCAGATGATGCAGATAATATGAGAAGATGCCCTAGGGTGCATTACTGTCCAAAATGTATTATTTTTCTTGACATGGCATGCATGCATTTACGTGCACGTGCATGTACTACATACCTTGGGAAAAATTCAATTTGTAAAAAGGCTGAACTTTTAAGTTGTATATCTCAAAAGGAAAGGGGCAGCTCAGAGTTTGTGCACAGCTGCATTCAGTTCCAGCAGCTGTTTTTGGCTAACTTACCAACGGTATTTTAATGGAAACAAGGATAATGTTTATAAAGGGTTAAAAACCAAACCAAAGCAGAGAAAGATGAGCAATCTTAAAGAGGAAACATACCTGGCCCTTTTACACTATTGCACAAATTAATAGTGAGGTCATCAACAATATTAACAAGAAGTGTGAAATCTCCAACATTGTAAGCATGGGTGTCATCTGGGTCTGAAGCTATCTGCTTCAGTTCATTTTCATCGGCATTCTTGATACCTTAAAAGGATTATGAAAAGAAACATTTAAAAAATAGCCCAGGAATATTTTTAAAACAATTTCAATATTCATGTGATAACATGATTTAATCTTTCAGCACACAGTTATTGTTACTACTTCTCCAACATGATGCTTACCCACAGCATAAAGCTCCACTCCCTGATCCCTCAGTTTCTGTGATGGAAGAACAATATCATCCTGTGATTTGCCATCAGTAATAAGGACACCAATTTTGCGAGCTCCGGGCCTCATACCACCTTCTGGTTTAAAATTGTTCCTTAAGATGAAATTCAAAGCCATTCCTGTAATCATACACAACCAAGGGACACAAAGAGACATGATTGTTTCTTAACCATTATTTTACATTACAGGCTAGAACAGCCACATTTATGAGGGGGATACATTTGCTTTTATCTTGTAGAGCAGGGGTTCCCAAACTATGGCCTGTCGACCAGATACAGCCCACAGTGCCTAATAATCTGACCAGTGCTGCCCTCACCACTTCCAGAAGCAGAAGTTAAGAGAGGAACCATGTGACTGGCCCACTCAACCATGCATCCGGCCCACAGTCCAAAAGGTTTGGCCACTCCGTTGTAGAGGTACAGACTATTTGCTTGAGAGCAATTTGGACCCATGTGTTACCACAGGAGGACCTATCTAGGACGTTGTAAGTTCCTATTTTTCCACAGAATGGATAAAAAACAGATTTTCCCCTCAAGTTTAGAAAGCATCTCTTGTTTTCTGTCAATCTATACACATGGCTTTCTCCCTGATACTCTAGTAATTTTGTATTCATCCCAATTCTATAGTGTTGCTAACAAGCATGACTCTAACAAGCATGACTCTAAATGACCTTCATTGTCGTTTAGAGTGGTTTTCCCTCTTCTCCTTCCATGTTAAATTCTTTTCACAATAAGGTCTACAATATGGATCACATATTATGTTAGATATTTAGTATATCCTGCAATACACATGTAATAACATAATATAATGTAACATTATAAAACCAGTCTAGCTCTTATAGTTATCAGTAACCAAATGCCTACCTGTTAAGGTGTTGCCTCCTTTATATGGCAAGTTGGTCACAGCTTCCAATAAGCTTTGTTTGGTTTTGTGTGTGTCGAGATTCCATTCTGTTCTAGGATCACCACTATACTGAGCAAGACCTGGGAGCGGGGAGAGATGTCACTTCGTTACAATGTGTCTTGAAATTGTACCTCCCAAAATAGCCAATATCCTCAATACTCACCAATCTGCACTTTGTCAGGACCAATATCAAATACTTCAACAATGCGAGTAATGAAGCTTCGGATTGTTTTAAAATTTGGTCGACCGATACTCCATGAGCCATCCACAAGCAGCACAATATCTGCTTCAGCTCTAGTTTTACATTCCAGGCCTGTCGTAGCAATCAGAATAAAGATATGTTATTTGGACTAAACTAACAGCTGTTTGTGCTTGGTCTTTTGCTATGCTATTCATCATGCTAACTTTAATTGACTCTCTTCTATATTGGAAGTTCAAAATCATTCTAATATATAAAATGATTTCAGACAGTGTGACTCTGTGGCATGTGTATATACACTTCCTCTGCCTCACATACTTAAAAAAATAGAATATCTCTATTCAAAAGGCTTCTCAAGTTCATGAACAATTTAGTGAAATTAGGGAGCTAATGTTTACTTCATATTTTCAACAAGTAAAAATCAAGGCACTTAAGCATATTTCAAATTTAACTAGTCTTTAGAAATTAATATATGCTTAATCTACAGAGATAAATAACATTAAGTGTATATTAAAATACAATTATTTAATGCAGATGGTGCAGAAATTGCACAATTAAAAATACAAAAGAAAGCAAAGATAGATTATAGAAACACACATAAACACACAAAAGAAAAGGAAGTGACAAAAGCAAACATTTATATAAAGTTGTAAATGCTTCAGAAGAAAAGCAAATAACATTGGGGACCATTTGTTTATGGTATAAAAATAAAGGATCACTTCATTTTCTACATGATGGAAATCACATTTATACAAAGCAGAAACACAAGGGTTAAAATGATCCTTTCAGCCACCATTTGAATGGGACAAAATGTATTCTTCTTCCTTTTTTTCCTCTGAAGATCATGTTACCAGCTGCAAAACTTTCTGGATTCATGCTATCATAGCTTCTGGTCTTTATGTGGAAGAAATCCCACTGAGTAAACTCAGGAACACTCATCAGAGTTGAAATAAATAGTTCATCTATGTTCCACATAATGGATCCAATACTGCAGATTCATGAACAGAATTACTCCAGGTACCTGAGAATTTAAAGGCATGATCCACTTCTGCATAGAAAATATAATACTGGTCTTTAATAAGCACAATTACAAATAATGAAGTAGGGTTATATTTAAGTTCATGCACTGGCAGGAATCAAAGACCTACATGTGTGAAAGGTAAGTATCTATTTTCTTGCACTCAAAGAAAGGCTCACTAGCCCTTCTTTCCCATCAATATGATTTCTTCTGTGCCACATATCTCAGCTTGAACACTTTAAAGGAATTGTTTTCTTGGGAGCATGTGAAAGGAAGTCTACAGTAGGGCTGGGGAGCCAAACATTTATTTATTTTATTTATTTAGATTTATTATCCCGCCCTAATCAGGCGAACCTGACTCTAGGCGGCTTACAGAAAATTCATAAATTAAAACCTTGAGGTTCGGAATTACTTTAAAAAATCAATTAAAAAAGAATTAAACTATGAATTTACAAAGATCTAAAAAATTTAAAAAGGTTAAAAGGTTTAAAAAGATTTAAAAAGTTTAAAAGAGTGAGGGAGGGGTGGCTGTCCCATCATATCAGCCACCCAACATGGGACCCCATGTTCCTGGAGCCCCACACCTGCCCTGCCAGCCAGGTTTTTAGGCCCTTCCGAAAGGGCAGGAGCTCTGTCTGTAGACGTAACTCAGTTGGCAGGAGGTTCCAAAGGGCCGGGGCAGCCACGGAGAAGGCCCTCCTTCTGGTGCTAGAGAGATGCGCCTCTCTAGCCGATGGAATGATAAGAGAGCCTCTCCGATCCGCCCTGGTGGGACGGACAGATGTCCTTGGGACGATGCGGTCTCTTAAGTATCCTGGCCCACTACCATGTAGGGCTTTAAAGGTAATAACCAGCACCTTGAATTGCACTCGGAGACATACTGGCAACCAGTGCAGCTCCTGAAGCAGTGGTGAGGCACGAGCATAACGCCCGCACCCCATCACTACCCGAGCAGCCGCATTCTGGACCAGCTGCAGCCTCCGAATGGTCACCAAGGGCAGCCCCATGTAGAGCGCATTACAGTAATCAAGTCTGGAGGTGACCAGAGCATGTGTGACCATGAGCAAGGAATCCCGGTCTAGGAGTGGGCGTAGCTGGCGTATTACACGAAGTTGTGCAAAAGCCCTCCTGGCCACGGCTGCCACCTGCTCCTCGAGCAGTAGTCGTGAGTCCAAGAGGACCCCCAGATTACATTATTTATGAGGTTCAGGCAGAAAAGTTGCCCTAATCTGGACAGTATTTCAAATGTACAGTACTAATCAACAGCATTACCTCTTTGGAACAGTTTTTATACTTTATTTTCCCATTCAAGTATCCTGTCAGACAAACTATGTGGCCAATGAGCTTCCAGTAAGTAGGAAGTCCTGCCAGGCTAATAACACAGACAGGATCATACTACTTTAGTAAATGGTGCCATCTTCATGGTGATCTCCATTAAAACAAAATCCTGGCCTCTGTTTGCATTGCGGCAATACCTGTGCAAATAGCTGTGCTTTTGGGACTTTCTGCTCAGCAGAAGTTTAATGGGTATTCACAGATGTACATGACTATGCCTCAATACATGTGAATCATATGAATCCAATACCCGTACTCAAAATACAATAGTGCCTTCACCAACAAAACCAATAGATCTACAGTACTATTAAAAAATTAAATGGGTTTTTAAAATTGTTCTTAATGATAATTGTAGATTGTCCTGATAGATATTACTTACTGGCAGATAGAGTGGGGAGGGGGGAATCTAACAGAAAGGCAAGATACTGCAAGGATTTTTACTAGTGCAATTTTTTTAATACAGTAAAGACTTTCTCCTTACTTCATTTAGGAGTCTTTCAAATATCACATTACCCAAAATAGGCCACTTTTGACACACACACACCATGTGACTTTCTGTGACTTTTGACTGACCCCCCAACCCCCCCCCCCATCTCGGGGTTTCTCTGTTTTCCCTGATTTGAAGAGAAATGGCAGAAGCATGGCCGACCTGGAGCCTGAGGAAGCCTGCCACCCCACCCTCAGACTCCCACCTGGCCAGGGGGTTAAAAACCATGCCAGTTCAAGTGGTGGAGGACAGTCCCACCCAGAATCTGAGGATGCCTGCCACCCCACCCCCCGGACTTCCACCTGGCCGGGGGGTGTAAAATTTTGGAGTCACGTGACTTCACGCCAAACTCCCTCCCCCGTGACTTTCCATGACTTTTGGTCAAGCCCCTCCCCCCCAATGATCACGTGGTATTTGAAATACCCCCTCATTAGATAGGCAAGAAGGAAACTAAGATTACAGGCCAGCATTCACAGATGTACATGACTATGCCTCATTACATGTGAATCATATGAATCCAAAAATTGAACAAGGGACTCCTTGATTATCAGCAATCCTCTCATGAAGATGCCATTATTATCACACAAATGGAGGTAAGCAGTGCTATACGACCTACTATTGTAGAAATAAATGGGCATTGCAGTGAAATAAGCATGAAACATGATCCAGCCAAAATTAAACACTTCTAGGCTGGAATCCCATAAATAAATCTATTGGGTTTAGATGTCACAATAAACAAACCACAGGTCAAACGTTAATGATCTGCTTCTACTAATGGTAGGAGAGATTGAACACTGTGCACTAGCACACTCTTCATCTGCAAACATAATGCTCATGATGCAGGAAACGTTCATAGATGTTTACTCAGAAGTAAGCCACTCTGGGCTGTATCCTGTTGCTTAGTGCAGTGAATTACATTAAAGTAGGCCCACTGAATCAATAGCGATCAAGGGAGTTAAGTTTTCCAGAAGTTCCATTGATTCAAATAGACCTACACTAATTGTGATTTACTATACTGAATTAAATTGCACTTAGAATAGGACCATTTGAATGAACAGAGAGGAGCTGACTCACCAAAATCCTCATTGATTCAATGTGTAATTTCCTATACAACCCATTATAGGACTAACTGGGTATAATACTGGCCACTGTGTCCAGTAGGATTTACTCTCTATCTATGTTTTAAAATTGCAGCATTCAAGTTTAGAAAAGGGCATAGATCTAAAGAACTGCATCAAATGTTTAGAATTTGAAAATGGGTAATAAAAATTCATGGAACATTCTGTACAAAAAAGAGAAAGCTTTAAGAAGTCAAGTGGAATATGGGTCTGCTGTCTTATACATTTAATAAAGTGAATGTATTAATGGTCTATGTAGGAATTTATTTTATTATTCATAGTGATAAATTTATTGTTACATATGAAATTGTATGGGTAATTGGGTTATAGGTCTTGTTTTATAATCCCTATTGTTGGTTTTGTTAGCATAAGGATTGTCAATGAAAGTTTGGGTTTCTTTAAAAAAAACTTTTGAAAACAATTCATTTTATCAGTTTTGCACAATGAGTTTTTACATATACATTTAATTGTCTTTTCCTCACATATTTACCTGTAGATAAAATGGGCACCACGGTGGAATCTGAAAGAGTAGTCATTTCTTCTCCGTTTATTGGTGAACTCTCGCCTCCCTCAAACATTCCAAAAACATTGACTTTATAGGAAGTTCCTGCCCTGCATTATTAAAATACGTATAAAATCAAACCAGGTTATATCACTCACATGGAGGGCAGGATGCACAGTCCTCTCCATTCCACCCATATTATCTTTACATAACTCTTATATAGTTGGTTTCTCAAGCATAGGATTAGTACAAGATCATCCTGAGAATTTCTTGGGCAAGTGAGGATTTGAACATGGATTTCTCTCTTCCTAATATGGATACTCAAGCCATTACATTATACTGGCTTTCCCTTACAAGGACAGATAAGGCAGAATACATCTTCATTATATTTCATTTATTGAATGTCCCTATTATGAGTAAGAGTATTTCTGAAGCAAGTTTTTGCTAGCTACACCTGAACATTATATCCAACTAGTCCTACAACATTTGTTCATGATCCAACAAAAAGGTAAAGATTTCTAGGACCCATGTTATATCATTATATAATATTTTCATTTCTAACTTATTTTTCAGTCCATCTAGACCATTAGTATACAGTATTTAATTTATTTCACATATTTTTCCTATCTTAGCACCTAACAGAATGGAACTATATAATGATATGTTATTTCTCTTTTTGAAGCAAAGTTTGCCTAGAGCAGGGGTGGCTAAACTACAGCCTGTGGGCCCACAGCCCACAATGCCAAATCATCCTGTCTGTGCCACCTTCACCATTTCCGGAAGTGGAAGTAAAACATGCACACACATGCACAAATGCTGTCATAAATGCACCCATGGCTGTCATAAACACATTTAGGAAAGCCGCGGGTGCATTTACAGCAACATTTTGTGCATGCATGGGTGTGTTTTACTTTCGCTTCTGGGATGTTTACAACAGCCGCAGGTGCATTTACAGCAGTGTTTTGTGCATGTGCGGACACATTTTACTTCCGCTTCTGGTGGAGGAACCACGTGACCAGCCTGCTGAACCATATGACTGGCCCATGGCCTGAAAAGTTTGGCCACCCCTGGCCTAGAGAATGACTAAAGGAAGGAAGAAATACTGAAATGGAAGGGAAACATGATCTACAATACCTGAGCTCTTCCAATACAACTGTGCTGTCATATGGCCCAAGGATTAGTTCTCCAAGGCGTCTGCTGTCTCCAATTGGATGGAAGGTTACTTTGTAACCCTTTACTTCCCCAGGGGCTGGCTCCCACGATACTCGAAAGCTCGACATTGTTGAATCAGAAGTCTGCAGATTTTTGGGAGGTTTAAATGGGGAAGCTGCAACAGTCAAGCAATACCCATGAAACTTGTTACTCTCACTTTTCAAAAAACCTAAAATGCACACACTAATCACAGATGCATCAAGACACAAATGAACATGTAAGCAGTCTCTGCAGTTGGAGTTCACAAACATTTGACTCTTTAGCTCTTTTAGGCTACAACTCCACCAATCACATACCATTGACTTCACACAATTTTGATACTGAGACTTATAGGACAAAGTATAGAGGGCAAAAGACTCCAAACTCTTGTTCTAAAGCAGGGCTTCCCAAACTAAGGTTATTGGGCCAGATCCGGCCCATGGCACAATTTCATGTACCCCACCACTACTCCAAGGAATTCAAGAAACAAAATGGCCATCCCTTTGAAGCTGTCGGGACAAAATATTCACACACACCTCATCATGCAGGCAGGACAAATTGGCCATCCAACACTTGAAGCTGACTGACAGAGTGTGACCCGGCCCCTGACTTGAAAAGGTTGGGAATTCCTGTTCTAAAGCATTACCCAAACTATTCAGGGATACCATGAGTCTAGTCAATACCAAATCTACAGAACTGTTACCCAACAGTACAGCCAATATGGATTAAGCAGTGCTAGAATCATATGCTACCAGTTTGGCAAGCAATATTTCTCCTCCTGAGCCAAAGTTTGTTTCTGGTTTGAACGGAATCTCGTGTGCTGCTTGTTGTTTTTAGCTTTAAAAGACAGCAGTCTAATCTTAAAGAACAAAGGCCAGGGATTTTGGTTGGGAATGAAACAAACATTCTTTGCTTTCAAATTTCCCAAACAAAAAGTATTTTCAGGGGACACTGCCAAGACTATATTTAGAAGAATAGAATGTGCATCCACTTCATCGCTAGCAGATAATGAAACATAATTATATGATCCTATCAAACCACATTGTCCTTGCAAAGAAGTGGCTATATCAGCAGTGTATCTTATGACTGTTCATAACTGGGCTTCTGGAGAACGCCCCTTAGACTGACATATTTTTCTGAATTTCTAACAACATATTACAATTTCCCTGTAAGAGTAAAAGGAAATATTCATATTGCTCTTGATGTCCTGGTTATGACAAACACAATACAATTTGTTACACTGTCAAATAAATTACTTGGGTCAGTTTTTAAATTTAATGTGAGCAGCCTTTTAAAGTATCTGTTTTATTAGAGCTACTTCCTTTTTTCATCCAGTGGCCAAAATAAGTTTTAGCACAACTATCGCTTTAATGTCTAATGTCAGAAGTATAAGAATCCAAGACACCATGGAAGCTGAATTCTCAACCACAGAATTAAATACTTTCCCCCATTAAATCCAGATGTAAGTTAAGGCCTGCTATTGGGGGACTCTGTTCAAGTCTATTCTGTTCTTTCTTAATAATTTACACATGATCCTTGGCTGGAACTGAAAGCATTTCTGAGATTATGTTCTGCCGAGGTCTCTCAAACTGAGCCATGAATAAAAATGTAACATAAAACAGCACTATAGCCAATAAACTTTCTAACTCTCACAAAAGAAATAGTTCGCTATACTAGTCCTATAAAAGAATACTTAGAAAAAGTTCTCTTTTTATTTTATTTAGTGTGTGGGGTGGAGGGCGGGAGACAATAATTTCCAGAATCCCTTACAACTGGGTCCTGGGAGTTGCAGCATGTTACCAGAATATGATTTTTAACAATTAAAAAACTGAAACAACATGCAGAAGAAATGCAATAATGACAGATTCCTTTGAAGAAGAATTTTAGAAAGAGATGTGAAAACTACTTCCAAAGCCACATGAAGAAATAAATTACCAGAAACAGATCAGATACCAGCAGAGCTATTTTCAAACTACAGAATGGAAGTTATCAAAATAACATGTCAACAAATACAGAAAACCAAACAATGGACAAGACTGGAAATGTTCGTTATACATGTTAATCTCAAAGAAAGGAGATGGGATTTTCAGCAGTCATGGACTTGAATGCTGCAAAAATTCCCCTAGCCAAAGTTTTTACAGCTAATGAATTCAGACTTCAGCAGCTATTTTTATCCTGTGGAGAAGGCAAGAGAAATGAGTAATTGGGAGCTACAAGGGATTATGGCCTGATAGTTGTATGGTTGTTCTTTAAGAGGCTTTCTGGGCATAGCCTAATGGACAGAGATTACCACTCCCATAATCCATTACAACTCTCATGGAACTGAGCCCTGCCCACCTATTTCACCTGTCTTCTCCACAGGACAAAACTGACACCCAGAGTTTGAATTCATTAGTTGTAAGAACTTTAAAACATCTTCCAGGACCTTTATTTCTTGATTAAAGCCCCTAAAAGTTATAGAAAACTTGTTATACTTGTTCCATTCATCAATACAATCTTTTAAACTGAACAGTATTTCTACTGGCAGTCCAGCTTACTCTCAGACATGCAGAAAACTTAAGCATTTGCCCAAAAACGAGAGTCTACCTGTTGTTCCTTCGCCTTTTCTGTGTATTCCTTCCCCAGTTTTGTACATTGGAATGACAGAGATGTCATAAGTTGTCAAAGGCTGGAGACGTTTCAATACTGTTGTGGTGGTGGTAGGGGGCACCTTTGCAACCATCTGTCTTCCTCCTCTGCGGGGTCGATAAACTATACGATAGTTTATTATGTTTCCAGGTGCAGGTTGCCAGGAAACTCTCATTGTAGTCTCTTTCTCATCATCCACTCTCAATGTTCTGGAGCTTGGTGAGACTTTTCAGTATGAAATAAAGGAAAAGCAAACAGTTCTTTAAAATATATATTTTAATGAGTAATTTTAATTAATTTAGTTATTCTTCTTAATTCATCATTAAACAAGCAGCAGAACAGGATAACAAAGTAATCTATTTCTGAAATCCTTCATAATGTTGTGGGGGGGGGGGAGGAGAATGTTCTCTTGGTTCCTTCCCACACAGGTTTTATTAGAAAATACTTAGGATTTTTGATGTGAAAGAATCCCCAAGGGCTTGGAATAAACCCAATTTCCTCCCAGATTTGAATATAATGACTTTGCTACTACATTAAGTTAGTTATGGTAAATAACATTTTAAAAACAATTAAAAAATGAGAGAATGTCCCCAATATTTGGAAAATCTCATGTTGTCTATCTTGTTATGGAAAGACAATAAAATTGTTCACATATAATAGACTCTTCATTCACCTATAATTCAAATGGCTTTCCCTGAACAATGACCCTCTCTGAACACTTCACATAAATAACTTTCAAACACACAAGGTACACTGTTTCTCCAAATCTTTGAAATCTCTGCTTTTATCCCACACATAACCCTTCTTCCTGTTCTTCTAGTGGTACAGTCAAAACAAGAAAAGTAGGCAACATAGCAGATGGCTGTATTTTACCCCTACACTGCTAGATCAGCCAGCCTCTGTTGTTTGGCTATCAAACGTCAAAGCAGGAAGTTTAAAAAAAATTGTCATTAGAAACATTAAGAGTATTGAAGAATGAGGTAGTCTGACACACCACAGACCCTTCTCCTAACTCTACTGGACTTCTTTCACAACTGATCAAAAGATTCTAGCTAGTTCCAGTTTAAAACAAAACATGAAGGAACCTCTTTATTTTCAAGTGCTCTTTGCTAGTAGTCAAATTATATTAACTGAATAATTCTATATATATATATATATATATATATATATATATATATATATATATATATATATATATATATATATATATATATATATATATATATATATATATATATTTGCTTCTAACTGCTAACTCACCACGTTAGCTCCAGAATGAAGTTATGTGTACTCCTGTTTTAAAGAAATTATTTGCAATTACCATATTATACACGAGATGTCTTCAGTACCTGACTATCTTGAGATAAAAAAACAAGGCTAAATGCCTCTCCAGACTGTCTCGTTTGGGCTGATCTGGGCTCACTAATTTTCTGGTTGCTTTAGGATGAGGGAGAGGCTAAATAACATTTAGCACACATATCCCATCCAAACACCTGACGTGACCTTTTCCTTCTGGTGAAGTGGCTGATGAGCCATTTCTCCACATGGGCAACTAACATACTTCCCTTGCTCATCTGCAGAAGAGTAGGAAAAGTGTAATTATTTTTCCCTCCTAGCCTATCATAACAATGGATTTTTTAGGAAGGTAAAAATAATGTTTTTATTTGTGTTTTTTTAATTGAAACCACAGTTATGAGTAATTTTTTGATCTGAAGTTAAAAGGGGAAATGAAGAGAAAAATGTTTTTTTAAATCTCCAAACTTGATCCAGCACTGTAGCAATTAGTAGGCAGGGGAAATAATTGCATTTCCCCTGTCCCTCAGTAGAAGAAATTGGAAAGTGTTTAATTCAAACATCAGATATGCTGAAAGGGCTTGTTAGCTCTTTCAGCATACTAGATGTATACATTGGAACAGCCTTTGATGGCCCCAAGCCTTCCTTATGTGCCATTCCCAACATCTACAGGCATTGTATTTTTAAAAAGGTAGAATCTCATAGTGGTGATACAAAAAGAAGCACTTGGGGAAATGTTGGTACACTCCAGTACTTTCAAAATGGGGACACATGGAGCCAGGACCAGGACCCAAGAGCTCCAAAAAGTAGGCTAAGTCTGGACATGATATAACTAAATTTAGGTGATCACTGTGGTAGCTTAGTGGTTAAGACACTGAACTTGATGACTGGAAGGTCAGCAGGTCAGCAGTTTGAGACCCGAGTGCTGCTTGACGGGATGAGCTCCTGTCTCTGTCCCAGCTCCTGGCAACCTAGTAGTTCGAAAGCAAGAAATTGCAAGTAGATAAATAGGTACCATTTTGGTGGGAAGGCAAACAGCATTCTGTGCACTCCGGTGTTTAGTCATGTCAGCCACATGTCCACGGAAACATCTGCAGATGCAGACAGCGCTGGCTCTTTGGCTATAAACAGAGTTGAGCACTGAACTCTACAGTCAGGTACGACTGGCTTTCAAGCAAGAGAGACCTTTATCTTTACCTTTTACCACATCCAGAGAGATCAAAATGGGACTCAACAGAAGGTGATTTTATACAAACACACACCCCTCTTTTCGTAAGAACACTGCTGCATGGTATGGCATTATGAAGAAGAGAGATGTCAGGTATACTTTCCATATTACCACTCAGCTTCCTCATCTGGATGCAAATTATTTATAGTCCAAACTGGTGTAACCTACTTGCACTAGGCAAGAGTGAGCTGAAAAAGGATACATAAATTACTCATGACCCTACCACTTCAATTCTGGCACAAATTAATATAGAAGTATCAAAGGAAGAAGCAACTACAAGCCTTCACTGGGTTGCAGTTGGACCTATGTGGGAATGTATAGTGCCTACAGTTTTTTTTAATGATTGATTGTGCAATTAAAATAGTTTTTTCAATCATATATTTTCAGGTAAGACTTGTTTTAACTCTACCAATATTAGGTTCATTGCAAATAAAAATTTGCATAGGCTCTACCAGTGGGAAAATTCAAAAATTTGCTGGTTCACATGCTCGGGATTTTCCTGGATGAAATGGATTAAACAGATCATTTTAATCAGCCTTAGTCTAGTTTAGGGACTAAAACAAATTTGAGAGATAAACTGTGCCAGGAACTGGACATAGACAGGAGGAGTGTATTTCTATTGTTTCTGCTGGACCTTTGGTTACCATTTGGTTATCATCTGCCATGCTGTGCTTTTCTCCCAGATTGCAACAATGGGATTTGAAGGCATAGCATAATGGTATTCCAGTTGTTTTCTGAAAGTTTCACTAGATGCTGTTGTGAGGATTTTGTTTGAAGCTTTGTTCATGGTGTCCTGCAATGTTCTGTCTTCTTCCTCAAACTAATAAACATCTGCTTGATACTACTCAAAGAGTTTGCCTAAGTTATTGAAATTAGGTGATATTAATCTTTTGATCACCAACCACCAAAGCAGAGACTGAAATCAAGGCATAGCTTCCTCACAACTCTGCCCTTCCGAACAACCAGCCCCTACAGACCACCTTAGAACTATGGAAGACAAGCAAGGAGCTACCAGATAACTGGGCAGAACCACACAACTCTCTACCACCTGGCCAAGAACAACCATGGTATGTGTGGAAAGCTTTAAATGGAATGTGTTCTGGGGTAAGAAGATCAAGGGCTAATCTGAGAAAGTGTTTCCCTGTAGATGACAACCTGTGTGAATGCAGAGAAGTACAAACTATCTCTCACATGATACAATGCACATGATGCCCCTCAACGGGCGCTGAGGAGGACCTTATGTTGGCAAGAGGAAATACTGTTGAAGTGGCCTGATACTGAGCAGATATCATCTAGCCCTTTCAAATTCTATTTTGTTTTTAGATGTGTTAATTTTAGCTTTGTATGTTATTATATGCTGGTGGTGCATCTGACACGAATAAAGAAAAGAATCTTTGGATGACTATAAACTCCACCTCTCCTTTCTATCTCACTCCAAGGACAGATTCAACAGTAGACAGCCAATGCTGATAGTCTTCCTCAAATTGACAAAAGCTTTCCTTTTCAGCAGAGTATTTGGGCTGTATATTGTTGCCCTCTGGAATATATTCCAAAGTTATATATAGTATTAAAATAATTTTACAGGTAATTTTTCATCTAGTCCCTCTTTCTGTTTGAATGTTTTAATCATTATATTGGCTTATTATTTATGTTATTTTAACTGCCTTGAGGTGTTTGAAGGAGGGTATACATATTTTAAACAAGTTATAAATAAGAAAATAAATTTACATTAACTGTTATAGTAATGTTGTGTTTTATCTACCTTGAGTTGTAGCTTCTCCTTCTAGAGGTGCTCCTTCTCCATTTCTGTAAGATGCCAAGACTGAAATCTTATATTTAGTCTCAGGCTGAAGGTTTTCCAGTACAGTATCAACTACATTTCCAGGGACTGTTTTCTCTCCAGACTGATCATCATAAAGTGATTTCCATATAATTCTGTAATACTGAACTGACCCTGGAGCTGCTGTCCATGACATGCCAATAGTAGTATCAGTTATGTCTTTAGTAACCAAGTCACGAGGAGAGCCACGTTCTGAAAAATAGGGACAAAATGAAATATTGTGGGTTAATGACATTTTTTAAAATGTGCTTAGAAACATAGAACTATAAAATCTGGTGACTGTCACAAACACTCCAGCCTGAGCAGTACAAGATGGCTCTGAGACATCATGTTACTGATTTTTCTAACGCAGGTTTGCCAGCTCTCAGGACATCATCTTGACATTTCAGAAAACTGCTACTGGTTCTCCAGGTCTCCAGAACCTACGGTAAGTTGTGTTGCTAGTTTAGCTGAAAGCTTGAGATTTTGCCTACGTCCTGAAAATAACTTCCAGTTCACTGACTTAAATGAAGGTTAGGCCTAAAACTGAAGCCCAGGAGAACAATTTTCCTGGAAGAAATCAAAGAGATAGATTTCAGAAGTAACCTACCCCAGATTTTTTTTTTCATTTCTCAGTAAAGCATCTGGTCTTAAAATGTGGCTTTTTCATTCAACTAAAGAATATGACTGTAATCCAAAAGGGGGGAATGTGGAAAAACTCTCTTGATAGAATTTGCAGATGTCTCATAATAAAAGACTTCTTTCCATATTTTAATGTAAAATAAACACACAGGCAACTTTACATTGGCTATTTTACTTCAAACTTCTGCCACAGTATGACCTCAGTATTAAACTATCTGCAGATACAGTACAATTTTAACAATTAACTCTGGAAAACTATAGCTAGCAATATAGGATGGAAACATTGCAAGAATAATAGTATATTTCAAACAGTTACACTCAGCTGGGCTATGCACCCCTAGCTGCAACACAAGAAACTAAAGTATTTGCTGCAATAAAGTACAAGCCATTCCAATTACAAAAAAATTGAATTGTGGAGACCCAAGATGTTTGTGGTATTAAATGCTCTATATTTTTGCACAAAACAATATTTTGGTTTTTCAAGTAATACATGAGGACTAAGCAGAAAATTCTGACCTTGAATAGCTGAGAAATGCTGACAAACCTTTTCTTACTAAGAAAAAAATATATAATTTAAGTACATTTATCTTCATAAGACAGTACTAGATTATCAGTATCATTGTTTTTATGTGATGTCAAGTTGGAATAATCCTATAATATAGCTTTCAAGGCAAGTAAGACATTTATGGAATGGTTTTACCATTCTATTCTCTCTAGTTCTGTTTCCATAGCCAGGGAGGGATGTGAATCCAAGTCTCCTGAGCCCTACTCTCACATTACAGGAAGATTTTCCTCTAATATTTGAGTAAATATGCTGAGAGACACAGGGTTGAATATTAACTATGTGTAATATTAGCACAAATATTAGAAAACATTTACCAAAGGAGGGACTATATGTATTTATTACCATTTTTCCCAAATGCATTTTTTGAAAAAGACCAACAGAATCATGGTAGATATCCTCATCCTTACCACTAAGGCAGTGATGGCTGAAATCCTGTAGTAAATCACAACTAGAATAGGCTCCTTGGATCAGTGGGGGTTTGTTGATCCAACTCCTTCATAAGTTCTACTTATTCGATGGGGCTACTCTACTAGTGTTACTTTCTATTAGATTTATAAGTCTTTCCTTTGTCTACAATGTAACCAAAATGGACCTCACATTGTTTAACAATGAATGAAAATGCATTATTGTTCTATACATAATCAAGGGTCCATCCCACGTACTGGAAATCACTGGTGTTTCATCTCTGCTAGAGTACCAGGAACAGGCAATATGGAAACAACCTGAGGCATTTTATAAAAACCCAATTCTATATAGAGATGATTTTTTTTCTAAAATTGAGTTTCCTTGTCTATTGTTTCCATAACCTGCAGCTGTAGAAAACAATTTCATTTAAGTACTTTACTTGTATAATTTTGGCTCTCACCTTAGTACTAGAAAAGGCATGGTTCCTAAAATATACAACCATGTACACGCTTAACTACAAGTTTCAGTACAACTCAATCACTCTCCAAAAACTATCGAGGCACAAGCATAGATTTCCCTCATAGTATCAGTAGAAGGTCTAAAATGGCAACATCTGAATCAATTAATTTCTGAAAGCTGCATAATGAATACATGCTGAGGAACTATAAGCCTATGTACCAACTAAAAACTTTCGCCACCTTATCAGATTTGGAATAAATAAGATAGGTAGTGACAACCCACAATTTTTCCCATATAAAAAGGGGCTACCAAAGAAGTCAGCTACATGGGAGTTTAGCCTGTTCTGTAGCTGGACCCCAAACAGTTGGGAGTGCTCTAAAAGACACAGAATGTACTACATTTTTGTTAAGAGATTCCAAACTGTCCAGAGTTGAAGCCTACAATTGTTTATTTCGAATGATTACGGATTCTTCGAAATAAACACATTTCTTTGATGTGCAATCATTTAGATCACTCTGCTGTCAAATTGTCAATATTGTGAAGTGGCCTATTAAGTGAGTCAATTCTAAATATTAGCAAATTAATCATTTACGCTGTTCAGTAGAGGGCAGGGGAGTGTTTTTAAAACTTTTTTTCTTAAGCATATCACTGATGCCATATGTCAGTTATTTTTTTAAAAAAATTGCCTCGTATTTCTTCCTCTACTGGCCATTGTTTTCAGCACTACTGGGCTGGGCTTCTTACCTTCCCCTTTTTGCTTCCTTTACCTCCTTCTTTCCTTCCTTCCCTTGCTCACCTAACAGCCTCATTCTCTCCACCCTTCTTATTCCTTCTCAACTCCTTCCCCTATCTCTTCAATTAGTGTTTTGTCTGTGTCTCCTAGGTTTCTTGTGCAGGGAACTATGGGTAGGTTGTTTTTTAAAAAAATAATTGACATATTGCATCAGTAATATGTTAAGCACATACAAAAAAATCACTTCCCCATCCTCTGCCAAGCAGGGAAAGTGATTAATTTGCCAAAACTCAGAAGTGGCTTGTTTAATAAACTACATCAGATTACTGACTTTGGAACAATAAGGCTTGATTAGATCATTCCTGAATGCTAACGCAGCTGCACGCAAAAACAGTAACTGGATTATTCACCTATTATAAGCAACATAACAGATTAATTAAGTATCTATAGTTTTTGGCATTTTTAAAAATCATCCTCATCATTTTCCCTAGCAAAGTAAAACATGAATTTCAGCTTTGTTACTTCAAAGAAGGCAAGACCTGGCACAGAAACCATAGAAACAAGAAACCCCCAATGGATCGTCTGGCATGATATTTCTTTATACTTGCTACACGCTATCATCCACAGTGCATACACATCCAGACTATGCTGATCCTTCACTCATCTGCTACATTGTTTAGGAATTTTGATGGTAACAGTTCAACCAGAGGGATTTTGATCGTAACAGTTCTGCCAGAGGAAGAGATTTTCTCATGCACATCATTCCTGTTGTTGTTTGGGTTTTTAAAAAATCTAACATGTTGAAGTTCTGGCTTTTTCTGTCTCCTGGTACAATGAAGCAAGAGCACACACAACCATATTCCAAGGATAGAATACAAATGCAATCACAAGTTGTTGTTGTTGTTCAATTTATATCCCGCCCCACTCACAAAGTGTTCTTACTTTCAATGCCACTAGAACTAGACAATTAAGTATTACTGGATTACAACAAGTGTTCCATGAAGACCCATAAGAAGTATATAGACCAGGGGTCAGCAAACTTGGCTTTCTAGGTGTTCTTGGACTTCAATTACCAGAAGCCCAAGTCAGTACACCTGCTGATCAGGGCTTCTGGGAACTGAAGTCCAAGAACATCTAGACAGCCAAGTTTGCTGACCCCTGGTCCAGACTAGTAGCCAAGGCCTTTTCACTGAGCCTCTGTTGAGCAGAAAGTCCCAATAAGTTATCAGTATAGGCTGAAGCATAGCCATTTTGCAAGCAGTTACTGCCCTCTGCTTGCACAACAGTAAAGCTTCCTGTGTCACTACACTGGTGCAATTTCTGCTAATCAGAATCTGAGTAGGGTACTGATGCAGTTGAAACAAATGCAGTGCTGACACTAGGAAAAACTGCTTCCTTACTACACAGTAACCCAGTGGTTACGCAAGAAGGCATTCTTTTCTAAAACATTCAGAAGAAACCATTTACAGTTTTCTCATGGGGTCAACCACTTCCTCTATGTTGATTTGTTTTTTTCCTAGAAATATGGCATTCTCATAGAATAGACAAGTGGCATGATTGTTTGACAACTGGCAAACATCTCTTGAAAATGTCAGTCTCAAAAAACTAAGAATCTATTATTTTAAATAATGCATGAGGCAGCAGTAAATCTCATAAGCAGACAAAGTCTCTTTGTATGGCAGGAGCACTGTGCAGCTCAAAACATGCCCATAAAGTTCCTATGTTATGCTAAGAACTCCATTGTAAGGAAATGTCACTTGCTCTGGTAATTGCCACAATCTGTAAGGGGTTCTCTTAACGTTCTTAAGCTTTATTAAGTTTACAATGGGAACAGCAGAGAAGCGTGTCTGGAGAGAAGATAAATTTGTTTTGCTGCTTTACTGCATCTTTGTACAAAGGTGAGATAAGAATTTATGATTATTTAATATATTTTTATTTATATAAATAGATACATTATAAAAGGAGAAATGTTTAAAGTTTTGCTCAGTTATAGATTTTACTGTACGGTTTGATGTCTCAGCTAGAAAGAAAACATGAGAGGAGCATTTACATCAGGGTGGTCAAAGTGCAGCCTTCTAGATGATAATAGTTCCTAGAATTGACTCTCTTAGTCAGGGCCAATGAAAGCTACAGTTCAACATCTAGAGGTCTGCACTTTGACCATTCCTGCTATACAAAAATAATCCTTGGGGTTTGACTGCTAAAAAGACACCACTAAGGAAGACAACATGTTCTTTGGCAGTTGGTTGTATCAAAAGTGGAAGCAGAAGAAGTTAGGATCATTGATATTCAAGTAGAGACACAGGAAAGGGGTATTTCTTTGTCTTTGAGTGCAAAAAAATAATAATAGAAGAATATCCTGTAATGTGGTAATATGTTATTGGCTAAAGGTTTTAGTCTTTAGTACTGACAAGGGTTGATTAAAGCTGGAGACAGCTAGAGAAGAACCAGGGAGATGAAAGCTAAGGAAGAAGAGGGGAAAACAGGTTAAAGTGACAAAGCTTCAGAGAACATGGTATGGCTTGAGAAAAGACAGGCTGGAAAGTGAAGGGCTAGAAACTTTCAAAATGACAGTAGTTGGTGACAGAGAGTTTCAAAAGAATTGTGCTTAGGAAAATAGATAAGCATCTACAAATCAGCAGCTGAAGATACAAAACCAGAATTTTAAGTGTGACATTATCATGATAAACCATCACTTCAGGAAGAAGTCCTCATTGAGGGCAAGCATCCAATAGCAGAAAGAAGAAACCAAGGATTGTACCAGAGGGAGGTCTTCAGTCTACCAATTAATCCTGTTCTGTAAATGCAGGCTGGGTTACAGAAAGTCTGCTGAATCAAGCCCTCACATAACATCTGTTAACTAATCCATATATTACTTAATAAGGCAGAGCACAACAATGTTTTCTTGCAAATGTTATATTTATCATGTATGTGCATATATTAATGTTGTTTTAATTACTTACTTCTTTAATTCTAACTTCTTTAATTACTTGTTTCTTGTTTAAGCTCTGTCTCAGGGTCAGTTTCAACTACACCTGATCTGGTTTAAACAAGAGCCAAGAATTAGGATTAATGTAAGTATACATCTAATCAGGTGCATTTCTAAAAGCTTTTGGATGATGGTTCTTCCTAGAGCCTATATCAAGCTCCATCTCCTATATCACATTAAAAGATATTTCAACCAGATCATTTGCAAGAATACAGGTTCACATCATGACCAATTTACATCCATAGATGATAAACCATTCACAGTCTAAATGATTTATACTCTGCATTCAGAAGCATATCCAGTTATTTGCAAAACTATTATTATAATTTGTTCTTTTTATTCCAAGTGACATATATTAAGTGATAAATGATTTCCTCAGGTTTTGATCACTTCCTCTGAGACCATTATACTCATCATATCACTCTAGGAACATCTGTCAATCCCACCAGAGCAGACCGGAGAGGCTCTCTGAAGATACCACCAGCTAGAGGGGCACTAGAAGGAGGGCTCTCTAGCACTAGAAGGAGGGCCTTTTCAGTGTCTGCTCCAGCCCTATGGAACCTCCTGCCAATTGAGCTACGACTCCAGACAGAGTTGCTGCCTTTCAGGATAGAACTAAAAACCTGGCTGGCAAAGCAGGTGTGGGGCACCCGTGATGTGGTGACTCACCGCTGCTGGCTCATATAGTGTAAGCCTCCCCATTCTTTTAGCTGTTTCTTTAACTGTAATTTTTAAATAACTGGGGGGTAATTGTGGTGGTTTTTAAGGGTTCTTAAGGGTTTTTAAGACTGTAATGTTTTATATTACTGTTGTAATGTCGCCCAGAGTCACTCGTTCAAATTGGGCGGCAGTATATAAATTTGAATAATAAATAAATAAATAAATAAATAAATAAATAAATAAATAAAATATGAGGGCAATGATAGAAGATTTTTACTTCTGGGAAAAGATCAGCTGTCATGTTTCAAGGAATTGTTCTAAAGGTTATAGTTAATCACATTTGCAATATCTGCCAAAGCTAATAGTAAAGGTTTCCCTTGCTTGAAAGCCAGTCGTATCCGACTCTAGGGTTCAGTGCTCATCTCTGTTGCAAAGCCGAAGAGCCAGCACTGTCTGCTTCTGCAAACCTTTCCGTGGTCATGTGGCAGGCATGACGAGACACTGGAGTGCACGGAATGCTGTTACCTTCCCACTGAAGTGGCCCCTATTTATCTACTTGCAATTTCTTGCTTTCAAACTGCTTGATTGACAGGAGCTAGGACAAAGATCGGAGCCCATTCCGTCCTGCAGTACTCAGGAATCGAACTGCTGACCTTCCGCCTCCCAGTCAGCATCTTAGCCACATGAGCCACTGCAGTCCCAAAAATAATAAATAGTAAATTTATCAAAATTGCAAGAAACAGAACAAAATCTTCTTAACCTACCTAATCCTATATTATCATTCTGGTGAACCTTGGCACTCTAGATGTTCTTGGACTTCAGTTCCCAGAAGCCCAAGCCCCCGTGAATCCACACGAATGGGTTTGCTGTAATTCATCCAGCCCGCCCCACGCCACCCTGGTCACTCCTGGAAGCGGAAGTAAAACAGGCCTGTACAGAGTGCCAAGGTTCACCATCATGGGTATATTCATTTCAAATCAATGTATTTAGCAGACAGTACAGAGCATGTTCCTGTAATTTGACATTGCACCATAAAGTATACAAACATATGCTTGCCAGATCTGCTCTTACCCCCTGCTCCCTATAGGAAAATCAGATTTAAAAAACAGTAGCTCATAGAAACACTTGGCTGTTAGCCATTTACTGGGTTTCCACTTATTACAATTGCTGTGTTTATCATTATGTCCTGTTTCTAGTGTATGACCCAAGTATTTGGCTATTATTATGAAAAAAAGAGAGAGAAGAAAAGAACACATTCATCCTCTGGAAACTTCCAAGGGGAGGTGAGACATCAGTAGGAGAACAATGAGGTAACATTTTCCTACTTCCTCTTAAACTGACTATGACATAATATGAAGTTCACAAAGCACAAACACAAGTAATAAGCACAGTTAATTAGTCAGAAGGAAACCAGGATGGCACTTACAAATAATGTCATATAAAATTTGATATACAGTATATTGGAGAGAGAGATCTATATCTATATCTATATCTATATCTATATCTATATCTATATCTATATCTATATCTATATGTAGATATAGATATAGATATAGATATAGATATGATAAGAAAACTTCAGTATTTGTTAAATCTGGGCAGAGAGGGTATGGCCTTTCAATTCAAATGTTGTTGAGCAACAAAACATATCATCCCTTAGATTAGACAGAATGATGAATGTTGCTGCCCAGCAACATCTGGAGGGCTATTTAATGTTCATTCCTGTGTAATGTCAATCATAGATAGAAACTAGGATACAGTACTTCCCCCTGTTGAACTTCTGACCTATTTATGGTAGACCACACTGGGTGTGTTCTTACTTCATATAAACACTGTTGGATCCAGTGCACCCTCATTTGATTTCCAGGAATGCATTACTAAGAGGCCTTGAGTTTGTAGCCTCATTTTGTAAATTTAATAAATATTAATAGGCCATGGAAATTCTGTTTAAAAGTCAACTGTGCAAGACAAAACTGAGAACTGATGACTCCCTTAGTTTACCTGCTCTTCTGACTTTTAGTAGCTTTTCATTCTCAAATTATTAGCAACTTCCAAGAAGCAGAATACTCACTTCAATTATTTCAGATAAATCTGAATTTTAAAATTTGGCTTCCCATTCTTTCTTATATTCCTAAAGTCAGAGCTGTTACTGGCACACAGCAACTGGGCTTTTACCCCAGGGCATAAAATTTAGGGGACATGTCCTTCCCCAAGACTTCTTAGATTTTCCTGCAGCCTTGTCTACCACAATAGGAAAATGCAGCAGTAGATTAGACTTTGAAGTAGAACAGGTGTTGTAGAAAGTTGGCCCGATTGGACTGCATTAGCCTACACTTCTTTCACCTTGCCTACAAAAACCAGTTCATTTTGGGGGGTTGACAATTGTAATACAAAACTAGTTCAAATAATGTTGCCTTCTCTCTTCTGGCACTTTGCTTTGCCATCTGCGTTTCATTGGGCTTGGTACACAGCTTGATTAACCAGATTGGTGTGGGCTAAAGTGGTCCAAACATTAAGTTAAAAGCCCTCTATGTGTATGTTTGTGCATATCAGTATGCTCAGCCAGAGCTATGCTCATTTCTTCTCATGAAATAGTCTGGAGGGAAAGGCTTTCAGAAGCCATAAAAACATGTATACACAATAGCTTTCTTATCCAGAGCCAGAGCCTGAACATTTCTCAAACTGTGCCTAGAAATTACAGAATTCATCACTCGGACATTAAAAAAAAGACCAAATGGACTTCTTTCTTATGAAATATCTTCATTCTATGTTATGAAACATTTTCATTGGCCCAGCCTATCACAATGTAACACAGGAAGAATGATAACTTCCTGATGAGTCAGTGGCCCTTGATCAGAGAGGCTTGGAGCCTGAGTGACCAAACAAATATCATAAGGAAGACAATAAATACTTAACGTATGTCTTATTGTTGAAACTGAATCATTGTGTGTTAAACATGAGTATGAAACAAGATAAAGCAGGTGAGAGAAGGAGGGTTTTGAAGAACATTCCATTTTGTGTTTTTTGCATAATACTGAAAAGTAAACACATATTTTTTTAAAAAAAGTATTTAGTGAATAAATGAGTAGAACAAAGACTCCACTAAATTATTGCTAAATACAGTCTTTGGCCCCTGGGCCTGAGCCTTCCAACAACAGATTTCTGCACTCCTGAAAAGCTGCAAATAAACCTAAGACCCTCTCAAAAGAGCAATCAATAAAAAGGAAAGAGTCATGAGGAAGGAAAGCAAAAATTACCCATTCCCTCTTCCAATGGGATCACTTTGAACAAGTGCATAGGTTTCTTTAAATTCCATCATACAAACATATTGAGCCTCGGTTTATTGGTTTGCTTTGAACAAGGAAGAAGCCAAAGGCTTCTTGTGATTTCTCTCCTTCTGCTAGGCTTTCATGCATCCTAAAAATCTATTCTGAAAGGCTCATAAACTCTCAAGTTTTTTGGCATCACTGTAAACTGCTGCAGAAAACAGAACAGAAAAGATTCTGCAGATATTGCATATCAAAGAACATCATTGGGTCTTGGCTAATGGCAGCACAGCAGCACTTCTGTTTTACTACAGGGACATGTTTTTTTCTTTCATAATTACATGTCTGGATCTTTTTAAAGTTTTGTAAAATCAAACCTTTTAAACAATTGTGCACGCTTCAGGGAGATTTTTACTTGGCTCACTTGTTTAAAACAATGTCCAATCACTGCTAGTAAAGGCAAGATCTTCTGCAAGACTTCCAAATGGTTACAAAGAGACATTTGAAAGGGGCTGTAGCCACCTTCTCCCAAGCTAACAGTGATGTAATCTAGATCTGTGCATGAAAATAAACAAGTCACAGACTATGAGAAACATCAAGGAGAAAGTTACAAGCAATTTTTAGAGGCACTGGGAGCAGATGGGCTGTCTGGCTCTTTCTGGAGAGCATCTATTGTGGACCAACAGGTTTGGCTGTCAGTCTGAATATTTAAACTACGCCCCCACCTGTAATCAATCTGTACTAGTCCATAAACAATAACAATGACTTCTTTCCAAAGAAACGTGAGTTAACTCTGCACCCCTGGACCTTTCATACCCTCATCCACTATACAGAAGGCTACTGGGCTACCATAGTTCTGAAAGGTTAACAAATGTCCAGGTTTCAGACACACACACTTAACGTCTAATAATAATATAGAGAAGCACAGCATCAGAGCCACAGAAACTAATTATAGCAAAACAAATCAACAAACAAACTTCAAATCTCCAAGTGCCATTGTCCAACAAATCATCATGTTACAGGATTTAAACAAAATAAAACCTGAGAGATTCTTGTTCCAGGAACATTCCTCCTCTCGTTTTTAAAAAAAATAAAAATTAGAGTGTCTATAAACCTTATTAGTTTTCACTTTCAGCTAATGAGTAAAATAGGCCACTACTTTTAAAATATGTTTTCAGTCACAAGAACATAAAATTTAAAAATACCACTGTTTTTACCATCAAGTGTTTCTCCTTGTCCAGAAAGAGCATCTCCTGCTCCAGATGCATAAAGGGCTGTCACTGAGAGCGCATAGTTTGTCCCTGGCTCCAAGTCTCTGAGAACAGTGGTGGTCATATCTCTTCTCAAGGTCACCTCTTTAGTTTCACCTCCTGTCACCGGAGTATATGTTACAAGGTATTGCTGTACTTTGCCAGGTGCTGAACTCCAAGACAATTTCAATGAGGATGTTGTAGCATCAGAAACTCTCAAGTCTCTTGGCCTCCCCAAAACTGCATAGGATATAATGAAAAGCATTAAAGAAATAGAAGTAATGTCTTGAAAGAGGAGTTTACTACCTTTAAAACTTCAGTTAAATATTAGTGGTCTATACCAGGCATCAGGAAACCTGGCTCTCCAGATGTTCTTGGACTTCAGTTCCCAGAAGCCCTGATTAGCAGGTGTACTGACTTGGGCTTCTGGGAACTGAAGTCCAAGAATACATTAAGAGCCTGGTTTGCTGACCCCTGGTCTATTCTATTAATAACTACACAAGGAGCATTTAGAAATGTGATCAACTGATAAAAGACAATGCTTTAAAATGACCAAATATGTCAGAAGGCTAATATAGTATAAACAATCTGGAGAATGGCATCTTAGTTTAGTGAACGGAGAACAATAACTACACTTTAGAAAGCAAATGACCCTTGGAATAGAATTTAACAATTCAAGTTATATTGACCAATGCTGCACTAACAGATGCCAGCTGGTGGGATAGAACTTGCTCTTTCTCCCCTCTACTGCCCTCCCCCTCACTCAATTCAGAAGGTTTCTCAGTCCACTCGTAGACTCAGTTTTGTGCACATACAAAGGTCTACATGGAAAGAGCTCCTCTACCTCCTTGGTTGCCATAATAAATGTCATTTTATCAGAAGAACTATCCCATTGGATATTGGCCATAGAGAAACATAGTGTCTAAAAGTAAATGAAGAAGTGGGATGAGTCTTTACTGAAGCCTGAAGGACTGCTAGAATCCTTTCTACTTAAACATGAAGTTGTTGAGCTAGACTTAATTCAGAGTGAAGCTTTTACATGTAAAGTATGCATACTGCCCAAACTTGTTTTTAACCAGATGGCTGTCACACAGATATGTGCTCCAGGAGCCAATAGAAGTTACCACTGCTTCACATTATTGTTAGCTGACATGTCACCCCATCTTTTCTCCTAAGAGCTGAGTGAAAAGTCCTTACATTATGTTGACTGTTTACCTTCTTCAGTTTTTCCATGGCCTTTTAGGGGATTTCCAACCCCAGACTGGTAGTCAGCAGAAATATTCACTTCATATCTTGTATCTGGCTTTAGATTCTGTAGTGTGGTTGCTCTTTCATTAGCTGGAGCAGTTACTTGTCTTCTCTCTCCACCAGCAACTGGTCTATATGCAATTATATATCTGAGAACATTCCCTGGAGCTGGTGACCATCCGACTTTAAAACTATCTGTTGTTTCATCAGTTACTCTTAAATTTCGTGGTGCTCCTCTGACTACAAAAGGAAATAAAATAAGCACAGATGCAAAACATTTAGTTTTGGTCAGTTCAGTTCATAGGAAGAAAACCACCACAGTAGTTTGGCTTGGAATCCAAATGTCTACAGAAGTACAAGCTTTCCCATGCCTTAAAACAGTTAAGGAATCAAATCCTGATGTGTATTTTATTGCTTTATTATGCAAACAAAAGGGAAAGACCACTCTCTGTTTCTGACATCAACTGTCATTTGTTTAATGTATTTGCTACCCTTCATTGTTTCATTATAACATTTACTACTTTATTGTTTTTCTTATTATTCATGTTTTTCCTATTCCATTGTGTTTTTGTTATATTTTAGATAGTACCCTTTAATACATAGGCCAGTATATAAACACTGTTAATGTTGAAATAAAATTTAAATTGACATACACACATTTTAAAAAGAAATATTGTTCCTTCACATTTATTGGAGACATGCGCTCTAATTGAATATAATGCAATGTATCCACTTCACATAGCCTGAGAGTATTATTGTTCTGGGGGAAATGAAGAAGACTGTGTAAATATAAGATTCCACAACACTCTAAACATATAAACCAGATGATGACCTGCTAAAAGAATCTAACCAGATTGCCAACATGCAGGACTAATTATACATAAATCACATTGGGGTAAAGGGGAATACTTGTTTACAATGTTCATTGAACCCACTCGAAAGACTGAACAGAGACTGCGCTGCACCAGAGGATAGTCAGAAAGTCCTTCATATTTGGTCTTTTATATTTAAAAGTTTCAATCTCAAAGGAAAGGTGACCTATCCCCAAACATACAAACTATTCAGCGTACTGAGTACTGTTTTAATCCCTTAAAGGGTGTCAAGTAAGTTTACAATAGAAGCACGTCCAAACTAGAATGATATGTGTGTAAGCAAATAGAATATTTAGAAATCTCTAGAATAATCAAAGAAGTAAACCCAGGATACTAAAGTATGAAAAGCTTAATACATATTACTAGAGTTGCAAAGATGTGCTGTGACCCTTTGTTGTCTACTTGCAGACTATGTGAAAGGAAACAGCTGTTTTTTAATATTCATTAAATTTTATTATTATAATTGTATGCCAGGAATCAAACTCCCAAATTCTGGTTCCTCAGTCAGATATCTAAACTAATGAACGATCCCCATTTCACCATTCCATTATTTAACACAGATCAAAAGACTGCTGTTAGAAGAATAGCTTGCTGCCACACTGTAGACCTCTTTATATGCTGTTAGTTGAATGTAACGCCTAAATTAACAACAGAAATCCAACTCTTGCCAAAACCTAAAACTACTCTGCTCAATCAGATCAACACTACATCGTTCTAGTAACAATTCTGAGGCTCTCACGTAAACAACTTCAGGAGGGAAGAAACATCCCACCGCAACAACGTCTCATGCACCCGGTCGTCCCAATTCACAAGGGCACCTCCTTACCGTTCCCGAGCCTCTTGCTCTGCACTGGAACTTAACCCTTGCATCACCACTTCTGGGAGAACCAGGGAGGTTAAAAGGAACTCTTACTATGCTCAGGCAGTAAGGCCTTTGAACATAGAGCAAAACAAAGGAGGCTTCTGGTAACGTAGCAAGCTAAGCTTCATGTGTGTGTGTGATAAGAAAAACAACAATCTTCAAAGAGAAACAGCTGTTTTATTCCATCAGGTTCATGTAGGAAAGTTCATGGAAAAGCAGAAATCAAAAGGTTATATCCATAAGATCAGTCCAGTAAACAGTCCAAGATATTTAGGTAATCATAATGAAAACATGCCAGCAGACAATCCGGGGTCCTAACTTATGGAGAAGCAGAGTAATCCCATACCAGCAAACAGAGTTACAGTCCAGGGTCTTACGCCATTGAAAATCCAGACACGTACTAACTCTCACTTCTCTGCAAAATGGAGAATCTGCCATCAGGTGGGACAGCTTAGCCAATCACGTATCAGCAAGCAAGAGAGAAAACTTTCTCACAACAATGGTTGTTTACCTTTATGAAAAGACACAACACGGCTAGGCTCTGCTAGAGAGATAACAACCTAGGAACACTGAAATGTCAACAAATCATCGTGGCAGTCTTGTAAGGCACACAGAGGGAAATATGGATTTCTATGAGGCCTAGTTAAAAAAATAGCAATTTCAAGCCTTGGGAGACATTAGGAAATAGGGTCTATTTCCTGACAGAGGCCAATCTTGATAGAGCAGGGGTCCCCAACCTTTTCAAACAGGTGACACACTCTCAGTCAGCTTCGAAGGCCAGACGGCCATTTTGCCTGCCTGCACAAAGGGGACGGTCATTTTGTTCCAACAGCTTCAAATGTGTGGCCATTTTGTTTCTTGGATGCCCTTGGAGGGTGGGGCCCATATAAAATGGCCTGCGGGCCTTAGGTTGGGAACCCCTGAGCTAGAGCATGTGTTCACAACTGAAACCAAGATGTTTCCTTTTATCCAGACAATGAAAGGCTTATACCAGTACAAGCAGTGACAAAATGTGACAAAAACCCTCTTTTTCTGGGAAGGAAGGATTTTAAAGCTAATATGATTTTAATCACCTTCTGTGGGGTTTGTTTCTTTTGCTTTGTACCAGTTCAGGCATTCAGAGTTCTTCAACAGGAAACTTCTAATTTAGCACTAATCTACCATGAAGTCAACAAAACAAACCACAGAAATTCAAACAATGTAAATCCTTGCAGGCACATGCAGGTGGAGACTGGGGAGCTGAATGGTGGTAGTCTGGTCAAGTTTTCCTGCTATGGTACTAGAGTAGTCCACACTGCCTGTGACTCAATGCCAATTGTCAGGCAGAGGTTAATTAACCTGACAACCTTGCGTACTAATGGCCATGGGTGGTGAAGTCCACAGAAAGGGTGATGGTCCCCAAGTAGATTTAATTCCACTTAAATCCATTGTGATGGAAGGCAGGAGCTTCATCAATACTGGCCTGGGGCTAATGAGAACTTTGTGTGCAAAAAGAATTCAGACCAGAAAGTGACTTGCATAATTGGATCAGTGGTATGGATGTCCCGCTGCAATGCAAAAGGCAAATGGAACCCCTCTGCATTATATTTTCAGGACAATCTTCATGAACTGGATATGACAGAAGAAGAGGAGGAGAAGGATATGTGGCAGCAAGACAAGCAACAGGAGGGATGGTCAAATAGCTTCAGGTGAACAAGCCCCCCACTGTTGCCAATGCACAGTAGTCAAGAGCCTTCCTGCTTTGCTCTTTGTTCCCCTCCCCACCCCTCTGTCTCTGAGTGTGTGGGAGGAGGGCAGAAATCCCTGTAAGCAATTTGCTAAAATGGCAACATGTTGCACCAACTCATACAATGAGCCACGTATCAAGAGGAAAGAATGGAAGTTGCACAATAGGAATTTTATACCTTCTAAAGTTGTTTCTTCCCCATCCAATGAAGGACCGTCACCATCTTCATACTCTGCAATCACACTGACAGCATATGTGGTTTTTGGTAGTAAGTTAGTAAGAACTGTATTAGTAACTGGAGCTGGTACAGAAACCATGAATTCCTCTTCACCAACAGCCACTTTATACTTGACAAGATAAGACAAAACATCAGGTCCTGCAGGAGACCAGTTAACTCTGAAGCTGTAAGAACCCACTTCTGTTATCTGCAGATTCCTTGCCGGTAAGTAAGCTGTTGAAAATAAAGTCTAGTGAGTAAAATTAAGCTCTAGAAACGCATGTGAAACAATCAGCTTCTATAAATACAATATTTTCTTGATGGCAAGACTACCTAAAGATAATAAATTATTATTATTATTATTATTATTATTATTATTATTATTATTATTATTATTATTATTATTATTATTATTATTATTATTATTATTATTATTATTATTATTATTATTAAAAGGACAAATAGGAATTCAAGCCATTCACTCCCATTGGGCTGCTGGGCAGAGGGGTGGGACAAACTCTGTGCTGCCCTAGTCAAACACTACATTTGTTATGCCACATTGGCCCTTTGTAATTCAACCCAGAAAAAGTCAGAAATTCTAACTACTGTACTATCTTTCTGATTTTCTGCAACAAAAGTCCAGATTTTACAGTTTTGAAAACTTAGGTTGCACTGTCAAATTGGAAGTAGACTCTTGTATGCTTCACTTATAGTGAACAACAGCAACATGATTTCAGATACTGTATACACCAGGGGTTCTCAACCCATGGCCCACAGGCCAGATCCAGCCTGTGGCACCAAATCATCCAGCCCCCACCCTAACTCCAGCCACTGACGTAGCTGCTGATGCCTCTGGCGGAATCGGCTGCTGACTCATTTACAGCCACTGTAAACACATTTATGACAGCCATAAATGGTGGAGGGACAACCAGTCTGGGCCCCTCAACTGTTCAAAGGGGCACAACACAGCCCACAATTTGAAAAGGTTGAGAACCCCTGGTATACACTCCCACTGTTGATGGGAAACTGTGCAAGATTAATATGTCTGCATAACTTCATCAAGCCATAAAAGTAGCCAGGAAGATGACTAAGACAAATCATAAGCCCCTTCTTTACCTGGGACAATGCTAAATTATTTTCCCTCAGACAATGACAACAACAAACCACTGACTTACGCAGACACAACTATGGCCTGTAGCATCTAGTGAACGTTTAAAGACACTGTCTACAGCAGAGGTACTCAACTTTTTAAAGCCAGGGGCCAGGTCACGTTCCTCAGACAGTTGAGGGGCTGGACTGGGGGTGCCCCCCATTGCTGCTGCCACTTCTGCCACCAAAGTCAGCAACCACCCTAAGCCCAGCCCAGCCCACCACATGCCACTCCCACACACGCAGCTCCCCTGCTTACTGGCCTGGAGAAGCTGAGTGGCATGGGTGAAGGACTCCCTTGCAGCCACTGGGAATGCATCTGCAGACACCAGACACACACACACACACACACACCACAGCTGCTGGAAATGCATTCACAGCCACCAAAAATGCATCTGCGGTCACTGGACACCACACACACACACACACACACACACACACACACACACACACACACACACACACACACACACACACACACGGCCACTTCTGGTGTCAGCTAAAGTGGTAGCTGCAGTGAGGGTGGAGGTGGTGGATTATTTGGTGCCATGGGCCAAATTTGGCCCATTGGCTGGAAATTGAGAATCCCAAATCTACAGGTTCACCCAAGATATTTTGCAGTAAGAGGTAACAGACAACATGGTAGCTCTTTCCACACCATATACAGATGTTGACCATACTGGTAGCTGAAATCTTATATCAACATAGGCTATGGGCTTGAATCTTCTATTGCAGCAGGTTTACTTAGGTTTCACAGGAGAGGTCAGGCACAAAACACAGCCCTTTCCTCTAAAGTTTTCATGCATTCTTCAGCACCTGCTGCCAGAGGCAGTTGCTTCTGTTTGTCTAATGGTAAAACTGGTGCTAACTGTCTATATGATGTTCCACTATTCAACACACAGTTGCTAAAGTCCCATTTTTAATCTAGTACAGCGATGGCGAACCTTGGCACTCCAAGTGTACTTGGACTTGAATTACCAGAAGCCCAAGTCAGCACTTCTGCTGATTAGGGCTTCTGGGAATTGAAGTTCAAGAACAGCTGGAGTGTCAAGGTTCACTACCACTAGTCTAGTAGATCACAACTATAGCAGGTCTGTTGAATCAACAGAACTTATTCAACACACAGTTGTTGAAATCCCATTGCTTAGTCTATTAGATCACAACTACAGTAAACTTGTTGAATCAATAGAACTTACAGAAGTGCTGAGTCACCAAATGCCCAGTGATTCAGTGGGCCTAATGTAATTGTGATTTACTGTGCTAAGCAACAGGATCTCACCCAATAAAAATTTGCTAAAGGGACAGAGAGAAACAAAAATGTGTGAAAGCAAAATTTATTGCTGGGGTTCATTTTGTGAAACATGGTGTAGTGTAGTGTAGCGTAGCATAGCGTAGTGTAGTGTGTAGTGTCTAAGGTTCAAACAAAACAGGATAATGGGAACAGCCACGTTTATTGTTCCCATGCTGGTTTCAGTCACATATTGAACTAGGGTGCATATGTTAAACCACCCTCTGTTCTGCAATAAACATAAGCAGCTGTTTGAAGCAGAGTTCTGGATCATTAAACATGTGGTTTACAGCCTGATTTTCCCTCAAAGGCTAGGCACAATTTGGAGTATTTGGAGAAGATGTTCAAATACTTTTTGTTCAGTTTGCAATGACTAGATTGCATCCCATTATTGCAAATTGATTGGAATTTTTCCCTTTATCTGCAAATATGACAAGCTGTGCCTGGCTTTATGAGGGCAAAACAGAGCACAAACCAAACATTTAATGATTCTCCCTGGAGGCCCTATTTATGCTTGAAGAAATCTTCACAAGTTCACATTTTCCACTAGCAATGTTCTCATCCACTGCAGGTCACAAAACAGAATATTCTGAGAATAGATAGTAATGGCTTTGGATCCTTAGGCTCCAAGACTCACTGGTTCTCTAGTTGTGGTCATCACTCTAGATGTAGCAGTATCTAATACAGCTAGTACCATTTGTCCCAGACTTGTTTCCTGGCAATTTTCTCTCTATCTTTCTACATGGCTAAAGCTGCATTTAGACAACTAAAAACACCAATTTTAAAAGCTGTATTTTTTAAAATCAATTTATGGTCACATAGAATAAGAATCAGTGTTTGTATCCATTACTTACATTTTTTCTTAATCTCCTGAAGTTCCTGCTCAATTCGTAGACAGACAGATTGAGTGAGCTCGAACGATATTCTTTGAAAAGCATCAAAGTCTTCAACAGTGTATACATGTGTTTCTGCTGGTGGTGTGGCAATTGCTTCCAATTCTGTCCGTACTGCATCCTTAACCCCTACTGCAAATATCTCTACATCTGAGTTCCGGAGCTTTATGGCAGGATCTTTAAAAGCATCTGATGATTTCCCATCAGTAATAAGAATCATAACCCTTGGAACATTTGGCCTTGCACCTTTGCCTGTGACGAACACCTTTTCCCTTACATAGGTCATTGCTTTGCCTGTGTTGGTGGATCCACCTCTGTAGGGAAAGGTGTGAATAGCCTGAAGTATGTCTTCAACTCTGTTGTATCTGTTCAAAGTAAACTCTGTATGAGGATCCCTGCTGTACTGGACAAGGCTTATTTGGACTTTCTGTGGTGAAATCTCAAAGCTTTTAACTAACACTTCCAAAAAGGCTCTTACTTTAACAAAATTAGCAATGCCAATACTGTAGGAGCCATCAACTAGAAACACAATGTCTGCTTTGACATCCACACCTTGTGAGCATTCTGTTAAAAGAAAAGAAAAAGTCATTTTTAACATTTACACAGCATTTCATATTATCATAATATTTATAATTATCCCAGTATTGCAATGATGTGATAGCTAAGAAATAATGGCTTGCCTCTTGAATTTACCAAGGAATTTACCACCACCACCACCACCACCGTAGGTCCTTGTATGGGCTTGAACTGTTAATTTTATTCCAGCCCTTGACTATGAATCAAATGTTTGACTTGTATTACAACAACAACAACAACAACAACAACAACAACAACAACAACAACAACAACAACAACAACAACAACAACAACAACAACAACAACAACAACAACAACAACAACAACAACAACAACAGGAGGTCATGGTTCCTCAAACTTGACTCTACAGATGTTCTTGGACTTCAACTCCCAGAAGCCCTAATCAGCAGGTGTACTGACTTGGGCTTCTGGTAATTGAAATCCAAGAACACATTGAGACCCAAGTTTGAGGAACCCTGCTATAGATCATCAAGACCATGCCCTGTCAAGGAGGCACAGTAGGGAAATGAACTCATAATTAAACTACTGACCTATCCGGCATCAAAGCCCACTATGAACCATTGCAACAAGCTACCTTTGAGCAGTTATATTATGTTTGTATTTCTAGACAGCAGATGAGATGCAATTTACTGCAAAAATGGAATACTGTACAGTAAAACCCCTACTTTTAAAAAAAACCTCCATTCTGTAGGCTTTTGCTTAAATCATATTTTTATGTAACTCAAAGCAAACCCATAGGAAAAAATATTTTTACGTAACTCAAAGCAACCCCATAGGAAAAATTATTTATGTAACTCAAAGCAAACCCATAGGGAAATGAATTTTTACATAACTTGAAGCAAACCCATAGGAAAAAGAATCTTTATGTAACTCGAAGCAAACCCATAGGAAATTGTGTAATTTGGGACATGGTTTTAGCACAAAATCATGAGTTCCAGGAGTTCTCAACCTTTTTAAGCCAGGGGGTGGGTCATGCTCCCTCAGACAGCTTTGGGAGCCGGACAGCAATTTTGCCCTTCCTCCACCACATGGTACTTCCAGGTATGGTGGAGGCAATGGGGGGCATATGAAATGGCCATGGGCCGCATCTGGCCTATTGGTCGCAGGTTGAGAATCCCTGGACTAGACCATAATTTAGGAAAATTATTTTTGCATATTACTCACTTTTCTAAACAATGATGTTTTGTAAGGTCTACCCATAACTTGCCACAACTAATTGGACCTAACTGACACAGTGCACTTCAATCATGTGCCTAGACTCATGCTTAACTGCACAACTGAGATGCACCATATGAAGACATACTTTCTATTCCTTGGAGTGGACCATGGGGAACAGGGAAGAGTATTCAGACAGCTTTCCATAATAAAGATATTACATGGTGTAGGAATTAAAGTGTAAATTTACAGGAAATAAAATCACTTTTAAAATTACTTTTTTTCTAAATCCCAGAAAAATACACATAAATAATCTCAGTATTAAGGATACTCTTAATACTCAGTATTAAGGATATCCTCTTGTAAGAAACAAACAGTTTTCAATAATGTATTTAAATGTCGATCCCAATTAGATGAAACTCACAGAATAAACTGTGGCACAAAAAGATTGGCCACCCCTGATCTACATAAAGCTGTTGGGGGAGGTCATCCACAGATTTGGAGTTTATTGTCATAAATTTGCTGATGACATGCAGTTCTATCTCTGCCTTACTTCTACTGTAGTGGATACAGTCCAGTGCCTTGAGGGTTGCTTTGCCTTGATAATGGACAAGGACAAATTAAGTTGAAACTGAATCTCAACAAGGAGGAGTTCCTGCTGTTGAGGGGGAGGGGAATGGTATTTGCTCAACTAGGGGCTGTAGGACTACTTTGGATGAAATTGTGCTCCCTCTGAAGGATTGGGTACACAGCTTCGAGGTTATTTTGAATCTGACAGTATGGAACATCAGGTTGCTCATGCAACCAGATGTTTTCCTTCCCCCTGTCTCTGTCAGATTGCCCAACTGTGTCCCTACATGAACAGAGAGTCCCTGATAATGCTGGCCCATGCACTGGTAGTCTGAAGAACTGACTAATGTAATGTTCTCTGCTTACGCTACCCTTGTCCCTGACATGGAGACTGTAATAGGTTCAGAAAGCTGTAGCTAGGTTGATTTCTGGGGTAAAGAGATTTGATCAAATCACCCCAGACCTGGCTGCAACAGTTTTCTGTTGCATACCGTATCAAGCACAGGGTGTTGACCTTAACATACAAATCCTTAAATGGCTTGGGACCTTGTTACCTGGTGGTGCATCACTTCCAAAGATCTACTGCCTGCATTATCCAGTCCTTTCAGATCACACAACTTCAAATATCTTAAAACAGAATCATTCAGAGAAGCATATAAGGATATTTCCCCTCATTGTTTTGTTATTTTATTTCTGGACTCAATGTTCTGCTGTTTGAAAGCTTTATAGATTGATTTTTATTTAAATTATGTTGCCACTGGAGGGAGAGTTGTGGTTTTTCTATTCTTATTCTTCTGTTTCATGCTTAGTTTAATTTATTGTTGTAAATTATTTTATCCAGATGGGGAGTGTGTAAATGTATTATATGAATTTAAAATACATTTATTTAACAGATACAGCTAAAAAGAAACAGAATTAAAAATGTGTCTCATACATCTTTTTGTTTAACCATCTCTTCTCAGGGTACTGTGCTTTTACAGAATTCAACTATCAATTTATAATAGTTCATTACACAAAGCAGTGACTTACCCACTTGAACTTTAACAGGCTGTGTTTTTTCCATTATTGTTACTGGCTCGCTGGAAGTCAGACCCTTTGTTGCATACACACTAATTTGGTATTCTGTGTCTGCAGAAAGATCCTTTACATTAAAAGCAGTAGTCTGAGGTCCTACACTCAGCGACTGCTGCTTGGCACCAGCTACCATTGGGATCAAAACAATTTTGTAGCCAGTTATTGTACTAGGAGATGGATACCAAGTGATTCGAATTGATCTAGATGATATTTGTGTGGCTGCAAGATTTGAAGGAGCTTCAATAGCTGAAAATTTAGAAACAAAAATCCATTTAGAAACATTTTTTTTTCAAGGGCAAAGAGATCCACATCTTATATTTAGGGGCAGGGGAATATAATCACTTCTACTATTTCCCTCCACAAAAAGCAACCTCTATTTTAATTTAACTTTACATTTGTAAGCTACCTTGACCACTATCTTTTGGGAGAAGGAGGGGGGTAATTAAGTACAATGCTAAAACAATCAGATACCACAGACGTGAAGAGAGATGTTTTTCAAAACAGCTTGACTTGGGCCTATCTAGAATACCATCACTAAGTAATGTATCTGAATGAAAGTTACTAATGAATCTGGTTACAGTTAGTGCATAGGTTTCCTATCTTGCTCATGTTATACAATAAAATGACAACAGTTCATGACAATGAGGTATTAACAGAGTAACCCTATACCAGTGGTGGCCAAACTAAGGCCTGGGGCCGGGTGCGGCCCCCCATGCCAATTCATCCGGCCCACAAAACCCTCGTCATTCCTGGAAGCGGAAGCAAAACGCACCCGTATGGGTGCATTTTACTTCTGCTTCCAGGAGCGATGATGGCTTCGTGGGCTGGATGAATTTGCATCAGAGGCTGCACCCGGCCCCCAGGCCTTAGTGACTGGCTCCCTGAATCACATGATCGGCCCATGGCCCAAAAAGTTTGGGCACCCATGCCCTACACACATCTACTCAGGATTATGTCCCACTGACTGCAATGGAACTTACTCTCAAGAATGTCATGCTTAAATATAGATTACAGCTTTGCAGAGGTAAGGCTCGTTTACAGTAATGGCACTTTCCCCCTCATTTGATGTGCAGGGATTTGATTTAGCACTGTAAAAGCCTTTTAACTGTGGGTTTTCACTAGTCTAGTTGGACTTCATGAAGGAAATCTCTTCAGTTGCTGATACTCCTGATAGTCTGCAAAGCTTGGAAAGCTCTTTCAGGCCAAGGGCCAAAACCAACTTCGGAGAGGTTCATGGGAGCCACATTCCAGGGGCCATATTGAGCCAAAGGAGAGGAAGGAAGATATTAAATATAGACATTTCAACTTAAAACTCTGAGTTTCCAGTAATTAATCTTCCAGAAGCTGGGATATTACCAAAAATAGCATTTACCATCTGCTCTGACTGTTTGTAGTTCTCCAGGGGTCCTGGCAGAGATCTTCCACAACACCTACTTACTACCTGGGTCTTTTTAAACACAGATGCCAGCTATGAACTGAACCAAAGATCCTTGAACACAGAGAAGTATATATTCCATTGCTGAACTACAATTCTTTCAAAAAAAATCTTCCTTTGTAAAGGCTGATGCCCTCAACGTGGTTGGACATTTATGCCAAGATGGAATGACTACTGGGATATGGTTTTTACCTTCTTCTCCACTGACCAGTTCACCCAGTTGTTCATCAACACCTGAGCACACTTGTGACACTATTTCATTCTGAATATCCACAATACCATCAAAGTTAGCCACATTAAAAACATGCTTCAAGGAGGGCTGAGATGCAATTAATTTTAGCTCTTTGGCATCTGCAGCTTTGATTCCTAGGAAAAGAGAAAAATGAAAAGAAAGAAGCTGAAATATGTGAGGGATTGCTTTATTTTCCTTGACTTGCTAAAGCTGTAGAATAGTCACTATTGCATTTTGGTATTGTTGCTGTTCAGTCAAATCTGACCCTTTGCAGCCCCATGAACCACAGTATGCAGGGACGCCAGGCACTATTGTAGCTATGGCTAGATATAAACCTGTTGGAGCTGAAAACCACTACTGTATTTATGGGTAGTTATAAACCTACTATAAACCCGAGTGCTGCATGATGGAGTGAGCACCTGTCTTTGTCCCAGTTCCTGCCAACCTAACAGCTTGAAAGCAAGAAATTGCAAGTAGATAAATAGGGACCACTACAGTGGGAAGGTAACAGTGTTATGTGCACTCCAGTGTCCAGTTATGCCTGCCACATGATGACAAAAATGTCTGCAGATGCAGACAGTGCTGGCTCTTTGGCTGCAAACAGAGATGAGTACCAACCCCTAGAGTTGATATTACTGGCTTTTGAGCAAGGGCAACTTTTACCTTTACCTTTACTATTGGGGCTGTGGTTCTTGATGTGCCTCAGTGGACCCTGAAACAAGGAAAAATCTGCCCATGGATCTGCCAGGCATAGTTTTCCTCTTCTGCATTCCTCAAACATATCAGGGCAAGTATAATAAGGATCTTTTGGGAGAAACTCTCAGAAGAGTCATCTCAATACTATTTACCAATTAGAGCAGAGTGCTAATTAAAACAGATTTAAAATACAGTAATACCTCCGATAACCTTTACCTCGGATAACGCTAAAATCGCATAACGTTAAGCAATCTGGGGAGGAGAATTGGATTGAATAATGTCAAGGTCCTATGGGATGGATCAGATAACAACCGCTAAAGCCTGTGCGGTTACAATGTATCTTTATGGAGCTTTAACCTTATCTGATCCATCCCATAGGATTTTAACATGCATCGGATAACACTAAAAATCGGATAACACCAAGACTTGTGGAACCAAGTCTTAGCGTTATCCGAGGTATTACTGTACTGTATTTGAGTCTCTAGAAGTCTGGAAAAGTTGCTTTTTGGAACTGACCATGATAGTTGGTTAATTCTCGGAATTCTAGTCCCAAAGGTTTAATTGTTTTATTTATTTATTTATAATTCACATTTATATAGTTGCCCACTCACCACAACGTGGTGACTCAGGTCGGCTTACAAAGTTAATATACTATCACAAAATAACAATTTCCAAGTCTCTGAAATATTGACTGAAATCCTGTTGCACAGTTACACAAATGGTGTAACCTTTAGAGATGATTGGCCATATGCTGAGGAATCTTTAGATCTTCTCTGTTGTATACCAAGTCATCTGACGCAGTATGCAGCAGATTATGTCTATGGAGATTTCTTAATGCCAATTCACTTCAAAGCATTACACAGTTTGCATAACTGAACAACAGGAGTGCAACCATTGAGAGACAGTCCCTGTCTGAACAAAGCTATTTTGATGTTTTTTCATTTCACCACTATAATTCAATATTATAAGAAAATGGGGAATGGCTTATATATTGTCCAAGTGTTGTCAATTAACTGGTAAGTAGACCTGATTGCAAGCAACTTGCACCAAAGGAAAGTTGGAATCCTACAATAAACACAACAAACAAGCTTGAGTCTTCAGCCTCAAAAGGTTTTGGTATAAAGTCCAACATACCCAAGGAAAATACTTCAACTCCTATGTTACGAAGTTCTCTTGCAGGTATTTCTACGTCATCTTGTGATTTCCCATCCGTAATGATCACTGCCACTTTGGGAAAGCCTTTTCTTGCTCCAGCAGACTCAGTGAATGTATTCTTGATCAGATAATCAATAGCTTCTCCTACAATGCAGATAATTTATTGTGACTTTCTTATCCATAAATATTTCTGGCTTAAAATGAGTTCACAATTGGAAAATAAAGAGATACAGTACTACCAACAAATCGATTTATTTATAGCACCAATATACTGCCTAATTTAGTACAAAGGAACTACTCATAACAGTGAACATAATATATACATAAATTACAAATAGAAGCAAAATAATAAAGTAAACATTGCAATAAACATTGCAAACATTACAATAAGTCCCAAATAAATCTAGATGGAGACAGACAGCAATGTGCAGATAGGCAAACTTGTAACATTATGAATTCAAACAGAAAAACAAAAATAGTAGGACCCTAAATTATAACCCCCATTTCTAAGAGAGAATTTCCATGAAAGCTTCTCTACAAAAAAAGGTTTTTTTAAAAGTTTTCCAAAAGCCTGAAGTGATGTGGCCTGAGGGATTGCAACTGGGAGATGTTTCGAAACAAAGGGGGCCTTCACCAAAAAGCCTCTCCTCATGGTATCACCCCTCAATAAAAACAATAAACACTTATGTTTTTTAAATCGTAAGATATCAAGTACATACCTGTCATAGTATTGCCTCCTTTGTATGGTATTCTTTTTATTGCCTCAATAAGATTTCTCTTGTTGAAATACTGATTTAAGTTGAACTCAGTCCTTGTATCGGTGCTGTACTGTACTATTCCAATTCTTGTCTTGTCTTCTCCAATGTCAAAAGCTGATATCAAGGTGACGATGAAGTCCAATATATAGTTGAAATTATTTCTGCCCACACTCCAAGAGCCATCCACAAGAAAAACTAGATCTGTAACAGCACTAATGGAACATCCTGGAATACAGTTTTTATATAATTGGAAACATGTAGCTGACACAGAAAATATAAACACAAACAAACAAACAACATGCTATCAGATCAATTCCAAGTAATGTTGACCCTCTTTGGGTTTTCTAGAAATACAGTATTCAGTGCTCAGAAGCAATTAACATTCCCTCCCCTTGGACTGTGCAGTTTCCCCAAGGATACATGGGCTGGTTCTTCAGTGAGGAACTGAACTCTCAGTCCCTGACCTTGCAGCCATATATCAAACTTACTGAACTCTCTAACCAGCATGTATTTGTGGGCTTGGCTGTAGTACAGCTCAGAGTAGCCCTTCTTCAAAAGAGTTGATAGTCCACCAAGAAGTCCTCCTCACTGATTTCTATTTTAATTTAACTTTACATTTGTAAGCTACCTTGACCACTATCTTTTAGGAGGAGGGGGTAATTAATTACAAAATAACTAATTACAGTAAAAACCTTGCATAAAGAGTGCCTTGCTTAGAGACTAACTTGCTTAAAGAGCAGAATTTTCTCTGGATGGTTGCCTTGCTTAACAACTAAAACCAACCAAAAACTCGCTTAACAACTAGATCGGGGTTCTCTCTCTCTCACACACACACACACACACACACACACACACCGGCCAGAAGTCACAATTGGTCACAATGGTTTTTCATTTAAAGAGCAAACTTGCTTAAAGAGCAATCCAATGGAACACCTTATGCTCTTTAAGTGAGGTACCACTGAAATTAAAACTCTGTTTTATAATATAGCATCCCATTAATAAGACAACTACTCACTTTGCAATGGAACCACTTCAATCTTCTTTTCTGTTGTCACTAAACTGCCTGTTTGAACTAGGATAATAGAGAACAAATGATCAAGAAATAATCAAAGAATAATAAACAGGAAGTATTTGGGATTGGAATTTAAGGTGGGGCTCCATAGAACTATTTTTTCTAACTAGAGGATCACCTCATGTTAGGAGACAAACCTGGAATAATATTACATGCCATCCAATTTAAGTGGGAATTGAAACCCAGGTCTACAAGTCCATGACTTTATTCATTACACCAGGGATTCCCAACCTAAGCCCCAGGGCTGCATCTGGCCAATGGTGCCATTTCATGTGGCCCCCCATCCCCTCCAAGGGCAAAATGGCTGCCTCTTTGACTCTGTTGGGACAAAAATAGTCACCACCATTGTGCAGGCAGGGCAAAATGGCCGTCCAGCCCTCGAAGCTGACTGAGAGAGTGTGACCCAGCCCCCAGCTTGAAAAGATTGGGAACCCCTGCATTAAAATATATTAGGTATCGACAATCTGCAAACTTGAAATATAGTCATGTCTTCTCCACTGAATCATACCTAGCAGACCAAGATTCAGAAGTGCTGAGTACCAGATTTTGAAACCATTCCTTTTCAGGAATACAGCTCTTAAGATATCCTTACCATAACATTCAAAGGTTTTTAAGAGTACATTAGAAGAAATAATTTTTTCTTCTTTAAAAACATGGTTTAAAAGGGTAAACTACCCTTCCACCTTCTAGTGGCTGGTATTTACTTATTTTGTTTAAAACTATTCAGAGGCTTGGGGTGCTACGAAGGGGGACCTCAAAACATGGCACAGTTGCCACCCAGTTCACTCAGAAGGCACAGGAGTGCTTTCTGAGCCAAAAAAAATATAACCCAATAAAATTACATAAAAATGGGAGGTATGGAGTCTTAGGAAGCTAAAAAAACAGCCTCTGAGCCACATGAAACCCACCCCTGCCTCAAACGATTAAGAACTAGACTTCTGTTACATATCTGGTAATGGATTAATAAAGATTAACTGATTATCTGGTAATGCCCTTGTGACCATCTCCATCCCATCTGAAATTCAGATTAATTTTATGAACTTACTTGTAAGTTGGCCAGAGACAGATATACTTTCTTCTCGAGTATCATATGAACTTATTGTTACAACATATTCAACATCAGGTTTGAGGTCAGTTAGCAAAGTTTGGGTAGCACTATGTGCTAGGGTAAATTCTCTTGTAGGTCCATCTGCAATTCAACATACATAGGATAAGCCACTTTTGAAATCTCAGAATGATACTCTTACAGTTCAAAAGAATAAAAAGAACTAGAATCCCCATGGTGCAGTGATTAAGCTGCAATACTGCAGCCAAAACTCTGCTCATGATCTGAGTTCAATCCCAACAGTTTTAAGGTTAACTCAGCCTCCCATCCTTCTGAGCCTGTTGAGGGCAAACTGCTAATTACTTTGTGAACCATCCAGAGAGTGCTATAAACAATAAGGAACGGCGTGTAACTGTATTCACTACTGCTATTGCCTATGCACTGCAAAAGAAATTCAGAAACATCATAGTCATTTGCTTCTTTATGTAAGTTACTACTACTGTATGTGCTCAACAGAGAGTTCTCTGAGCATTTTTCAATAGAGTAAGCAAGCCTATTGAGGCTTCCAGGGTGCTGTACTGCAAAGCAGAGCAAAGAACTGCATCCTTGGCAGTGCTATAGTTTATCTAACACTTCTAAAAAAATTAAACCATTAATGTACTGTACTGCCCATAGGAAATGGCTGAATCCTGTTATATCCACCAAAATCAAACTGTGCAGCAAATGGCCACTAGTTAAAAAGTTGAGTCTTATATTTCTTGCCAGAAATCAGTTGCATGATATACTGATGAGAAATATAAGCACCAGCTTCTTAGGTAAATGTAAATGTCACCCTTGCTCAAAAGCCAGTCATATCCAACTCTAGAATTCAGTGCTCATCTCCATTTATAGCCAAAGAGTCCGCGCTGTCTGCATTTGCAGACGTTTCCATAGACATGTGGCAGGCATGACTAGACACTGAAGTGCACTGAATACTGTTTACCTTCTCACTAAAGTAGTACCTATTTATCAGCTTGCAATTTCTTGCTTTTGAACTGCTAGGTAGGCAAGAGCTGGGACAAAGGTGGGAGCTCACTCTATCGTGCAGAACGTGGGTCTGAAACTACTGGCCAGTCAACCATCCAGTCATCATTTCAGCATCTTAACCACTAACCCACCACAGTCCCTCTATCAACTTCTTAAGTGATGTCAATATACCACTTGACTTTGGAAATTATTGACAGGATTCTGGCCTATATATGTCTGAATGATTGGTCAGGCATTACTAGTGGTTTTGTAGGAGGATTAGTTACTACCAGACTTTTACATAGCAAGTCACTGTCTCATGCCTGCAACTAAAGCCAGACCTACCATCAGTACAGTGAGGCACCTGCATTAAGCCATACTGTTGGTAATTTATTTTTTACAGTACTCAAGGTGCTTGGGATGGATATTGTGGCTGCCTTTGGGAGAATACCAGGCATGACGAGGAATGCAGGGAGTTTGGGATGGAGAGTGGCAGATGAAAAGCAGTACCACATACAGCAATTGGAATAACTGCTATCTGGAAAGGAAAGGATTGCTATCTGGAAAGGATTGCTGAAATTCTTAGTCAGCTGCATGTCCTCTACTGTGTAGGTAAAGGCAAATGTCCTCCCTTGTTCAAAAGCCAGTAGTATCTGACTTTAGGGTTCTGTGCTCAAACCATTTTTATAGCCAAACAGCCAGCACTGTCTGCATCTGCAGACATTTCCGTGGACATGTGGCAGGCATGACTAGACACTGGAGTGCACAGAACACTGTTTAACTTCCCACTGAAGCAGTAACTAATTATCCAACTGGAATTTCTTGCTTTTGAACTGCCAGGTTGGCAGGAGCTGAGACAGAGGTGGGAGTTCACTCTGTAGTGCAGTACTTGGGTCTCGAACTGCTGATATTCCAGTTGTCGAGTTCAGTGTCTTAACCACTATGCCACCGTATTCCCCTCCTCTACTGTTTACTACTAAGGAATTATCAGCTCTTCTAAACAACTAATGCTGCAATCCTATACAAAATAAGCTTCAGTAAATGCAATATGCCTTATGTCAGACACATCTAGGATAGCATGAAAGTACAGATTCAATTTTTGGTGCATCCAGGATGTACCTATCATATATTTTAAATGTTATTTAGATACTCCACCCCAAATTAATAAGGGGAAGCGATGCAATTGAACAAAATTGCATTACAGAATTTTTGAAGGACACCAACACTTACCAGTTGCAGGTGTCACTGTTATCCTGTAACCTTCTATTGGATCAGAGGGCCTTGTCCATGACATTCGAACAGTATGTTCATCTACTATTGTAAAATTCAAGTCTGATGGTGGATTAACTGCAAAAGATTTATACCAAGCAAGAGTATATTTAAGAAAATGAACAAATTGATTTCCTGTAAAAATAATAATTAAAAATTGTTTTTAGCAAAGCTGTCTAAAATAATGTCTTTGCATAAATTTGTTTCCAACAAATATAAATATATGTTGTTGGCAAAGGAAGAATACAAGCTGATGGAATATGACAACACATCAAAGAGGGTACGCATTACAGAGGACAGCACAAAACATTTGTTTCTTGAATTGCCAAGTCATTCAAGAATGGCCAGCAAAATCAAGCAGAATAGAAAACACATTTGAATACATGTACAATGAGTTTACAGATAATAACTACATATGCAAACAATTCACATAACAATTAAAGGAATGTTTATCAACATGCTGGGTGCAATTTGTAAAAAGCATGCCAAATCACAACCTGCTTACAACATCATGAGATCATTTGATAATAAACACAATACTCCTTTAATAAGACGTCAAAGAATTAATCTTTCTTTGAGGTATTCTCTCTGCACACTTATCATTTTAATGATTTTTCTCTCTTTTTTTTTACAAAGACACATGGCAGAGAAAAAGAGCAAGATGTATTTGATAATGCAGGGGAAAAATTGAGTGATTTGTTGCTCAATTTATATCGTGCACATATTACGTATCTGTATTTAGTTTGTTTTTGGACTTACCCCTTAATTCCCCCCAAAAGTGGATTATTTTATACATGTTTACACATAAAATTGAGAATCAAGGGGTTAACAAATTATAAATTATTTCCCAACACATCTGAATTATTACACAGAACATTTATTTTAAATAAAGCCCCCATACTTTCTGGCTGTTTACACCAGTTTACTGTACTATTCATGAGGTGTAAACTATAATTTAACATTAGACTGTTCGCTTTGCAGCAGGTGTACCCATACTAAGGAGTGGCATTTTAATCCAAAATGCCAGTATGGTGTTTCACACAACAATGGTTAATTATGGAAAGACAACATCAAGGTATATTTATAGACATTTATTTATAGAATGCACAAGGAAGGAGGGAACACAAGAGAGAGGGCATCAGTGATCTGGACAAATGATTGCAAATAAATGTGTGGGAACTAGTGAGAAGATGAATCGAACAGAAAGGAAGTTTACATACACTATCTTGCAGCATCATGCATGTAGGTAAATATATATATATGAAAAGTCAATTTGATGATTATTTTTACTTTTGTTTAGCTTCCCACAAACACAAAAGCTTCCATGTACGAGAATCATTGTGCAAAGACGTTTCATAAAAATATTTTATAATGATATTCTCATGTTAAACCATTCATGCTGAGTCATGCAGTATCTGGCCGATTCACTGTCAGTGCATGGTGCGAGTATTATAAATAACTATTTCAACAGATTTAACAAAGGCAAATGAGTTTCTTTCCTTAATGCTTCAGATTGTGTAGAAAGCATTGGGGGGTTAGCCATATCCTGCGATTTTCTTGGAAAAGGTCAAATTTTTGCTTAATTTAGTCTTTCATTTTTTTAAAAAAAAAATAGAACTTAACTCAAGAGTGGATCTTTGGGAAATCAGTTGTGGAATATTAACTAGATCCAGATAATCCACTCAACATCTAAATTGGTGTAGTACTATTGACTTCAAAAGCACTTCAACAGAATGCACTGCAAGCAATTTAATCACAATGTATATAAAATCTTGATACCACTGAAGTGAGAGAGGTTGTGGATTTAAGTAGCTATTACACATATATGGTCATTTCCAATGAAAATTGAATAATATGGCTTTCTGCTATTGCTAATAGTAGTGCTAGAAAAAAATGTTATTTTTTTCCCCTATTATCCATACACAGGCAGTGAGATTAGAATATTAATGTGCATGCACAATTGAACTCTCCATTCTAGTTGAAGCAGTCGCTGATCTGCATTCAGAACTTAAGCAGATAGGTAGGTATCAACATCATGCAATAGATGTTAATAACAAAACACAAAAACATTAACAGAGAATACCATTATAAAATATTATTTCCAAAGCAATGGCTCAGGACAAATTTAATGCAAAGGCAGAGACAACTGACCTGAGCATGCTCTTTTTAAAAAATAAATAAATGAGTACATGGGGAAAAAATAACACTACCAACCTTGGAAGTAAATTGACCTGAAGCAGCAGAGGCCTTAGGCTGTAACTGCTGAAGGACAGCAGCAGCCCCACTTGATGATATCCAAATGGCCGGATTCCAGATCAACTGAAAAAACTAACTGTGGGTAAAAGTCTTTAACATTTCGTAGGACGGTCATCCGCTTTATGAAAACCCAGATGTGTCACTATGCATTTTTTAAAATATATGTATATATAATTCAAACAGTACTTTTAGGTTACATATCAGATGGTTATAGGGAAGAAATTCAATGCTGTAAGTGTGATTTGCACCATGGGGTCAAACCAAATATTAAAAGAGATTTGTGTTCCCTGTAATTAGCCCACTTTCCTCCCAGAATACAACTAATTTCAAATTAAGGCCAATCCAGTGGTGGGATTCAGCAGGTTCACCTCAGTTCACCAGAACCGGTAGCAGAAATTCTGCCTGGCCCCGCCCATCCAAGTTTTGAAATAAAGTAGTCCTAATTCGGGTGCAACACAGGGCTTTCCCCCTGGCCATGCCCACCATAACACGCCCACAGAGAAGGTAGTAAAAAAATTGAATCCCACCACTGGGCCAATCTTACCTTCCAATTACCAATCACATGACAAAGAATGCAGGAATGTAAGAAATGGAGGCGAAGGAAAATTTGAGTGTGATGAACGGGATTCTTTCACTGCTTGGGGCAGCATAACTTTCAAATATGATCTAAATGTATCACTAATTTGACCCATAGTCATAACATAACAGGTGTTCTTATGTGTAATTACGAAGAGGTAATTTTGAGTTTGATAATATAAATCAGGGATTTGGAACCTGCAGCCCATGGGCCGAAGCTGGCCCATGGCAACATTTCATGTGGCCTACATCATCACCGCCACCAGAAGCAGAAGTGGTCACATTTATGACAGCCGAAAAATGTGTCCGCAGCTGTCATAAACGCATAAATTATGCCGTAAAACGCATCTGCAGCTATTATGAATGCATTTTACAGCAGCATTTACAGTGGTGGGAACCACCGGTCCTCAGCTGCCTGAGGGGGGGTGGTCCAGCTCACAACACGGAAAGGTTAAGAACCCCTGATCTACATTCTGTGAGACTTCCTTCCATGCTGTGGGCCTACCTCTGGAGCATATTTCTATTCAACAAACTTTTTTATTTCAGACTTGTTGGTGAGTTAAGTAATTCCCTGTTTCACAGGAAAAGGCATACCAAGATCCAAACAACCATGCATCTAGCTTTGTGGATCCAAGACTAGGAGGTTTCTGTTTCTCAAACAGCATTCCCAGATTCATCATACCAAGCTGCTTTTGAAACTGTTCCTGAAGCAGTTTGTGATGTGATACTGTGGTCTGTTGTGTTCAGAAAGTAAGTTTTAAAACATTTAAAACTTCAAAATTCCATCTTGCATGCACAAGCTCTTGGTCATGTATCAGGTTCTTTGGATCTAATCCTATTTTTCTAACCATAGAAACATGGATTTATATTTCAATAAGTAAATTCCAGAGGAAAAAATACAAAAAGTACATTAATAACATATAACACTCTAAGAGTCAGTTGTGTACATTTTTTCTCATATCCACGAGAATTCCCAGCTTCTCCTGTGTGCTTGTATTGGCTATTTTAGATCTTGCCAAAAAAATTGGCATCTGCTCTGAAATTTAAATAAAAAATCTGAGTATTTTGCTGGTTTCAACTACTGATATAGACTTTGTAGTTGCTACATTATGTATGTACTCTGTATTGAAGTTTTTTTATACCAGACTATAAGATACAGATGTCATGAAGGAGCCCATAGGTGGTGGTGGTGTTATCATTATTATTATATACCATCCTTTTGACCTATAGATAATTTCTTGGTACCTTAACAGACAGTACCATACCCATACCAAGAACTCATATGGGAACTATGTTATCTTCCTGCTATAAAAAACCACAGACCGTAAGTGGTGGTCTTTAGGGAAACTTCCCAAGTTTATCTTCCCAGTGTCTCGGACAAAGACCAGACAAAACTGGGACTGTGGAGGTGGCACCAAGACTATGATATATTGTGACAATATATTTCATAAATAAAGGGAGAAATGAACATAGGAAAGCATGATAGATCATGAGTTTAAAGGAGGATTAATATGGAGAAATATGTAGAAAGAAATGGCCTATTTAAAACTCATAGATGGTGAATAAAGTCCAGAACAGTTGGGAAAATATTTTTTTTAAGTACTGAGAAAATGTATAGCCCAAAATATTCACATGGCTATCTACTGTCAATAAAAGAAAGTAAAATTCTTATGGCCTCTTACAAGTTTTTATCAGTTTTGCTGGCATTTAACTCTAATAGTTTCCTTCAAGAATCACAGAAGTACAGCTTCCATAGTAAAAGCAATGCTCTTAAGCCAGTTTAATTCTATAACATAGACCAGGGTTCCTCAAACTTGGCTCTCCAGATGTTCTTGGACTTCAATTCTCAGAAGCCTTGATCAGCAGGTGTACTAACTTTGGCTTCTGGTAATTGAGGTCCAAGAACACCTGGACAGCCAAATTTGAGGAACCCGGGCATAGACCAATATTTCCCAAGCTTGGGTCCCCAAATGTTCTTGGACTAAAAATCCCACACTATTGCCTTTGCTGGACAAGATTTCTGGGACCTGTAATCTAAAAAACTCTGGAGCTGCAAGGTTGGGAACCACTGCCATAGACAATACCTTAGCAAAACAAGGGCTATTGTGTTGCCTTTCCAGCCTGTAATAACAGCAGGACCAAATTTGAAGTTGAAAAACACTAGAGTTCAGATTAACTGTTTTTTTAAAGCCAAGCCACTACTCTGAACTTTGTCTCACTGATTTTTGCAGTGATCTGGGAAGTGTGCTGCAAACAACCACTAGGACAAGAAAGACATTTGAGGTTATGTGCAGACCAGGCTTTCTCAAGGTTTTTGGGTTGCGGGCCTGAACATGCCTCCTGGACTGCTGATCGGGTTGGTCATGTGATCCCACCCAGAAGCAAAAGTAAAATGCGCGCACCACACATGTGCAGAAAGCATTTTAATTCCACTTCTGGGATTGGTAAGGGCATTGAGGGCTGGATGAATTGGCATCGGGTGCCGGGTTTGGCCCGCAGGCCATAGGTTGAGAATGCCTGGTGTAGACCTTCTATCTGCAGTATTTAACAGAAGCTAATTCGTTTTCTCTTTTCAGACAAGAAACAAAACATTTTTTAAAGGGCAAAAACATTGTGGTTGCTTTACAGGGATTCAAAGTGTCTCAGAGTAGTGCTACATTTGATGGCATAAAGGTTAGAGTCTCAACTATTGATCAGCAAATCTGAAAGAACAATTTCAGTGGAAGACGTGATGGAGGAATTGGTATCAGACATAGGAAAAGAGACAGAGGTTGGATTCTGAACTATGGCACAAGGATTACAAATCATCAGTAGAAGATCAGTCTACTCTTGTGGGAGAAAAATTGCAATAGTTTTCAGTATGCCAGAAGAAGGTTTCCACTCATTAATTGGAACCATTGTTTCTTTCCATGGTGGTCCCACATAAAGGAATCATCAGAAAGGCCTCCTCCACCCACTCTCCGCCCACCTTTTTAATTCCAAACAAAACACACAGGCAGCCACATTCTGTTGGAGTACTTTATTTTATAATTGGCTTAACAAGGGAAAAAAAGTAACCCACACATGTGTCTGTAATGTGTTCAAAGTACAAAGCAAAGCAATTAAGCACCAGGAGGGTGTATGAAAGTGCTCCAGGGGTTCTCCTGCTCATTAAAGAGACATTTCAAGTCTGCACAGGTGTCTTCTTTCTCCCTGAGCCCTTGGCTTCCAGCAGTGAGGAAGGGGAGAGAGGGAAGGAGAGAAAGAAAGGGGCCACAGAGGGCCGTTCCTCAGGGTATGTGACATCCAGTGTGGACAGCACACCAGAAAGACGACAAAGAAAAGGATGGAGAAGAACTCTCCAGCTGGAAACAAACAAACCACAAAAAGAAAGCAGAAGAAAAGAAAGGGATGCAGACAAAGTAGGTCACACTGAGAAATTGTTGTGGTTTTTTTTTAAATAAAAAAATCTAGTTCTGCACCATCACTTTTCAAGGAGTAAGGGAAAAATAAGGTTTACCTTCAGCCTCCGTTGCGCAGAAGAGAAGAGTCATACACAAAGCAGCAACAGCTGCTGCAGAGAGCCTTATCTTCATGGTTGTCTTTTTAAATCACAACCACATGAATGAATCTGTGAGAAGGAAAGCAAGATACATGGAATCAGCACCGATTACCAAAAACAATGGAAAGGAGAGTAGGATTCCTGTCCCTCCACACTACCTACTTATACATTCCTCTGCCCTAATCTAAGAGTGGAAAGGAATTACCTTGGATGCAATACAAGAATGTTTGTCCAATGCCTGCATGCAGTATAACTGATCATGGTCCCTAAATTATGATCATTAAGGCATTATGGCATGCTAGGCTAGACAGACAATGATGACACCTTTCAAACAAACACCTTTAAAGCCATTATGGATGAGAGAGAGGTAGTTACCAGATAGATTTCCTGCAAGAGGAAAGACAGGTAGAGAACAATGTATGAATAATGTGGTGTCCTAAGGAATGTATGGCCACTGGTGAGGGAGTTTAGCAACTATGAATACTGCAATTTCCTTTTCTTTGGAATTTCAGAGGTTATTGTTTCTTTTCTTCCTTCTCTCCTTTCATACCAATAGCTTTACCAGCAAAAGATGCGGGGAAACATGACAGCAATGTTTTCTAACTAATAAAATGTGGTGCCAGTTTAAAGAGAGAGGGCAAGGAGAACAGGTCATCATATTATTAAATTGAAGTGAGGACAAAATATTGTTCAAAAGGCAATTCCAAAATGTATACCACTCAAGCTTTAAAAAGGTTGGATAAAAAACCTAAAGAAAATGTGTTTCAATTCACAAACCAACACAACATGTCCAAGGAAGCTGAAATGCAGTGATTAATCAACTTTTCGAGATGTGCATAAGATATTTTTAAACAACTCATACAAGTGGATTTAATGTGCATTCTTGACTTCCACCCCTGCACACTAAAGAATGCGACCAAGGAAGCTGGGTGGAATATCATCTTTCCCATCCTTTCAAGCTCAAAGGAAATCCAGCAGCTAAATCTGAGCTTCAATGATTACTAATTCAGACATTTCTTGTCCTTTTCTCTTCTCCCCCCCCCCTTTTTTTTATACTGAATCAAGTCTACTGCTTTATTCAACTGGGATTAAGCTTGGCTTCTTTTCCACAACTGCTGAAGCACTTACATTACGGATGACATCAGATGTCTCAAAGTGGTTTGGAAACTGTAATAAATAACTAAGTAAGCAGTCTTCTTACAAACAGAGCAGCTCCCCATTCTCTGTCTCCCCACCCATAAGGTCTGGAACAAATCAGACACAAGGGAATCTAAGGGGCCAGTGAAACCTGATGCCCAAGTCTAGTACACCCCTGATACGCTACCCAGGTCATTTTGTCCAAGTGCAATTACAGCAAAGAGAGAACAGTTCCCGAACGTAAGGTGGAAAGTGAACAAAGAGAGATCATTGGACTGAAAGAAGCACATCTTTTGGGGTGCAAATCTTTAAACCAGTTCATCTGGAACAATCTTACTAAATTTTCTCAGTCATTCCAGAAGAGCTAATTACCAAACCCCACTCACTAGACCAGGAGTTCTCAACCTTTTAAGCCAGGGCCCGGGTCACGCTCCCTCAGACAGCCTCAACAGCCGGATGGCCATTTTGCCTTTCCTCCACCACATGGCACTTCCCAATGTGGTGGAGGTGGTGGGGGGCCACATGAAATAGTGCCAAGGGCTGCATCCAGCCCATGGCGATGGCCCATAGATTGAGAATCCCTGCACTAGACAATGCTTGAAATGTATGCCTTAGAAATTTAGGGAAATTAATATAAAACAAAGTTCGGGGTCCCTTAAAATCTCAGGTTTCATTTGTAAAAGAAGAAAGCTTTTTCATTCTTATAACTACACAGATAGGAATGAAAAGACATTCCCATGTGGTCTGCTAAAATCTCCTAAATCTGTCAGATGAGAAAAGCATAGTAGGACTGACACACTTTTAATTGTATTTATACATAGTCTTATCCAAGATGTAGTTGCTTGCCCTTCTTCATTCCTACCAAAGGAATAATTATTCAGATGTTTCTTTTGCAAATTCATTAGATTTATACAATTTATCCACACTGAAGGATTCTGCACAAAGATAAACTATATTATGTATTAGTAGGTATATCTTTTTGACTCCAGAATATACAGAGCTCTTTATGCATCAATCCACAATTTCTCTAATCTAGACATTGCCTAGTATCACATATTTATACACTGCTTTATACATATTAAAAATGGGCAGTAAAACTAAAAGATGTAATTTGGCACCAAGAAAGCCTTGGTAGTTTCTGCTCCTAGAACTTTATGGGTGGTTTTGAAAATCTACTTGCTCAAGATTTTTTTGGCATTAATCCAATACAAACGTGAACACCTTTAATCCCATTTGATTAATACTGTAAACCAATTCATACTCATTTGGGGGAACATTCATTCTTACCAGTGAACTTTATGTCTTAATAAACACAAATAGAACCCATCTGACAATGTACATAACTTTGCACTGCACTGTGGCCTTTCTACTGCAAAATTCTTTGGGAATGATAGAAGTAGCAATAGCAACAGAAATTATAGTTATATACTAAATAACTGGGCAGAACCATATGACTCTCTATCACTTGGCCAAGAACAACCATGGCATGTGTGGAAAGCTTTAAATAGACTGCATGAAGGGGTAGCAAGATCAAGGGCTAATCTGAGAAAGTGGGGTTTCCCTGTAGATGACAGCCTGTGTGAATGCAGAGAAATACAAACTATCTCCCATATGATACAATGCACACGGTGCCCCTCATTGTGCACTGAGGAGAGCCTTATGTTGGCAAGAGGAAATGCTGTTAACATGGCCCGATGTTGAGCAGATGTCATCAAGCCCTTTTTAATTCTATTTTGTTTTTTAGATGTGTTAATTTTAGCTTTATAATTACATGCTGGTGGTGCATCTGACATGTATAAAGAAAAAGTTGTAAATATCACCCCATAGTGCTAAGTGCATTCTCTGGGTGGTTCACAGGTTAATTAGGATTTTGCCCCCAACATGCTAGGTACTCATTTTTCCATCTCTGGAAGGATGGAAGGATGAGTAAAGCTTGATACCCATCAGGATTAAACTCACAATGTTTTGGCTGCAGTACAGCAGTTTAACCACTGTGCCACCAGAGGTTTTCTAAGGTAAAGTTCTCCCTTGCTCGAAAGCCTGTCATGTCCAACTCTAGGGGGCAGTGCTCATCTCTGGTTACAGCCAAAGAGCCAGCACTATCTGCATCTGCAGACTTTTCTGCATCTGCAGACTTGGTCGTGTGGCAGGTATGACTAAATCCCAAAGTGCTGTTACCTTTCCAGCCAAAGCGATGCCTATTTATCTACTTGCAATTTCTTGCTTTCAAACTATTAGGTTGGCAAGAGTTAGGACAGAAGACGAGTCTCACTCTGCAACACTCCAGTCTCAAAATGCTGACCTGCCAACTTTGATCGTCAGACTCATACACTAAAGCCATCATGGCCCCTTGGGAATGATAGACAGCCCTAGGTGTTTTTAACCATTTTACTGAGTATTGGATGGGTTTTTAAGGCTTCAGGATGTCCTCTTTTCTATCCTGAAGCAGTAAGTAGGAACCGATAAATAGAGTATGAGAGACAGGAGGATAAAACAGCAGCTAGCAAAGCTGCCCTAGAGTATCAAGCTGGCCTAAGTAGTGGAGAGGGCATGAGTCTTGAGTGTGCAAGAAAAGTATCTTAGACATGCTCTGATTTTTTTTCTTCCTAGTTTTCTCAGCATTACTTTGGCTTCCACTGATTAAAAGCACACAGAAAGAATGCTCAAGTCATTAAGCAATAATCTTTTAATTACCAGAGGGCTGCCAAGACCAAACCACATAGAATAAAACAGCTGGCATATAAATCATTAGGCAATTAACAGCCCAAGGGCAGAGACCTTTCATCACCACACCAAACTGACAAAACGTGAGCATACTGCCTTCCTTCTTCATCTTCCAAGTCTAGGCCAGCTAGCCACGTTAATAATCCTTTCGGATCCCCGACCTACCGACCGTCCATCCATCCTTTCTCACGAAAAAGGCTTTAACTCTTGAGGCGCGGGAGGAAACCAGACCAAGGGAAAGGCACGGAAAGGAGCCCGGAGGCAGAAATTGCGCCGTAGCCTGGGGGACGTTTTCTCCGAGCGCACCGCGCCATCTTTCGGCCAACAGCGAAATTGCCGGGCAAACAGGAAAATCGCGCACTACAGACCGTCTGCCCAGGTGATCCTGCTATAGCAGTGATGGCGAACCTTGGCACTCCAGCTGTTCTTGGACTTCAGTTCCCAGAAACGCTGGTCAGCAGAAGTGCTGATTGGGGCTTCTAAGAATTGAAGTCCAAGAACACCTGGAATGCCAAGGTTGGCCATCACGGGGCTACAGTAACAGAGCAGGCCATACTGCCAGCGACTCAACGCGCACCATCAGGCGGCTGTTAACTAATCTGACAACCTAGAGGACTGACGGGCCTTGGGTGGCAAAGTCCACAGGGAAGGGTGATGGTCCCCAAGTGGGCTACACATCCCTCTTGATGGAGGGCGGCAGCTTCATCAATCCTGGCCTGGGGCTGAGGAGGACTTGGTGTGCCAAGAGGACTCAGGACCAGAACGTGACTCGTGGAACTGGATCAGGTGTCACGCTGCGACGCAGAAGGCAAGTGAAAGGCCACTGCATTATATTGCCCCAGGACAATCTTCACAGCTGATCGCCAGGATCATCGCCAATATTCGGAATTGGATACGGCACTCAAAGATGACAGACCGTCAACTAGAGAGTGACTCTCTCTCTCAACCAGAGATCCGCTTCCTCCTCTCACACCATCCTCAGGCAATCTCTCTCTCCGAATCTCTCGACGAGGTCACTGATCTCCCTGCTCTCGCCTGTAAACTTCACGAGAGGGGTCTTTCCTTACGGGGTAGCCCTGAGGAAATGCTCGCCCTTCCTGGGGTTCGCACGGCCGGCACTCTCCGGACAAAAGAAGCGGAGCCTTCGGTCTGCTCATTGCAGAACCAAAAGGAAAGATTGGCCACAAAGACTTGGGGAGGAAACCTACGCCGAAGGCGCTTGTGCCCTGTTGAAGATCGGCGCCCCCCACCAAGCCAGCATTCACTCGCTTCGCACAGCTGGGAGGGGGGGTGGAGGGGAGATACTCCAGGCTATAAATCCGTGGGATTATTACCCGGAGGGGGGCGCCTCCTGGGGGAGATGAAGTCACGTCGGAAGAAACCCAAAGATCGACTGACCCGGTCCCCCTTTTCCCTCGAGGTCCTAAAATGAGCTGCTGCGTAATCAGCAAGAAGGACTGGAGCAGGGAGGGAAGATGCCAATAGAGACGGACGTGTGTGTGTGTGTGAATTCTATACGGCGCCCCGGAGCGCTTACTGCACTCTCTCTCTGGGCGGTGCACAAGTTGATTAGCTTTTGTCCCCCAACATGTTGGGTCCTCATTTTACCGACCTCGGAAGGATGGAAAAGGCTGAGTCCACCATGGCCAGGCTCGAACTCACAACCTTTTGGTTGCAGGACACCAGTTAACTTTAACCCCTGCGCCACCAGGGGTCAGTAAATACATTTATAGATTCACATATATATATATACAATAAATTATATCTATATCTATCTACACACACACACAGAGATTTTTAACATACAATCAAACCTCGCTTAAAGAGTGCCTCGCTTAAAGAGCAGAATTTTCTCTTGAATGTTCGCTTCGCTTAACAAATAAAACCAACCAAAAACTCGTTTAACAAATAAATCGAGGTTCGCAATCCCCCCCCCCCCACAATTGTTCATTTACAATGGTGTTTCGCTTAAAAAGCAAACTTGCTTAAAGAGCAATCCTGTGAAACGCATTATGCTCTTTAAGTGAGGTACCACTGTATATTTCTGCGCAGATCTAAATTATTCCATTGGAGAAACAATGGAGCGAAATCGACATAATGATAAGCCCCCTCTCCCCTCCCCCAATTACGCAAACTTCGTTAGTCTCTCTCTCTCTCTCTCTCTCTCTCTCTCTCTCTCTCACACACACACACACACACACACACACAGAGAGAGAGAGAGAAACCGTGTCTTCTTTCTGGGTCTTGCAGAGCACGCAAGGCAAAGTCACTAGTGAGTCCCCCAAAGACCACCTCCGACTCCCCAGAGATCATGGGACAGCAGTGGCTCGGTGGTTAAGAATCTTGCCTTGTTAGCTGGAAGGCCGGCCAGTCAGCAGTTCAAGACCCGTGGACTGGCTCCTGCCAACCTAGCAGTTCGGAAGCAAGAAATTGCAAGTCGACCAACAGGGACACACTTCGGTGGGGGAGATCTTGAGGACATTAAAGGAGTCCCATCCGGGCGTCCCCTGAGCGGAGTTCCTCCAGTAAAAATTTTTACAACCCAGAAAGCACCTTTGTGTGTTTCTGACACGGTATATTGCAGTGGTGGCTAACCTTGGCACTCCAACTGTTCCTGGACTTCAGTCAGGCCCGTTGCCAGGGTGGCCTTGGCCCACCCTGAGTTAGCACTTTGCCCACCCTGGCAGAGCGTGGTTTCCCATAGGAATGCATTGAAAAGAGGCGTTGTTGCCCATCCTGAAAAAGATATTCGCCCACCCACCTCTAGAATCCTGGACTTCGATTCCCAAAAGCCCTGATCATTGTGTGTGCTAACTTGGGCTTCTGGGAATTGAAGTCCAGGAGCAGCTGAAGTGCCAGGGTTAGCCACCATATTGTTATCGTCAGAGCCGCGCGTCTGCTCAAATCCAAGCTCCCACCATCACCACCCGCCAGCAACCTCCGCGCCGCCGTCCCCGCAGCCCCTCATCCACCCGAGATCCTGACCCAGCGGTGGCTCTCGTGGCAGCTCAGGTGTGAAGGGAGTCGCCCTCCTCCTCCTCCTCCTCCTGCAGCGCAGAGGGATTCCCCGGCTGGCTGCCTCCGCTGCGCGCGCATACAGACCTTGGGCTGAAGCGCTACAAGGCGAGGCGGGCGACTGGCTGGCCGTGAAGGACACCTTTAGTTTAGGGAAGTTGGACGGGAGCCGCCAGGTCTCGCTGCTCCTCCGACCAGGAAGGCTCTCCTTCTGCGAGTGGGACTCGCCTCGCCTCGGTCGGGCTCCTTATTAGAGGGCTGTTCCCAATTCCCAACTTGCCTGCCTCTCTCTCTCTCCCTCGAGCGGTTACGAAACGGCGGCGGGGAAAAGGTGGACAGCTGCCACCGAGCGCTCGCTCTCTCTCCCCCTCTCTCTGCGTGCGCCTCGCTCCTTCCCAGCGCAAGGCGAGAGTGAGGGATGGCGAGAGCGAGGGGGGGGGGAGTCGCGCCTTCTGGAAAGTTGCGCATACCTCGCCGCATTCCTGAGGCGTGAGGAGGCCCGCGCGAGCCCAGCCACAGCGAGCGGGGGGGGCGCGCGCACGCGGCTCCGGACCAGAGCGGCGGGCGGGGGAGGCCGGCCGGGCAGTTCGACGGCCCAGCCAAGAACGCGCGTCGCTCCGGGGCTCCTCCTCGGCTCCGGCGCCAAGCGGCAGCCGGCGCGCGGCAGTCCCTCGGCGGAGCCCTTGGCCAAGTGGAAGCCGCGGAGTGGCGGCCGGCGATCCGGCAAGCAGGGTTGCGCTTCGGAGAAGAAGAGTAGCCGCGGGGCGTGCGGCGTCCGGAGCCAAGCGCGGGGCGGCGGGGGGGGGGGCAAGCAAGGGAAGCTTTGGGTCTCTCTCTCTCTTCCAAATCCAGTTTATTGTAAAATAATCTCGTTTGGTAGTTCTCAGCCTTTTTCAGGGTAGGAGGGGGAAGTCCCTTGCTACTTTGGACACCATATATATAGCTGACATGTTGCCCATCCTGAAAAAATATTTGCCCACCTACTGTATGAATTGGCATTGGGAGCCGGATCCAGCCCACGGGCCATAGTTTGGGCACCCTTGAGAGAGGGGGGACGGAGAGAGAGAGAGAGATGCCCACTCACATCTAGAGAGAAGATAGATAGATAGACAGACAGACAGACAGACAGACAGATGTGGGTGGGCAAATATACACACACACACACACTGTATATATTTATCAGGGGTGCCCAAACTATGGCCCATGGGCTGGATCCAGCCCCCAATGCCAATTCATCCAGCCTGCAAAGCCCTCATTGCTCCCATACAGGCGCGTTTAGCAGACGGCGACTTTGGCCAAAGTGAAATGACATTGAAGCCTCCCCCCTTCCCCCCCCCCAGGAGAATTTGTTTGTTTTTTGGGGGTTGTTTTTTTTAAGTGTCATCCAAGGAAAAAAATCCAAAGCAGTAGCTGCGTTAGTCTTTCTCAATCTGCTGGCAAAATCAAAGAGGAAAGAAACAAAAAGGAGCAGTTTGAAGACTAACAGATTTATTTCACGGTGAGCTTTCACAAACCACTTCTTTCGGGATGGGGAGACAGACAGACAGACAGACAGACAGACAGACAGACACAGACACACACACCGCCCGCGTTTATTTCACACCGAAGGGGCTGCGGCTGCTTTCTGGAAACTCCAGTCTTAAGAGCCTGAGAAGAACTGAAAACGTGCCAGTGCGCAGTTTGGCCCAAAACCATGTATTTGTTTTTTTTTTAAAAAAAAAATCCTATCCCATTCTGGAAGCGGCGGGAGTGAAAGGAAGGCTCTCAGTTTTCCAGGATTATAAAACGAGGATGAAAACCCCCTCACTCGTACGAATCCGATAAACAACAGTCCTGTTCCGGGGGAGGGGGGGTAAAAGGCCTTAAGGATGAAATTATTTGGGGGTGGGGAGGTCGCCATAGGCTGTAGATTATAAAGGAGGTAAATTTCCTCTTAAAATCTGAGGATCCCCGCTCACCCTCCCGTTCTCCCTTTTCACACGCTGTCCTCCGCTTTCACCAGGGAAAAGGGCAAGCGTGGGGTGTGCCACTATTCTTGGGACAAAAGCAACGAAAGGGTTGTGGGAATCTTTGAAGGCCACCTCTTCAAGTACCTTAGCCTTGGGCGACTTTTTTTTTTTTTGTCAATTTCTCCTGCATAGTCTGACCAGGTCATTCTGCTATGGCAGAGATTCTCAACCTACGGCCCATGGACCAGAGGTGGCCCTCAGCACCATTTCATGTGGACCCCCACGGCCTCCACCACACCAGGAAGTGCCATGTGGTGGAGAAAGGGCAAAATGGCCATCCAGCTCCCAAAGCTGTCTGAGGAAGCATTGACCCAGCCAGCTTAAAAAGGCTGAAACCCCTTGTGCTATGTTAATAAAATAGACCATACTGTCAGCAACTCAACGCCACTCCTCAAGCAGGGGTTAACTAAACCTGACCACTCTGAGGATTAATGGCCTTGGGTAGCAAAAGCCACAGGAAAGGGTGATGGTCCCCAAGTGGATTAAATCCCACTTGAATCCATCTTGATGAAGGACAGCAGCTTCATCAATACTGTCCTGGAGATGATGAGGACTTTGTGTGCCCAAAGGGCTCAGGACCAGAAAGTGACTCTCGTTACTGGATCAGTTGGATGGGTGTCATGCTGTGATGCAGGAGGCAAATGGAAGACTAGTACTAGTGCATTATATTGTCCCCAGGACAATCTTCATGGCTGATCTTCACTAGGACAGTCAGTATTCAGATATCGGATAAGGAACAAAGTCCTCCTTGCACTTTGTCCGACTTTTGCTGTTTGGTTTACTCTCTGATATGCTTGCACAGACTAACACTGGCTACCACTTCAAAAACTGCACGCACACCTAAAAGGCACCCTGGAAGCTAAACCCTCACAGCCCTTGGCAAGCCCGCCTGGAGATCGAAGCGCTTGGGCTCTGTGGGGAGAAAGCAGCGAGGGCTGAGCGGGCGTCGTCCTTCCTTCCTTACACTGGGATGGGAGCGCAGGAGCGACAACTGGCCGCCAAAAGCCCGGCCTCGATCAGCCCCACGGAAGGCAGCGAAAAGAGCCGCCCGGAGATGCCCTTCAGCCGCTGGCTGGAAGGAGAGAAGAGAAGAAGGGAGGCGAGGATCAGTGGACCAAAGATCCCGAGACTGCAGTCTGCTCTGTCAAGAACAGGGGTGCCCCAACTTTCCAGCCCTGGGCTGGTCACGTGGTTCAGGGAGCAGTCACATGGCCTGGGCGCCGGATCTGGCCGCTGACATCAATTCATCCTGCCCATGAAGCCCTCGTCGCTCCCAGAAGCGGAAGTTAAACGTGCCTATAGGGGTGTGTTTGGCTTCATGGGCTGGGTGAATTGGCATTGGGGCCGGATCTGGCCCACAGACCATAGATTGGTCAAGAACATCAGGGCCATTCCTCAGAGCACTGCTGATGGGGTTCTTTTTAAACTCCGGCAGCCAGAGAAGGGGGAATTCCCTCCACAGCCAAGCAGAAGAGCCAAAGGTTTTGTCCACACGCGAAGCAGCCAAATCCAAAACCGACACACCCACGCGTGACATTCCTTGCAAAGTGAACAGTCCGTCTTTTCTCCTTCCAAGGAGTCATTAAAATCAAGGGGCGGCTCAGCGGAAGAGACGCATTGCTAAATGTGGAAGAAGAGCATGAAGACGCCAACACTGCTACCCTCAGAGGAATAAAATGTGTAGAACAGGAGGCATCGCCTCCCATCCCAAGGGTAAGAAAAGGGGGAGACAGGCACTTTCAATGAACGACAAAATATCATCCTCAAACCATATGTCATTTGTCCTGGAGATAACAAGCTGAAAATCCAACCTGACCTTTTGGGTGTAATGAGATCGTTGTGTTATCCCCATCAACTCCAGGTATTGCCATTGAAGACTCCTGACAGCATCCCTGGTGGACCATCAGTCTTGACTCCAGATAAAACAGCCTGCTGTCTGCTTTTCACCTCACTAAACACTTATCTGTTGGGAAAGCTTCCGTCCTTCCAGATTTATGGATTTGGAAAGTGATTTTCTCCCACTCTGCAGTTAATTGTCTTTGTAAGACTTTTGTCACTCTGCCATACACATCTCAATATCAATGGAGTCTTTTCAAACCAACTCAATGCTCTGGAACAGGATCTAGAGCAGGAATTCCCAACCTACAGCCTGCAGGTTGGATGTGGCCCACGGCACCATTTCATGCGGCCCACCACCACCACCTCCACCTCCACCACAGCAGGAAGTGCCATGTGGTGGAGGAAGGGCAAAATGGCTATCAGGCCCCAGAAGCTGTCTGAGGGAACAGTGACCTGGCTTTAAAAGGTTGAGAACTCCTGATCTAGATTCGGAGAGAGAAAGAACACTTGGCTCACTCAGTCGTTTACTGTGAGGTTAGATTCAGGGTGAACTTTACTACAGCTATTACTTTTCATGGTAGGAAAGCACTATGCAGCATAGGAAAGCACAAAATAAGAAATGGGTACTACAGTGTTGTGTCGGAATGTCAAAGAGTAGAATGATGTACACACATCAACCATAAGCTGCTGCAACTTAGTCCATCCAGAGCAGAAAGAAGATGGTGCAACCTGGTGTAGACAACAAAACCTTCCTGCCCGGCTGTGACCGACACTCCCTGTCCCACCTCAGTGGGAAGCTGTTCCCCACAACCAGCAAAAGCCCCCCCCCCTTTCCTGCCTCTACTGGACAGCAGTGAGAGCCCCGCCGGCCCTTGCCCTGCTGCCTCCTTTCCCCAAGACGCAAAATAGGGTCCTCCGCGCAGCCCCCCCTCCTCCTCATCCCGAGGCTCTTCGCGCCTCCTCGACGGGGCGCCCCGGCCCATTGACCTGCTTGGGGAGAAGCGGCGGGCCTGCCAGGCCCCTCGCCCGCAGCAATACACAATAAAGTGGGCTTTAAAACTCCGCCAGGCCTTCTTGGGCTTTGAACCCGTCTTCTCCGTCCATAACTAGGCAGGTGCGACATTCGCCCACCCACCCCGACCCTGGACTCAAAAGGTTTGGTTAGGGCTGCGCCTCATTTCCCACGGGGCGAAAGGAAGAAACGGGGGTGGGATGAACAAACCACGGTGGCAATTCGGAGCCACTGGGAGTAAGCGTGAGAGAGAGAGGGAGGGAGGGAGGAGTAGGCGGCGCAGGGTGTGATGATGAGAAAGGTAAAGGCCGCCCTTGCTCGAAAGCCAGTCGTATCCGACTCTAGGGTTCAGTGCTCATCTTTGTTTCAAAGCCGAAGAGCCAGCGCTGTCTGCTTCTGCAGACGTATCCACAGTCATGTGGCATGCATGACTAGACACCGGAGCGCACAGAATGCTGTTTACCTTCCCACCGAAGTGGTCCCTATTTATCTACTTGCAATTTCTTGCTTTCGAAGTGCTAGGTTGGCAGAAGCTGGGACAAAGACGGGAGCTCATTCCGTCCTGCAGTATTCGGGAATCGAACTGCTGACCTCCCACCTTCCAGTCAGCGTCTTAGCCACTTGAGCCACTGCAGTCTAAGATGCCACTTTTAACTTTTGTCTTTAGTGTGCTCATTTAATACATCTGTGCACAACTGGCCTTTCAGAATTCCCTACCTTGTGAGAGGAGGAACGTGGATGGGTGGGCAAATTACTCCTAACTTCTTCAGAGGAAGGAGAAATGCTCCAAAAGTTTATCAGAGGTTTAGCACTTGCAATTTCTTGCTTTCGAGCTGCTCGGTTGGCAGCAGCTGGGACAGAGACGGGCGCTCACTCCGCCGTGCAGTACCGGGGACTCGAACTCCTGACCTTCCAGCCAGCGAGTCCAGCGTCTTAACCAATCAAGCCACCGCAGTCCCCCACCAGGGACGAGAACAAGTGGGTGCAAAAAAACTGGAGGAGCATGGAGGGAAAGAGACGCACGCAGAGGTGGAGCGCTACGGTCCGGACCCTGACCCGACAAAGCCTCGTCCCTTCGCACGTTCCCCGAGTCCTTGCCCACGTACTGGCGAGGGGAGCGGCGTCCTGGCTGCTGTGGCACCTGAAGGCTACCGGCCCTCTGGTATCCTCTGGCCGGGCCCGTCGCTCTTTGGCCGGCGAGGGAGAAGCCGCGCCCTGGCTTAGGAGGTCCGAAGGTATCCCCGCGAATCCCCGACGCTGCTCGATCCGAGGGCGCGCTCAGGAAGCCGGACTCGGTCTCTGCGCGCCAAAGGGCTCCTGGGCTGCTCGGTGGAAGGGGACGCGCGCCTTTTAATCCCGGTCCCCACTCCCTTTGCTCCAGCTCTGCCGCGGGAACCAAGCCAGTCAGGTCCATTTCTTGTCCAACAGCCCCACCTAGAGGCCAGGGTTGCTATTGCCACTGCCTGGGGAGCGAAGGCAAGCGCGAGCCTCCCTGCAACCCCCTCGGGTTGGCACGCCTTGAGTCTTACCTCATGGAGAGTTTTAGGTAGTGGTTGTTATTCTTGGCATTGCAATCCCACCCGCTCGCCCCCTCGGGCGCACGCGATGCTACGGATAGAGCAGAGCTAGTAGTAGTTTAGGAGTGGAGACCCTAGACTTTAAAAAAAAATTATTTCTTAAAGTAAAGGTTTCCCTTGCTCAAAAGCCAGTCATATCCAACTCCACGATTCAGTGCTCATCTCTGTTTCAAAGCCGAAGAGCCAACACTGTCTGCTTCTGCAGACGTTTCCGTGGTCATGTGGCAGGCATGACTAGATACCGGAGCGCACGGAACACTGTTTACCTTCACACCGAAGTGATCCCTACTTGCAATTTCTTGCTAGGTTGGCAGGAGCTGGGACAAAGATGGGAGCTCATTCCGTACTCAGGGATCAAACTGCTGACCTCCCACCTTTCAGTCAGTGTCTTAGCCACTTGAACACTGCAGCCATAAAAAACGGAACAAATTGTATATCAGAGCTGACTATGGCAGGGGAGTAATAAATCAAAGCAAGGTTTCCCAACCTAATCCCTGTGGGCCAGATTTGACCTACGGCACCATTTCACATGCCTTCCAAGGGCACACAAGAAACAAAATGGCTGCCCCCTTTGACGCTATCATGGAGGTAGGGTAAAATGGCCACCCGGCCCTTGAAGCTGACTGAGAGAGAGCGTGACCTGGCTTGAAAAGGTTGGAAACCCCTGCGTTAAACCTTTCCAAACTACAGTAATTTGATTACAACATGCAAGCCTCAATAATAAAGTAATTTTGTAACATCTTTTATACATTGTTGCGTTTCTTTCCACCCATTTCCCCTTTGGACTTCCTACACAGAAAGAAAAAACAAAAATAAAGACAAAAACAACAAAAAACGTGATGAATGGAAGGACAAGAGGACAGCCGTTTTAGACTCGAGTGCTGCATGATGGAGTGAGCTGACATCTCTGTCCCTGCTCCTGCCAACCTAGCAGTTTGAAAGCAAGAAATTGCAAGTAGCACTTTGGTGACAGTGTTCCATACACTCTGGTGTCATCATGCCTTCCACATGACCACAGAAACGTCTGCAGATGCAGACAGCGCTGGCTCTTTGGCTGTAAATGGAAATGAGCATCAGGACAAGCACAGATGTGGCAGGTATGCTCTACATTCCATGCCAAGGAATGAGGAGAAGGCTTTGATGACAACAGTATTTGGGGCAAACCCTGCCCAACCCCACCCTTCAAAATGAGAAGGAGAAACTTCAAGATGAAGATGTAGGAAGCAAATGCTTTTTCCTCCAGATACCAAACCTACTAGCTATGGCTCTGAAATGCAAAAGTAAGTGATGCTCTAAAGCAGGAGTTCCCAACCATTTCAAGCCAGGGGGCGAGTCACGTTCTCTCAGTCAGCTTCAAGGACTGGACAGCCATTTTGCCCTGTCTGTGCAATGGGGTGGCCATTTTGTCCAAATAGCACCAAAGGGGGTGGCCATTTTGTTTCTCGAATGCCCCTGAAAGGGTGGGAGCCACATGAAATGGTGCTGCAGGCTGGATCTGGCCTACGGGCCTTAGGTTGGGAACTCCTGCTCTAAAGGAAGAGATGCATTTGCCCAGGGTTGACAATATTTTTTGCACAAATGTAACAAAAAGACAATAATGCCACCAGATGCTGTTTGGTAACATTGGGTTGTCTCCCACTTAAGCTGATTGCATTTAGTTCCCATTGAAATCAAGTCACGATTGTCTTGTGTCATTTAATTCAGTGAGCTCTGAATTAAGCCAAGTGCAAATAGCTTAAGCTCCCATTGATACATTCACTTACTTAGAAGTACGCCCCACTGAAATCAGTGTAACTTACTTCTGAGTAGACATTCCAGGATCGTTAAATATATTTTGAGTGTTGCTGCAGTTCCTCTATGATCATTAAAATACTTATCTCCCTATTTGAAATCAGTAAATTATGTATCTGTTTCAGTTGCGGAAAATAAGAAAAGAAAGGAGAACATGGCTTGCCATGGAAGAAGATGGAAATAGTAATATCATCAAAAGAAGGGTTTACAGACCCAAAATATGCAACTTGAGGTGGCAGCATATTAAGAAGAAAGTAAAATGGGATGATAACAAAGGTGAGAAGTCAGGAGTGAGATGATAATACCTTCATCTACATAAAGGCATGAGATCAAACAGAACTGTGAAAGAGATAGAAAAATAGAGATAGAGAGCTCTAAAAGACATCTAGAAGTCATGGAAAAAATGACCAAAAGCCTAGTTTCTGGATTGGTATTTTTCCTTTCTAGTATACAGTAGTTACATTTTACATAGGTCTGGCAGGGCAGTAGCCAGGATTCTAGATGTGGGTGGGTGAATATTTTTTTGCAGCAGTCAGGGGATTGTGGGTTGACTATGGCCCTGAGGTCTGGCCAGATATCCCACTACAGTAATGGAGTAGATCGTACACCCAGCAACTCAATGCCCGAGTGTCAGTTGGTGGTTAACTAACCTGACTCCGTAAAAAGGCCAGTGGCTATGGGCAGATGAACAGGGTTTGCCCTCGGTGGAGGAAATGCCACTGGAAACCATCATATTGGGCCCAACGGCAAAATGAGCAGAGGAGGAATTCTGATCCCCAACAATCATAAAGGCAGAAGAGGTACGCACTTTGTCAATATCCTCAAGGCTGCAGCAGTCCTGGTGCTGAATCCTGCACATCTCAATTCGTGTGTGCTGCAGGGGATGGATGGCTCCAAGATCATAGTGTGTGGGTCAGTTCATGGCAAGCTGGGATCCACCTTAAACAAATTAACTCCAATGACATTTTTCCTGCTTGGGCGGAGGGATGCATTCTCGGATATGAGTTGCAGTCGACGACAATGACATAGGAAGAAGTTGAAATAAATTAAACAATGTGAATTTTGAATGTCAAGTTTACCAATCTGGTAATATTTCCATTGAGAAATACTTTTATCCTGGGGCACATTCTATTATGGTGTGAAATAGGCTTCCTGGTGAAATAGGCTTCCTGCTTAGAACATTTTACAAAATTATAATGAAGCATTGTCCAGAGGATGTGTGCTTTAATATTTTCAGACACCTTAGGGAAATGATTTAACTGCTTATAGGAACATGGCACAAATTCAGCTGTTTGGTAGTCCTAAAATGCACTTTCCAGAACCTATGTTTCACTGGTAATAAATTTCAAAATAGGCTTGAACAACTAAATCCACAATCAGATTAAAATATGTGATGGTTTGGGCCATTTCTGTTTTGTTGTATGAAATGCTTATTTTATTAAGGTAGCCGATTTAGAAGGATTTTGTCTTTGCTGGGAACTTACCTACTAATTCAAGGCCCTGACACACAAAAGAGTATATTGGTTTTGCCATAACATAAAAATAAGCTTTAAAAGTGTTTTTTTTTTAACTTATTCCAATCAATTTTTGCAAGGAAGTTTTCATTTTTTGTGTTTCCCAGAACTGGACAAAGCTCAGGATGCAATTTGTATCTGTATACTTTCCCCCAACTTCTGATCAAGGATGATGTCTTCATTATTTAATTATGTTTTGAAAATATATAATAAAATATGTACAAAAATTGCACATAAAGTTGTTTTAGTCAACAGGAAAGTTTGTGTATTTCTAAAGAGAACATGCATATTTTTTTAAAAAAACTTGAGATAAAACACATGCAATTTTGTGAAAGGAAAAAGACAAGTTCAGAATAATGTCCAGAAGACTAATGGGGAAACCTCAATTATTTTAACTTTTATTAATGTCATTAATTTACAGTTCTCTGAATTCAAAATAGATTTTTCCCCTTCCATTCTTTGGAGGCCACTTTGGTCAGAGTGCATTCTTGCCCATGGGCTGAAATCCTGTTATACATTTCTGCACAGCAAACAGTGTTGACAACATCAGCAGCAAATCATTCTTGATTGATAGTAGATCAAAATAATCTCAAATTGTTTTTCAATGCATGTTACAAATTGTTAATAATTATATGGAATTAGATATATAGGGGCTATGGTGGCTCAGTGGTTAAGAAGCTAGCCTTGTTAGCTGGCAAGTTGGCAATTCTATTATTATTATTATTATTATTATTATTATTATTATTATTATTATTATTATTATTATTATTATTATTATTATTATTATTATTATTATTATTATTATTATTATTATTAATAGAATTGCCAACTTGCCAGCTAACAATTAATTAATTAATTAATTAATTAATAATAATAATAATAATAATAATAATAATAATAATAATAATAATAATAATAATAATAATAATAATAATAATAATAATAATAATAATAATAATTTCAACTCTTTGTCATTATAATTATTAGACACATAACCTCTGACTGTAATGAAAACCAGGGTTGCATAATGGGTAACATGTTAGAGTAGGATTTGGGAGACTTTGATTCAGATCCCAACCTGGCAATATTATGTTAGATCAGTAACATTATCTCAGCATTTCACAGGGTTGTTGTAAGGATACAGTGGAAAGAAGGAGAGGTCAACGCATGGCTTTGAGTTCACTGGAGGGAAGCTGGGATATAAATGAAATAAATAAGTAATATACTGTATAATTTAGTATCCATATATAAATCATAGATCACCACACTAAAATAGTTATGAGAACCCACTGTTTATTTGTTTGGTGCATCAGTAGGAGAAAGAAGGAGGCACATTGATTGAGAAAGTGTCCACAAAAGGAAAGTGAAGTCTAAGAGCTTCTTTCCCTTTCTTAAAACTAATTAACCAAAATCATAGTTTGGCAATATCTCAGTCACAAAATGGCATTTTGATGGTCCTAAATTAGTAAAAGGATTGTTCAACTGTAATTTAGAATCACAGTGTGTGTGTGGGGGGGGGGGCACCAGTGAGGGCACCTCAGGTCTTGGGCAGACCCCAGAGAGGGGGGTGGCACAGAAAGTGACTGTGGAAATTGAGCCTGGGAATGTGGGGCCAGGTATAGCCAAATCCAAACAAAGGTGCTCCCAGGTCAACCACCAGTTATTGTAGATCGCAGGGAATGGTACAGGGTGACCCCTGGAGGAAGGAGAGGAAAGATGTTCTAGATAGGAAGTGGGTGCTAGAAAAGACCCGTTGGAGGAGGAGGAAGATCAGATTAAGAGGAAGGAGGAAAGAAAGAAACAGGTGCTCTTGGAGGGAGAAAAAAGGGGAAGAGCTTGAGGAGATATCCAGGAAGAACCCAGGGAGGTTTATCATACAGAGGAAGACGAGGAAGCAAAATCATTTTAGGCACACGTAGATAAGGTTGCATTTGACATTCATATCAAACTCTTGTTAGCTTGCAAAAAGTATGATAATGAAGACATCTGCCATCCCCATGTAGCCCAGGCCAATTAATCCTTTATTTCAGAAGTAATAAAACTAACACACACCTTTTCCATCCACACCTTTTCCATCCAATCAGGGAACCTCATTGAGTTCAATGAGTTACAGATTTGCAACTCCTTGAAGTTAATTCATTGTCCTGGAATCTATGGGATTATATGGACAAACCTGTAGTTCTGTTGGCATCACTGATTGAATGGTCAAGGTTAGTCCTCTCAGTAGTAAAACATTTCTTTTTGCAGTCATTAAGTTCTAACCTAAAACAACCTACTTGACTCTCCCCAAAAACTATTTGTTCTATTTACGGTGTGTGCCTACGTGAATCTTGAGTACACAATGTGCTATTGAGAAGGCATTCCTGAAATGTACAAACATTTACCAGCATAAAGTAGTCTGCCTGAATTAGTTAGGATGTTATTCTGCAATCCTAAAGCACATAAGTAGGAATAAATTGCTAAAACTCAAAGACTCTAACTCCCCTTGCCAAAAAAAACCCTAAAATGTGTTTATGTTGAGGGTGATTGCAAGATGTTGAAGGAGGGAGCACTGTGGTTCCAACATTTCCACCACAATCCAGTAAACAGACAGACTGAGAGCATTTGCTTAGACATTAAATATATTATTTAAACACACGTATATATTTTGGTAAGCATAAAGGAATGCTCTTGTTCAGACAGAAAACCCACTGAAATGGAAGCCAGGAAAGCATCTCTGTTCTCATGGCACCTTTTCCAGTATTGCTTAATATTCTTCACAGGTTAAGCTTTGAGTAGGCGATTCCTTGGAACCAGGAATGTTTCCTATATGTCAGCCCTGCACAAGTTGTGACCACTTTGCCAAAGGTTAACGTGATGGGACATAAAATTATGCAGGCAGCTTGCATGGAAATATCTACTCTGACAGAGACATTCTTCTGACTTCACTCTTACATCCAGGGCTCAATTTTCTGGAAGAGGCACAATTAAGGGGGCAGGGAGCCCACAACATGCAACAAGGTAAACCAGAAACAGTTGTAAACCCACTTCCAATTTTGAGGGGAAATGAATATTCATGTATGGGGCATTACAAACTATTTTAAAGGTGCAATCACCACTTCTACAGACTTCTAGGAACTGGCAGTTACCATTTTTTAATTAGAAAAAGTGAAGAGTATTCTATCTTTCAGGGTTCTAAATTGATTTACTGTTCTCACATACATGGACTACTGTGTTGTACTGGTGTCTACTATATGTGGGAATTGTATTACTGTATATGCTGGCATATAAGACGACTGGGCGTATAAGACGACCCCCCCCCCAACATTTCCACTCAAAATATAGAGCTTGTTATATACTCGCCATATAAGACTACCCCCTCTTCCGCACACCTTCCACACACCAAATAAAACATAAAAGAACATCAGATTTGATTTCAACATCTCCCTGTGGCCGGCACTAGTGTGCAAGTGCGCATGTGCGAGCTCTGCGTAGACAAGGGGCAGGGCAGAGCACCGCTGCTTCCCGCTGAGCAGAACGGGCCGGTCATGCTGAAAAGGCTGGCACCCTTGTCTCGCTGCTGATGCTCGCCGCAGCCACGCTGGATACTGCACGATACTGGATGGTATGTAGAATGAGGTGGTTTGGCATCGGGAGGCCACTATGGGCACCAGGCGGGCATTGGGAGGCCACTATGGGCACCGGGCGAGCATCGGGAGGCCACTATGGGCAGCTATGTCTATCCCAACTGAAGTGCACCTGGTGTATAAGACCCCACCCCCCACTTGGAGGCATGTTTTTCAGGGGGGAAATGTAGTCTTATACGCCAGCATATACAGTATGTTTCTTGCCACTGACACACACAACCCCACCCACAAAGTTTTCTACAGGCAAGGAGGGATGGACAGACAGACAGAAAAACAGTCACAGTTCCAGTTCCAAAGCCACACCTTGCCCAGAAGGTAAAGGAGAGTTTAGTGTAGGAAGTTCAAGAAGCTGCTCTCTTTACTTTCCCCCATACAAAGATATGTATTTTCTTGAGTGTGCGCTGAATTGCACCTAGCCACTTCCAACACAAACTTCATGCTAGTTTTAGACCTTAAACAAAAAGCTCCTTGATGGGGAATTCTTCCTGGTCCAATTTTTTTCTGGCCTGATTGACTTGGAAAGATATACAGCAGAGGTTCACAACCTACAGCCCACGAAGCAAAGCGAGACCTCAACACCATTGCATCCGGCCCACGGTGACAACCGCAGAAGCGGATCCATTTACAACAGCCAGAAATGTGCTCGTGCATGCTCAAATGTGCCCACGCATGCACAAACATGCCCATCACAGTTTACCAACAAGTTTACAACAAGGGGAAACCACAGGCCTGGCCTGCTCAGCTGTCTGAGAGGGAGTGGTTTCGTCAGTGGTACGAAAACCTTGAGAACCCTTGATATACAGTGAAGGATTTTATTATAAACTACAGTACTGTACTTATTATTCCACATAGCCCTTTAGAACAGGCAAGGGGAATGCAAATTTCAGTACTGTACTTTACTTTCAGCACTCTACTGTTAGCAATAGCAATAACAGTTACACTTATATACCATCCCATTGTGTTTGTACACTCTCTGGGCAATTCACAATGTAATTAGCATTTTTGCCCCCAACATTCTGGGTACTCATTTTACCTACCTCCGAAGGATGGAAGGCTGTCAATCTGTAACCATCATGACTGAATTCATGTGATTGTATTTGGCTGCAGTACTGAAACGTAACCACTATGTTACGAGTGCCATTGTTGTGTTTTTAACTGGGGGGGGGGATTCCTTTCCACAAAAGTATTCTGCACTACAAAGTAGAATAAAACAAACAATACTTTTTGGTACCTTATGCTTGGGGGGGGGGGACATTTTAAAAATGGGCATAACAACAATACTGCAGTACATGTTTTTCAATCAATCTTAAAACTTAAAGTGCCGATTCCTCTCTCTCCATGAGCATAGAGCATGGTTATTTTGAACAACTAAATTTAAATCTCTAGCATTAGCTAAGTCATTAGCCATTACCTAAACAGGATGTTGGGATCCTAATAGTTTTTACAGCCATGGCAGTAGTAGATTATATTTGTTAAATGGAAAATTATTTCGCTAAGTGACCATTTATTATACCTTTGGCTTTTTAATCTGATCTTTCCTTTACATAATGCTTTAAAAGCAATGCACCAACATGCTAATAAATTAAAAAGCCTGGGAAACGGAACATGGCAAAAACAGTTCCAATAACAGAAAATACAGTTTCAACAGCTATCTCTGACTATAGTCTTGTTAAATAAAAACTGTTAAAATGTTAAAGAAAAAAATAACAAATGTAGCTTGCATGCTTCATTTTCTAAAAGACGAATGAAATGGTTTAAGAAAGTAGGTTTGCAGTTTAAATTCAGAAATATGCATTAATGAAATGTGCAATCAACATTTAATAAATCTTTCAAATGCTTTTCTCAAAACCAGTGAAACTCAGTGCTTCTAAGTAGATTTACAATGGAACCTCAGTTAACAAACAGCTCGGTTGATATAAAAGTTGCACATCAAAAGGAAATCCATAGAAAATAGTGGTTCAGTTTACAGATTTTTTTTCTGGAACAGATTAATTGGTTTTCAATGTATTACTACAGGAAACCGCGTTTCAGTTAATGTATTTTGGTTTTCAATGCATTCTTGTGGGAAACTGCATTCAATGCATTCCTATGGGAAATTTGGTTAAAGTAATTTTTACTGAAAGAAATGTCCTGGAGAATGCATTAATTATGTTAACCAAGGCTCCACTGTATTTAACAAAATTTGGTCAGCCTGAAACTTTCCCCTCTTAACTATTGATGTCTCAGTGCCCCATTGAGACATTCTAAAAACCATCAGTTAAGCTCCATTCATCTCCATAAATCCTTTAATCCTTTTCTTCATGTGATCTTCATCAAATCTGAAGAGGAATAGTTTTGGCTGATGTGAAAAATCTCAGGTGCTGCTTTTTATGTGTCAGATTCTACAACAATTGAATAGGGTTTATATCAGTGATGGTGAGCCTTGGCACTCCAGCTGTTCTTGAACTTCAATTCCCAGAAGCCCTGATCAGCAGGAGTGCTGACTTGGGCTTCTGGTAACTGAAGTCTAAGAACACCTGGAGTGGCAAGGTTCATCAACACAGGCTTATATCATAAACTGCAACCTTAACATCACTTATCTGAGATTAGACACCGCTGAACTCAACAGAATGTCTGAATAAACTGCACCATATATAAGATGCCACTTTTAACTTTTGTCTTTAGTGTGCTCATTTAATACAGCTGTGCATAACTGGCCTTTCAGAATTCCCTACCTTAACTTGTGAGAGGAGAAACATCGATGGGTGGGTAAATTACTCCTAACTTCTTCAGAGAAAGGAGAAATGCTCCAAAAGTTTATCAGAGGTTTAACACAGCTTGGTCTCACCCCACCCTCACCATCCTGCAAATTGTTTCTGGTTTCTACACTGGTGCTGAAAGTGGCAACAACAGCAACTGTCTCGACAGCCTGGCTATCTGTTTTCTTCTTCCACAAGACCCTTTACTTAGGGTCATTCTAGAGGACCGCAGTATTGATAATGCTTTAAAATGGAGTAATTATGGAAGCAGTTCTGTACGATTGCCTTTTAAGGAGTAAAAAACAGAAAAATCTCAGAATCTCAAAGGAATACCTTCCATGGAGCACTTGGCATAACTTTATCATCCTTCTTCTTGTGCTGTATCCAATTCTGAATATTGGTGATCATCATGGCGATCAGCCATGAAGATTGTCCCGAGTATATAATTCAGTGGCCTTCCATTTGCCCTCTGCATCACAGCATGACACCCGTACCACTGATCCAGTTCCACGAGTCACTTTCTGGTCCTGAGCCCTTTTGACACCCAAAGTCCTCATCAACCCCAGTCCAGGGTTGATGAAGCTGCTGCCTTCCATCAAGAAAGATTAAAATGGGATTTAATCCACTTGGGGACCATCACTGCTCCTAAAATAAATTACCTAACATCATCTTGCTAGAGGGCTCAGTTGAAGTATGAAAAACTAAGGGGAAGAGGCAGCTGCTAGCCATAGAGATGATTGCACACTGGAAGACAAAACATGCACAAACACTGTCTCTAGACATCTCAGATGGAGGGTAAGCACAAGAATCTTGAATGTCCCCCATGGGAATTTATCTGAAAGTTCTCCTCCTTTGCAGTTCTTTTCAAGTGGGATTTATTTTCTGTCACATTGAATGAGAATGGCTGAAATTCTCATGGGAGGAATTTTTCCTCACAAGGCAATTATTTAGTAAAGGTCATCTTTTCAAAATCCAAAACAATATACTCTTCACACACAAAAAGATCAGCTATGGATTATTCAATGCAGTTACACTGGCAATGCATTCTTCTCCATGCAGACACAAAAGGGGAAAGACTCCTTTAATTCTAATTGAGAACAGGAAAATCCATGCTGAAATCTATTTATATATAGCAAAGCACTTTGGCTGAACAAAGAGACTATGGCTTAGAAGTATGCAATTAATTCATTGTGTCTCAACAAAATACTGTACCAGGATTAATTAGCTACTTAGCATATGGAAGAGCCAGCTTTTATTCATTCATATACCCAAATATTGGCTTGAAGATCCAAGTTTATGTATTCATTTCTGAAATCCCACCTTCCCTATGTTACTGTAAAGGTAAAGGTCACCCTTGCTCAAAAGCCAGTCGTATCCAACTCTAGGGCTCAGTGCTCATTTCTGTTTATAACCAAAGAGCCAGTGCTGTCTGTGTCTGCAGATGTTTCCATGGACATGTGGCAGGCAGACCTAGACACCAGAGTGCATAAAACACTGTTTACCTTCCCACCAAAGTGATATCTGCTTATCTACTTGCAATTTCTTGCTTTTGAACTGCTAAGTTGGCAGGAGCTGGGACAGAGATAGGCACTCATAGCATAGTGTAAATTTAGACTTTTGACGTCACATTTTAAAAGCCTCAAGGGAGCCTTAAAACCAGCCAGTGGGATCAACTGGGTGCTGAAAGCCGCCAGCAATTCCTTAATCAAAAAGCATTACTTCATTTCACTAGATTATATTTCAGAAAGACAGTGTCGGCCCCACAGAGGCCCCAAATAAGTCATTTCAAACAATATTTGGGAATGTGTATTTCTGTTGATGTCATCTTTAAGAGGGTGAGAACAATGAGGAAATGATAATAGCTGACATGACTACGACAGAGGGTTGTTTTTCCCCACCAAGCACAGATGCCCCCATTATTTTAGTCATAGTTTTTCCATTTATAAATAAATGGCTATAGATAAGATGAGAAATGGAGGGGAGGCTCATACTTTCCACTTAAGGATATCTGTTGCCAGTGCTTTGGGCATGTTTTCTTCCATGACAGAAGCGGGGGAGGGGGAAGGACTCATAGAATGAATCAACTTGACAGGGACCCATTAGGGAGCTTTAAACATTGTCAGGAGGAGGAGGAGGAAAATTTATTAGTGGGATGATAGGAATTCCTTCCATGAACAGTTTTTAGACAATTTTATGTTTGAATGCAAGTCTCCAAGACAGTTCACCCTTTTTTAGCCCAGCTAATAAACACACTTGGACTAGATACTTGAGAGAAAGAAAAATATCATTTACTCACAAAACGAGGTCAGAAGATACATGTGCTCAGGAGTCTTGATGATGGAAGGATTCTATTTAGTTAGTTAATTAGTTAGTTATTTGTTAATGTATCATTTATAATATGAATTTATAATATTTATAAATAAATATTTATTTCCCTCTTTATTTTCAGAAATGCATGGGATTCCGTGCACATTCTTGCTTATGAAAGATAGAGAAAGGATTTTCAGGTCTTTCCCCCCTCCCCTCACATGCCAACACACACACACCTCCAAGATATTACCCAACCTCCTGGACCAACTTTTCTGGGGGGAAGGGTGGTCTAAGATGGGAATTGGGGTACCTGTGGACTGTTTTTGTGCCCAGGACAATTTTTCTGCAATCATAACCTCGAAAGCATCCCTTAAATCACCTTCTCAACTAACAGAAGAGTAGCGTGCCTTGGCGGGGCCCCGTATAAAAATCTTTTGGGGGCCCTTAGGAAGGGTAAAGATTTGTTTTGTTTACGCACGTTGGGGGCCCCCGTGACCCGGGGCCCCCGTATAATTGATACGGCAGATACGGCGGTAGCTACGCCTCTGTCAACTAAGGTAAACAGGGACACACAAAAAATAGGAAACATGTGAAGCAAATACTTATATGCTGTTAAAAAGTATTTAAACGTTTTTAAAGAAGTGAAAGACGAGACGTTCTTACAAGCTATTTCTGTATTTTATATAAATGCATCCTTTTTTTTAAATAAAGGGATTTGCTTTTAATGGCTTGTTACAGTTTCCTACCAGAATTCAGCAACCAACAGCAAAGAGTTTGCTTTAATGAGTTTCCACCAGTTGCCATCTTATTTTAATGGTCAAACGGATATAATGGTGGCAAGTATTTAAGGGACAAAATTTCCTCCTTCAAACCCTCCCTGTGTTGAAATTGTCCACCCTGAAATGAGGGAAGAGGCTACCCTAAAAATTATCTCTCCTTTGCTTCTTTGTACAGAATCATTCATTCCACAAGCAAATTTCTACTCATAGGAACACTCGATCTGGCAATTATTTTCACAAGAACACAAAAGTGTTGATTTCCAATTTTCCACCAAAGCTGTGTAAGAGCTAATGGAACATAACTTATCTGCAAAGTTTATTTTCCATACAGACAAGATTGTCATGTTTTCCAAATAAATAATCCCTTATTTGATTGTTTTAGGAAACTATTTTAGGTTTTGTACTTTATTTGTGGGATAATCCCAGGCTAAATATGTGCCTCGACTGCTAATTATAGAGGCAGTGTGACATTTTCAACTTTCACTATGAAAACGTATTATGAACTGATCTTTCCATCTGGCTGCTGGCCTTCCTAGTGGTCACTTTATGTTAAGGGGTATCCATTCTGTGATAGCTTTTGTCCACTTGCCATCTTTGAAGTGGCACACATGCCTGGTCCACTGATGCCTTGCAAACTCGATCAACATTTATTTATTGAACTTATACTCCGCCCATCTGGGATGAACTCCCACATTGATGCTTGTTTTGTACCTGATCTTATATGTAGTTCTTCATTTGATATTCAGTCAACCCATCGTATGCATAGCATCCTTTGCTCGATTGCTCTTTGTGTTACATCAGTTTTTTTTATATCAGTTTTTGTAGTTGCCACATTTCACTGCTGTGTAATAAAACAGACAGAATGGTGGTGTTGATGAGTTCAGCCTGAAATGTTCTACTTTTTGCTTCACTTAGCACATCCTTTATGCTAGGGGTTTGCAATCGACACCCCATGGGCTGCCCCGGCCCATGGCACCATTCCATGTGACCCATCACCCTTGCTCCCACGACTGCTGCTACCACTGGAAGCAACGGAAGTGGCAAAAACAGCCAAAAAGCCCACACCTCCTTCACTCCTGCTGCCGACGCCGATGCCAGAAGGGGCATAAGTGGTGAAAACAGCCGAAAACACATTGTAAATGCGCCCGCAGCTGTGGTAAATTTATTTGTGACAGCTGCAGATTTGTTATACGGAAATGTTTACAGTGAAGGGAACCACGTGTCCTGCCTGCTCAGCTGTCCCAGGGAGCATGTTGCAGCCCACAGCTGGAAAAGGTTGAGAATCCATGCTTTATGCTGTTAAAAGCAGCCCATGCTTGTCTTTTTCTCAAAATTTCTTTTGTTAGATTTTGCCTTAGGATAACATTGATGTTATCTATTGATGTACCTGTGAATAATCCCCATCAAACTCACTGGGACATACTTCCAAGTTAACATGGGTCATACTCAATGGTGGGCTTAAAAAAAAAATTACTACCACACTGTGGGTGTGGCCAACTCTGTGGCATGGCCAGGTGACTGGGTGGGCATGGTTAAACTGCTGTATTTTAATGTGGGTTTTTTCCCGTTATGTGGGGTTCTACTCATCTACTGTATTGTAATTGTCCTGGCAGTGGTGGGGGATAACACTAATTACAAACCAATCCAGATATTTCAGGCATTAGATCAGAGCTGCATGTCACTCTTGCCAATTTTTGAAGATGGTGAAGCCCTCTACCAAATCCTTCCCCAACCCATTTTCCGAAAATTGGCAATGTTGAAATTGCTCCATTGCCCAAAAGGAAGAGAGACTTTGCCAAAAAGGACATTCTTCACTTATATATGAATGCTCTCAATCTCTCTCTCTCTCACTTACACATACACACACACACACTCTCTCTCTCACACACACACATACAATATTGTATTAAATTTGCATATGCTAAAGCTATATATAGAAATATCAGAATAATCAGGCATGTTTACTATAAAGTGCAAACCCACTACTACTCACCATATTGCACAAAATTATGAGTAGGTATCCACCAGCATGTATGTGACTACTTAAAAGAGGAGAGTTGTTCAAAAGGAATACCATCCTCCCTAAAGGACATATGGACACCCTTTCACTATGTGAATATGGGCCAGTCACACATTCTCAGGGATGGTGTGAGAAGAAAGCAGGAAGGAGAGCATTGTATGCTTTCTCATTGGCAAATGCCAGGAAATAAATACCTCAGCTATCCACTGAAAGAGGCATTTGGGTCTCAGGATTACGGCAGAACTTTGTTTGAACTGCATGAAATCAAGCTACTGAGTTTTCCCTTTTGTCACCCATTTTGAGCCTTTGTGCCAAAGAAAGCTACATATCTGAATAAAATCAAATACTAAGAATTATGCTGATGAAACAGGACTACATTTTGCATTGTGTGATCCTGAGATGGAGGCATTTCACACTTCATGTAGTCTGGAAGATATATACCGTACTTTACTTTCTCTCTGCACTACTTAAACCAGTGCTACCTTTCTCTAGCATCTGTAATTGAGTTCTTAAGTACTTCTGTAAGAGTTTTGTTGATTTTCATATGAAATCAAAGGCTCCTACTTTAACTGGACAACTTTTTAGCTTGGTTGGTCGTATAGTATAGTTTGATGTTAATGCTTATGTTTGGGGTGTTTGCTATAATAATTCTTACCTTTTGTTTCCAACTTCAAATACCTATGCCTCTTTTTCAACATTTCTCTTTGGGTATCTTATACGGTACATCAATTCTGAGCAATATAGGTCTGATTTCACGTAAATGACATGTCATTGTTTGGTTTGTTTGTTCTTTTTTTTCTGATTCCTAGGTCCTTCAAATATTTTTGAGCTTTACTGTATTCAAGGAGACCTAATCTGCCTTGGAAGGTTTGCTCTGTCGGCAAGAAATTCGCAGATGAAATTCCAAAGCTGTGAGTATTTAAAGCTATATTGCAAAACACATATATTTGAATAAAAAACAAAATTCCATACATCTTAGAAACACGAAACAAAACCACTCAAAGATATCACTTTTCTGAAGAAATAACGCATGGAAGCTGAAGAAAATGAAATGTCAGATGTGCTCTGCCAACAGAACATTATCCAGTGCTGACATTCAATTGGCTAGATAGCAGAATCCACCACAATGGGAGGGGATTTACATTCTTGCTCACTGCCACAACCACCATCACCCTCCAAACTCAAGAAGAGGCTGGGAAACTCTTTTGAGCTGGGTTTTCAGGTGATGCAGAGGGCTGAAGGTGAAACAACATCCTACCTTGATTGTCAGTAAAACATTTGATATAACTATTCATTTCTTGATTTGAGGAGATACAACCCTGCTAAGCTATAAACTTAAGTCTGGCCAAGTTATCCTGCTATGGTAATAGAGAAGACCATAGTGCCAGCAACTCAACGCCACGTGTAAGGTGGCGGTTAACTGACTTGACCACCCTGAGGACTAATGGACTTGGGTGCTGAAGTCCTCAGGGAAGGGTGATGGTCCCCAAGTGGATTAAATCCCACTTGAATCCATCTTAATAGAGGGCAGTAGTTCCATCAATACTGGCCTGGGGCTGAGGAAGATTTTGTGTGCCAAAGGGGCTCAGGACCAGAAAGTGACAAGCAGAACTGGATCAGTGGTATGGGAGTCATGCTGCGATGCAGAAGGCAGATGAAAGGCCACTGCACTATATTCTCATGACAGTCTTCATGGCTGATTGCCATGATGATCACCAATATTTAGATTCACATACAGCAGAAGAAGCTATAAACATTTATATCAATATATAATCCAGCATCAAGACTGCACAAAGCATAGATGTAATCCAGAAAAAGAAGGTCATGGCCAGGTCTCATTCCATTACCCTCAGTGGAATATGAAATGTAGTCCTAGAACAGAATCCAAAGGTGTGGTTCCACTGATGAATCTCATTCTGTCAATGGAAATAGTGAGGGGAGGCAATCCATTCTTTCTATGGCAGCTTCCACAAAATTGGCTCAAGCAATTTCTTTGTGTATCACAAAAGGTTGCAGTGGGAGAGGAATGCATTCCCATATGCTGACAGTTGACTGCCAACATGATATTCATTTGAAGCCCAATACATATTTACTCAGAAATATGCCCATCGTCTGTTCAGTGTGGTTGCAACTAATCTTTACACAATGGTCTACTATTTATGCTACAAATATATTCCACAGTTTATAAGATTTACATTTGGCTCCTCTTTTATGGAGTTCAGAGTCACATAAAAGTGGGTATCTTGTCTGATCTCACAGTAACCCTTCTCCTTCCATCTTCTTCTTCAGCTGCTGTATCCATTCTGGATATTGGCTATCATCATGGTGATAGACTTCCCTGTTCTTACAGGTTTCTTTACAGTAACCCAAGGGAATATTTATACATGTGCTTCAGATTTTCAGAGTGGCCAGCAACAATTAGAACACGCTTAATTGCCCCAACAGTTGTGAAAACATTAAGGCCATCAAGGGAAATCAACAAAAGTACCAAAAGCAGGTGGCTTGGCCAATTAATGGCAGAATTACAAAGACCTGGACATCTTACTTTTTGCACAACAGTTCTCAGAATTCCCCAGATACCATGGAGGGGGGGGAGTTGGGAATGGTAGTTTTTAAGCTTTCCCAAGCTCTTGAATTCAAGGAATGCTCAGAAGCTGCACCATTTTGCATTTAGAAACAACACTGGACAGATGTATGTCCCTGAAATGACATTTTCAGAAAAATGGGATGAGCAACTGAGATCTAACTTACCTAGTAAAAGTTTTTAAATGTTCCTGGCTCCAGCTGGTATCTATCTGAGAACTTTTTAAAAATACTGTACTTAAAAACTTGAATTGAAAACTGAACAAAATTCTTTCTGCAATCTTCCACCTTCTTGTGTAGAGTGAACCACATTAAGTACAGTGGCAGCTTCATCTGAGTTGACATAAGTGGTTTTTGTCAGCAAAACTGTCAAAAGTATTAATGCAATAGATTGGTGATGGTGAACCTTTTAGAGACCAAGTACCCAAACTGCAACCCAAAATCCACTTATTTATCACACAGTGGCAACATAGCAACAGGAGAGGAAGAGATTGCTCCCAATGGGCAGAAGGATGAACTCTGTGCTGGGGAGAGGGAGGAAGCGCTTCCATTGGGCTGCTGGGCAGAGGGGTGGGGCAAACTCTGTGCTGGGCTGGCTGCATGGGTGCCCACAGAGAGGGCTCTGAGTGCTTCCTCTGGCATGCGTGCCATAGGTTCACCATCACTCCAATAGATATTGTTTATTTGGCTTTTCAAAAGGCTTTTGGTAAAGACAATAGCTAAAGTCACCTGAATATACCTCATAGTCCTGGGAGGAAATATTTCTATGAATCAAAAACTGATTATAGAACAGGAATAAACAATCTCTTTTTGTAATGTACAGATACTAATAGTGGGATGCCAGCATTTGTACTGGGATCAGTGCATTTTAACTTGTTCATAAATTAACTGAGGTTCAGTTGAGCAAAGGGACAGCGATCATTTCAGCCCTCTTTTGTCTGTGTTGTAGTAGCTTTGGCATGTGTAAGTAGGTTTGCTAGTTGCATGGCAATATGAATGGGTTGATTGGCAGACAGATGCTGAATTGGAACCTTTAATTGACCTTAAGTATGGATGAAAAATCTGTCTTAGTGTGACTGGATTATGCTTAGCTACTCTCCCCCCTCCCCAACTTTGTCGGAGGGGTAAGAAAGTGTACAAGAATGAGCAATGACATGATTTAGTGTGATAGAGATGTTAGGGAATGGGTTGAATTGGGAACCTCAGATAAAGTTTAGAATACCAGGAAGAGATAGGGTTGGGACCTTAGGAATGCATATGTAAGATAGCTAGGACAGCAAACTATAGACAGAAAAGGCTTAGGTTAGGAAGATGTAAACTATATAAAGCCTAGCATTAGCTGAGAGCCTGCTGGTCCAAAGACATTATGGCTTAATGCCAGTTGTGGGTAAGGAGACAAGCAGTAGAACAGCTGCCTTCATAACAAGACTGTTTGATAGACAGTGCCTGTCAGATAACTGTTGTATTATTTTAATCCCTAGTATTGATTTTGTTATAAAATAACTTGGTTTTATACAACAAATATCTTTTTATTTTCTAGTACCAGCTACCAAGTAACCGCACACCCCTCCCCTGGCTGCTTGGTCACATCTCAACAAAAATGAGATTTGGGACATGTAGGTGAAGAAGTAGAGTCCCAAGTGTTTAGGCATCTGTGTAAAAGAATGCACTGGGATTTCCGTGAAGCAGTATAACAGGAGCACTGTGTTACTGAAAAGTGGCAACCTGGCTGAGGGAGGCTTGAAGGTGTCACTAGGATGGTCAAAACAGAAACGAACATTACAAAGCTGGGGAAATGGGTCAATTTAAAGCAGGGGTTCCCAGCCATTTCAAGCTGGGACCCGGGCCACACTCTCAGTCAGCTTCGAGGCCTGGGTGGCCATTTTGCCCTGCCTGTGACCCTTTTGTTTCTCAAATGCCTTTGGAGGGGTGAGGTGCCACATGAAATGGTGCTGTAGGCCAGATCTGGCCCACAGGCCTTAGGTTGGGCACCCCTGATTTAAAGTAACATAATTTGGGCCAAAAGGAATACACTAATGGGATCTGTAACTGATCAGGAGAGGGGAAGGTTTACAGTACACAGCTCAGTGAGAAAGTTGCAAGGCTGCATAGAAAAGTCACAAAGAAAGTAATCTAAAATAAAACTGCCAACACCACACAACCCTTATTTAAATCTACAAGGCCACCAGGCTACTGTATACAGCTCTAGTAGTCACTGCACTTGACAAAAGGTATTTCAGAGCTAGAAAATATACAGAGAAAGACAACAAAAATGTTCAAAGAGCTGTAACAACTCCGGTCAGAAACCATAACTTCTGGGGCTAGTTAGCTAAGTGGGGTTGGGGGGGGGGGGCATACAAAGGAGGCCATGACTGAGCAGTACGTCAAAAAGGAATGGGAGGATTTCTGTCAAAATACAAGAGCACATGAAACTAACATGTGACATTGGCTACCACAGGATTCAGTAAACTGCCATTAATTTAGGGGGTATTGAAAGGTCAGGTAACTTCTTTCAGAGGAAGAAAAGTACATTTTTAATATACAGCTCCCAGAATCCCATCCTCCCTGGTCTTTCATCATGAGTTGGAAAATTCTGGGAGCTTGATTAGCATTGAAGGTACTGTTCCTCAACATTAGCTTATAACTAAATAGAGCCTCTAAATTCAAAGGCAGTATGGATTAATGCCAGTTGTGGGGAGGAAGGCAAGGAGTAGAACAGTTGGGCCTAGCTGGTTGGCTCCTGTTGGAAACTGGAGTTGCTGACAGCTTTAGGAGCTTCTTCAATTGGGTACTTTCAATCATCTTAAAGCACCTCAGGGACAGAATAAGGCATTAAAACTAGCCCATCAACAAGAAAAAAGTAATTCCGAATTAATTTAAACATGGTACCACAGCATAAATTTCTCTCCTCTCTAGGATTATATGGATTGGCTTGATTCATCTCCACGATTTAAGCAGGCAATTCCTTTTGAACCCCGATATTACAAATCCTCAAGGTCTACCTCTATCAACTTTTTGCAACATGAACATGTAATTAAGAGTTTATCTCTTATAACTGTTTTTGGCTCATTAGTCTCAAGTGTTCACAGAGGATAAACACACACATACAGACAAAAAGTGCATGATGAATAGAAAGAAAACTATTATCTCAAGAGTTTTCCCTAGAAAACAGTAGCACCCCGCAAGCATAAACACGAACTGATGAACACAGATAATGCAGAGCCAGTCTCTAGTCCCAGCCACAAAGGAATCTCCTTTACAGCAATGCATTATGTTATCTGATTCCACTGTCATTGATGTAGCCTAGCATATTCCCAAGGGTCTGACTCATTAACAGTAATGCAGGTCGAGCTCCCCCTTTTTAACTTATGTCATGCCTTGTGGGAAATAGTATTAAACCAGCTGAGACAATAGGAAATAAACCTTCTCTCAATGTTCACAGTAACAATTCATTTTATCTAGAGACATTTTAAAAAGTTAATTAACCATAGTATCATTATCAGCCCCCTCCTTTAAACAGGATCATGTTGCTCTACTTTCACTCCTTGAACTAAAGCAATTAAACTTACAATGTACTTGCAGGAATGTTATAAGCATAAAATTTTAACAGCACCATCAGGTGGCAGTGTTTCAATTGTTTGCTACACAAGGAAGACAAATTCAAAAGCACAGCACATCCAAAAAGCCCGTATGCAAAGATCACTCACTGAACACACGACTTCTACATGCACACCCACATTTAAGACTGCAATTTGTCTCTGAATTAGTTATTTTTCTTAAAGAATGTTAAAGGTTTTCTAATTTTACTTCATTTAAGATGTTGAAGAATCCAAAGCTACTAGCCAAGAGTGGAATCCTTGGTCCTCCAGCTGTTAGTGGACTAAATTCCCATCAGCTACACCCAACAGAACTGCAGTGGCTCAGGAGGTTAAGATGCTGACTGGAAGGCTAAGGGTCAGCAGTTCGAGATCTGACTGCTACATGATGGAATGAGCTCCTGAAAACATAGCAGTTTGAAAGCAAGAAATTGCAAGTAGATAAACAGGTACCACTTCAGTGGGAACATAAACTGCATTCCATGCATTCCAGTGTCGTCATGCCTGCCATATGTCCATGGAAACGTCTGCACATGCAGGCAGTACTGGATCTTTGGCTGTAGAGATGAGCACTGAACCCTAGAGTCGGATACAACTGGTTTTCAAGCAAGGGTGACCTTTACCTTTCACCCAACAGGACTGGCCAGAAATAGGAACTGTGACCTGAAAGAGGATGGAAGACCACCAGTCCCTTGTTCCTCCTCTAGATGAGTTTACAATGAACGCCTGAAAGACAAACACCCAGAGTCCAGGAGAATCCAAGCGCTCCTCTTGTGCATTGTTTCAGGCAACTCACATCATGACACCATGCTCTTGAAGTGCATGTTTTTATTTTGGCCATTTAAAAAATAAAGCATTGGAAATGCATGTGATAAATACATTACCCTCTATCCTTGTAAGACTTGTGCCTCTTACAGGGGGTAGGCAGTAGACACATACCATGTGTTTGTTTTTATTTCACCTTCCAGAATTATGAGTGTTTATGCCTTAATTCACACTGCTTCTGCAAATGAACTATTTTATTTATTAGTCAAATTTATTCATTACCCTTCTCCCCAAAGTGACCCAGGGCAATTTACAACAAAAAGCATCAATAACAGTTAAAACTAAATCCTATCTAGTTCTACCTAGGTCACATGCACAGTAATTAATAAGGTTTAGGTTTGTTATAGTTTAAGTTTAGTTAGAACTACCAAGCCCTACTTATTTCAATGAGTGTAGTCCAGGTACAATTGATTTGAGGTTTTGCCCAAGAGACTGGTCACACTGAAATCAGTAAGACACCTTAGTCATGACAGAGCTTTTTCTTCAAAAATAATCTCAACAGTAAGGATCCAACCTGAGTTACCTAAACAGATGTAACTGGCATTTCTTTACAGTGCCAATTTGTCAAATGAATAAGGAACCAGTGTATCCTTTGATATGAACTCTGAAAACATACATTGCTATGTACAGCTACATGGATACAGAAGTTGAATTGATTCTGTATTAGGGATAGAATTTGAAAATTACCGTATATACTCGAGTATAAGCTGATTTTTTTAGCCCCAAAAATGAGTCCCAAAAAGGGGACTTCAGCTTATATTGGGTCAATGACTAAGAGGGTCCCAAAACCATGCCAGATTGAGATTTGCCAACAATTTAATTTTACCATATTTTCATGTATTTTGATTGTTGAAACTCACTAGCAGCTGCTGCATTTTCCACCCTTGGCTTATACTCTGGTCAATCTATTTTCCTGGGTTTTCAGGTCAAAATTAGGTACCTCGGCTTATATTTGGGTCGGCTTATACTCAAGTATATACAGTAGTTAAATGGTTTCTGCTTCCTAAGCTACAAAGTGCTGATAGATGTTGCTTACAGGAATAAGTATTCTGCACAATACTGAGATTTGAATATTGCACTCCTTTAAGTATTAGGGCATGTACTCTTTCCATTTTCAGATATTATGACATTAATAAGTAGTACAAACTGCAGTGAAATCTACTGGTCAAGCTTTGAAATAAACTGAAAATATCTTTCAAGATACGCAAATATATTCGATATACTTTCAAGACCAGACAACAACGAAAGAGTACTTTATTGACTGCAATGTTTAACATCTCATGTCAACAAATTTGCAACCCATGCATCTTTTAAGACAAGGACAAAATAGGCCCTCGAAGAATGGAACGGGATAGAGAGATGTGACTGAGATGAATCCTGTAAATTGGAATCATTATTTCTTCTTAGACGGCCCAAACATTAGCCACAAGGAATAGCCTGTTCCTAGATACAAAAAAAAGAGACATTTTTAGGAAAGAACAAGCATACATACTTCATCTAGCTTCAAGTTGTTGTTAACATAACCTCTCCTACAACAGAAGTTGATTTGCTTTATTAATGAAACAAGACATGTTAAGGAAGATTTTAACCTTAGATTAAAACCCTTAACCTTTAATTCCATTATGTTCCCTTTTTGTAATAGATCTGTAGATAAAGTGAGATAGCACTGGAAAATTTTCCAAGAATATAAGCTGAAAATGGCAGAAACCTGAACCTGCAGTTAATTTAAAAGATTACCCTCTGTCTTCAAAGCTCAGCATTTTCAAGTGGATTTATTCAGCTATAATTCAATAGACCTAAATTTCACAAAACAATTTAAAGAACTGGATTTCCCAGAGTTTTAAGAAATCCAGCAAAATACCTAAAACAATTTGTTATATAACATTGCCAATCATGGATGAAAAACTGCAATCCAAACTCTTACTTTTGCCAACCAAATAAAATGAGACCTTGGGGTTTTCTGTGATAATTAGAAAACCTTTAGACTGAGAAATCATTCATTAGAGAAACTGAAAAGAAAGACATGTTTAAAGCATCTGCATAAGAGCAGCCAATGTTTTTCTGTGACCAATTTTAAGAACATACTTGAAGGATGTGTTTGTGTATTTGTATATAAGGAAAAGAAGCAGTAAAATGTATTGAAAGTTTCTCCCAACTGAAAATGTTTGGCATGCTCAAGTATCACGTGAGACAGTTAGTTCAAAGGATAAGAATTTAGTTATGTGAAATATAGTTGTACTCGCACAGCTAAAAATGAAGGAGAGAACTTCTGTGTTTCTACTTTGGAATTATACCAGAAAAGCATACTGTCTCATAACATGAACATGTTACCAAAGACTGGCACATCAACTAGTCAAACCTCGGATAAAGAGTGTCTCGCTTAAAGAGTGCCTCGCTTAAAGAGCAGATTTTTCTCTGAATTTTTGCTTCACTTAACAAATAAAACCAACCAAAAACTCGGTTAACAAATAAATCGGGGTTCACAATCCCCCACCACCACCAGAAGTCACAACTGGTCACTTACAATGGGATTTCACTTAAAGAGCAAACTCGCTTAAAGAGCAATCCTGTGGAACACATTATGCTCTTTAAGCGAGGTACAACTGTACTTTATTTAACCTTACCATATAGACAAAGGAAAGTGGTGAAACGATACAACAGTACATCAGATAATCCACCTTTTAAATGCACTGGAAGGCCGTCATCTTCCTAATGCCAGAGAGAAAAACCACATATTCACATGTAAGTGCAAGATGCATCTCTAAAGATAAGCTCCCCATAATAAAAAATTAATACCCATCCGGTGATAGTTAAAATATAAGATGCTATATTAGTTTTGTTGGCCAAAATGACAGAAGCATTATTTCCTATCTTCAGTCTTTTTACCAGTTATTTAAAACTGAATACTGTAATTCCAAACTTTTAACTCAAACTGGAAGTATTTTATTATTACCATGTTGTGGAAATGTGCAGCACACATCTAACTGTTGTTAAAGTCTAATTCCAATTAGTCTTAGGCAGCACAACTAACAATGAAAGTTCATAGCAGCTGCAGTTCAATAACATCTGGAGGACCTCGTGCTGTTCTTTCTTGCTATACTTTCAGACTCTTCAAATGCGCATCTCCTACAGTTACACATTTTATAATTTCCTATCTGTTAGAGTGTCTCTCCCTCAGAACAAATCCCCGCATCACCCGGTCATCACAGCTGGTGCAGCTCCAGGTACCAACACCAAGGGTAGCTCGAAAGTTTTTAACCAGAAATAGAACCTTCTTGGTGGTGGCACCTACACTGTGGAATATACTACTAGTGGAGCTGTGCCAGGGCCCATCACCTTTAAAAAACAATCTAAAATGTTCCTGTTCAAGTAGGCCTTTCAGGGCATTGTTCCTTTGTCAACAGATGAGCCAGTTAGGTTCAGTTTCGATGTCCTCTGCTGCCAATTATTTTATTTTAGTTAATGATATATTTGTTGGTAGTGGGTTTTTGTTTGTATTGTTGTCATTTATTTTGTTTGTTCACTGTCCATAGTGGGATAACATCCAGATGGACAGTATATAAATTCAATAAATAAATACATAATTTTTTTAAATGTTAATTTCTCCACAAAATTTTAATACTGTCAAAGACTGTTACCCCAAGTAACAGAGATTTGTGTTTTAAGTGCCAGTGTTCATACATCTACCACTGTCTCTTAATTTGCTCAAGGGAACAGAGGCCAGCACACTACTTCAGAAAGATTCTGGGAGAGACTAGATTCTGAATAATGGTTTTGGCTCTGATGTCAATTCCACAATATTTATTGTACACAGGTGAGTTAATACTTTTAAATAGTTGCCAATATGACTGATCAAATGCTAGCCCCACATATACTATTTATCTTTGAAGCAAGGTAGTTTTGCACTTAGAAAAATTCAACCAACCTGGAAACGTTTCTGGTTCTCTGCCACCTTGCTTTTTATTTGTCTGCGAGGGACAGCAAATATGTTTTTCTGGGCAATTTGCCGAAGACTCTGTAAGAGAAAAATAATAACATACTTTATTTTTCAAAATGGCAATCACACTCATACTTCACTTAAGCAAACTGAACAATGTGGGAGCACTTCCATTTACTCTAAAATCAGAACATGAAACCAACACAATGAGATGTATGTCTTTAAGGAACAATTCAATACTTTGTTACTGTTAGACAATCAGATAGGAAAGTGAGCCATCTCCAATGTTGCTCAGAAGCCAATCTGAACATGTTTTAGATCTCCCACAGCTATCATTCAGTAACGATTCCATCAATCATAAGAATGGAGGACAGGGTGCAGAGCTAGCCCAACAACTCAGCTGAATAATTGCTAGCTTTGCCTCTTTTCTAAAATGTCTGATTATGTTAAGACAAACAACTCTGGCTGCACTAAGCCATTTGGGTAACAAAAGCAATGATCCTTCCTGTTCACTATTTCCTGCCCCATCTTTTCTTCTCACTTTCTACTGTGTCCTTTTAAATTGCAAATCCCAGAACATGTATCACCTTTTTCTTTTTTAAAAAATGCAATCCATTCATAGAACAGTTCCAGCTGAAAAGAAGCTGCCAAATGTGGTATGGAGACCACAAATAGCCAGCCCTGGAAAGTAGAGGGCTGCATCTATTCCTGCAACCCTGCTCCAATTTCCTTACATTTTTTAAAGTGAAGAAGTCCTCTTGTGGGTTGCAGTAACAAAGTGTTTTTTTAATTAATCAGGGGCCAATAAGGCCTCCTCACAAATTGATGGAACAGCCTCTCATATGCCCTTAATGAGTGATGGCCAACCTTGGCACTCCAGGTGTTCTTGGACTTCAATTCCCAGAAGCCCAAGTCAGTACACCTGCAGATCAGGATTTCTGGGAATTGGAAGTTCAAGAACATCTGGAGTGCCAAGGATGGCCATCACTGCCCTATAGAGAGGAAAAGGGGAATTTGAGCCAAAGGTTTAAAAAACAAAACAGGGAAATGTGTAACTGCTAGGGGTTACATGCAGCCACAGGTTGCTGTACAAAGAGTATTATTTTGTAATCTTGGCTATTTGTCCTTGTAAACTGATACCCAGCATGTTGGGGCAAAATGCTAATTACTTTTTGAACCACCCAGAGAGTGGCACTAAGCAACATGAGGCAGTATATAAATGTAACTCATATTCTTGCCCTATGAAGGCACGATGGCCAAAATGTCCCATTATGAAACAACCGTAATCAACTCATGCAAGCTTCCTTTATGGAAGCCAAATCATTTACTATTTGGAGGGGAGGGGGTCTTCCTCTTTTCTGGGATAAAATCCCCTAACCCCTTCCCTGAAATTACTTGGGAGTGGTAAGGTAAAGGTCCCCTTGCTTGAAAGCCAGTCGTGTCCAACTCTAAGGGTCAGGGCTCATCCCCATTTATAGCACTACAGTAGCTCTCAATGTGGGACCAAGGCACCCAAAGGGGACTTCAATTCCCAGAAGTCAGTACACTGGTTGGAGTACAAAGAGCCTCCACGAAAATTGTGGTACAGTATTTTCAAACCACAATTAGGCATACCCTGGTAATAGCAACCTTGTGTTGCCAGCTAATCTTTCTCACACTGGATCAAGTGAAAGGAACTGCCGAATGAACTCACCCAAAGGTGCCTTCATTTTGGAAGTTTCAAGTCTAGTATAGACACGGAGGAAGTACATTGGCTATTGAGTGCTTTGGAGAACTGACATAAGACTTCTGGGAACTGTGCCTGCAGAAGTTTCTGTGGTCACGTGGCAGGCATGAGTAGGCACCAAGCGCAGGGAATGCTGTTACTTTTCCCGCCAAAGCGGTACCTATTTATCTACTTCGCAATATCTTTCTTTCCAACTGCTAGGTTGGGGCAGACGAGGGGCGCTCACAACCTTCATGCAGCCTTCTCAAACTGATGACCTGCTGACCTTCCATTCGTCACGCCCAGCGTCATAAACAGCTGGAAGGCTGGCAAATCGAGACCCGGGTGCTGCATGACGGATTGAGCGCCCGTCTCTGACCCCAAATTTTGGGGACATGAAAAGAGACTCATTCGGGCGTCCCCCTGAGCGGAGTTTCTTCCGCAAGAATCTTCCCAGAATAATTTCTGACACGAAATTATTATACCACTAAAGCCTTTGGGTGTGGTGCGGTGGCAATAAGAAACCCTCCCCTCGAAAACCCTCACCCGACCGAAGGCTCCGCTAAGCTACTGCCATAGACGCGTGTCTCCCCCTCGCCCCATAGGATGGTGGTGGGAAGGGGTGGAGGGTCTCAAAAGGGGGGCGCCCTGCCCTCGCCCCAAAGGTTTCCAACCGTAACTCCCCCTCCCCTCTGTCACTCGCCTCCCCCCGGTCGTCGTCGTCGTCCTACCAGCAGGTTCCGCATCATTTCGCCCCTTTCTCTTTCCAACGGTTCCCCACAAGGGCACCGGAAAAAGGAAGCGAAGGGCGGGCCTTGAGGATCCCACGTGACGTGTCAATCACGCATAAGGAGGAGATCAAAGGCGGGTGTGTCTGTGAAAGGTGGACGAAGCCATACAGGGGGGCGCTCTACCCTTTAACATGTCTATGGTACAGATGGGTGTGGGGGGGCAGCACTCGGTCGGGTGGCCCTTGAATCAAACTGAAGGTCAGATTATTTGAAGAGAGAATGCCTATCACTCATCTGTGGTGACGTTCGCAGCAGGGCTCGCCTTGTGTGTGTGTTGTTGTTGTTGTTTTTTTACAAATCTCTATGGTCAACCGTCTCCCAGTTTACGAAAAGGAGAGGATCGGTTGTGTAGGCCATAGAATCGTCCACCTCCAGGGCGAGGGCGCCACCACTGGCTTGGCGGGCGAACAGCAGCCCCCGAGGAGCTGGGTAGTCTTTGGGCCAAAAGGTCGAAACTGGCCTTGGTGGGAAGGGAGTTAATTCTGAGCCGAAAAGGGGGGGGGGGCGATACCCGCTCTCGGCGTTTCCTTGGACAATTTATGGGGAGATCGCAATCCATGAAAGTTCACATTAAAATACAGCAGTTACCTCTTTAAGGTGTCACAACTTTTTTGTTTGCTCTGATAATTATTGAAACCAGGAGTGTCCAAACTATGGTCTTTTTAGATCTGGCCCCAATATGCCAATTCACCTGGCCCGAGGGGGAGCGACAAGGGCAGCGTGGGCTGGAAGAATTGGTGTTGGGGGCCGTATCCGCCCCATGGGCCATAGTTTGAGCACCCCTGATTTAAATATCCAACTTCTTTTGCCTTATTCAATTATTCGACTTGTATGTCGCCCCTCTCGCAATGCGTCTCTGGGCTGCTAACAAAAAGCAAAATACAGCAAAACCTCAGATAACACTAAAACCTGGTTCCACAAGTCTTGGTGTTATACGATTTTTAGTGTTATCCGATGCATGTTAAAATCCTATGGGATCCATAGAGATACATTGTAACCACACAGGCTTTAGCGGTTGTTATCCGATGCATCCCATAGGATCTTAATGTTATCCGATGCAATTCTTCCCCCCAGATTGCTTAATGTTATGCGATTTTAGTGTTATTCGATACTAATGTTATCTGAGGTATTACTGTATCACAGTTACAATACAATTACACTATCACAGTTACAAAATATCACAATTGCAATATCACATTTATAAAGTATTTACCAAAACATTTCAAAAGCAAAACCCAGAAATGCATTACAAACTCAGCCCGTCCATACCCTCCAGGCCAAATCAGCCAAGGGGAAGAGTTCGGTGATAGTGGTGGGCAGCGGTGGTGTTTTTGAGCCCTGCCGAGCTGCACAGGCGGGCCGGCTGAGGGGAGTCCGGTGGTGGTGGAGGGTGGTGTTGCCGTTTTCTCCCAGCCGGAGGACACTGGTCGGGAGTCCAGCAGCGGTGCAGAGGGTCCCAGGGGTCAGCTGGGATGTGTGTGTCTGGCTGCCTGCACGTGGAGTGGTTTTTCTTCTCTCCGGCCCCAAACGGAGGGTCACAAGGGTCAATGTACTTATCTCAATGATCTATACCAGGAGTTCTCAACCTTTTTGAGTCGGGAGCCAGGTCACGCTTTCTCAGACAGCTTCAGGGGCTGGGTGGCCATTTTGCCCTTTCTCCACTACACAGCATTTCCTGGCGTGGTGGAGGAGGTGGTGGGCTACATGAAATGGAAATGGTGGCGTGGGCTGTATCCAGCCCACAGGTTGAGAATCCCTGATCTATACAACCCTTCTTTCTTTGACTCACCCCTCCCTGCTCATTGCAGCTAGGCTTGGATCCAAAGTTGAGCAAGCAAAAACCCAACTTTACCAGTAAAAACACCCCATGACCTTCCCTGTAGTAGATTATTTTCTTTCCACTAACTTAGGAGTGGCACTCTACCCTCTCTCCCTCTTTGCAGTACCTTATAAACCTGAAGGTCAGGTTCAGAGACACTTCAAAGAAAAGCACAGGATATATAACAGGAAAAGTCCTGCAGTGTGATGGCAGATGTTTCCTGTCTCATACAATTAATGGTGGTGTTTGTTAGATCTTTGTGTACATTTCAAAGTCACATGGTTGTATTTATCGCCCCCACCCCCCCTGTGGCAGTATAGGGACTGGTGACTGAAGGGGTTAAGAAGCTGAGTTTGATTCCTGGGTACTGCATGATGGAGTGAGCTTCTTTCTCTGTCCCAGCTCCTGCCAACCTAGCAGCTCGAAAACAGGAAATTGCAAGTAGATAAAGAGGGACCACTCTGGTGGGAAGGTAAACAGCGTTGTTACGTGTACTCCAATATTGAGGCATGCCAGCCACATGTCCTCAGAAATGTCTTCAAATGCCGACAGCACTGGCTCTTTGGCTATAAACAGAGATGAGCACTGAACCCTAAGTTGGATACAATTGGCCTTCGAGCAAGGTGACCTTTACCATGAAGGTGCTCCAGAAAGAACTAGGCAAGGGAACAGTTTCTAGCTTCTACACCAGGATCTTTCTGTATTATCACATAGCTCAGTGGTTTAAGCATCTGACTGCGGAGGTCGGGAGATTGATTCTCCACTATGCCTCTTAGAACTGGCTTGTGTAGCCTTTGGCTTCTACAGATCTCACATTCTACTGGCTTAGCATCACAATCCCAGGGCATCCTCAGAAGAAGGGGATGAAAAGCCACTTCTGTGTATTCTCTACCTAAGTCAGAAAAGACTTGATGGCAAATTATTATTAAAATGAGTACCCAGCGTGTTGGGGGGCAAAATGCTAATTAACTTGTGAACCGCCCAGAGAGCACTAAGTGCAATGAGGCAGTAGTAAAGTGTAATTGCTTAGCTTTAAACTGCACAAGCAATAAGACATGTTCTGTCAGTTCTCTGTTGTGCATATCCTAGTACTCTAGACAGGGTGGCAAACCTGCAACCTTTATTGTTGGCAATAAATGGCAGATTCAGGGAGGAGAAGTCCAACACACCTGGAGGAACAAGTGTTTGCCACTCCTGCTCTTGGTACACAAATGGGTGTATGATTGACCTTTGTCCCTGAAGTTTACTAATCTGTAACTGGGCGGGTGGCCAGATAGGGTGGATATCTGGAGGGAAATATCACTGGCAGACCGTTTTAGTGGATGTGGGCGTAATAAGAAGGGGCATGAGTCCTCACCTTCTGCCCCCGCAGGCAAGTGCCAATGCTGCCACAGTACAATGTTGGAGGATGCAGCCTTTTGCTTTCCAACTCACTGCTAGATCTTTGTATTTGAAAAAGTGTTGTAACATTACACACTGTTCTTAAAGACTGCCAGTAGTATCATTATACACAATTCAAAAGTATACTGAATTTTGATAAGCATTTTATTAGTTTTACTGGTCATGGAGTATGAAATAGGATCATTTTACAGTGATCACAGGCATTCAATAAAAAGGATAATTTTATCTCTTTAATGATTAATGTGAGAATAGTTGCCATGGATCCACTTGTTCTGGGTATCAAGATAACAAGACATGCATACTGCTTGCGTGCTTTGTTATGTGCTATTATTCATCTTAGAAAATCCATCTCCTGCATGTTTTCTGCTCTGCCTGTTACAAAATACACATCTAACTGTGCTACACGACGTGAAAAGGAAATTAGTTACTGGATCACAGGACAAAGAGAATCATCTTGTTATTGTTATGTGCCATCACGTCACCTCTGACTTATTGTCACCCTATGAATGACCAGTCTCCCAAATGTCTTGTCCTCAACAGCCATGTTCAGCTATTCTAAACTCAATGCCATGGTTCCTTTAGGAGTCAAACTATCTCACATTTGGTCTTCTTTTCCAGCTGCCTTCAACGTTTCCCAGCATTATTGTTTTGCCACAGAGAATCATGCTGTCTCATGATGTGCCCAAAATAGGATACCCTTGGCTTCATCATTGTTGCATCCAGAGATAGTTCAGGCTTAATTTGCTCTAGGACCCATTTGTTTGTCTTTCTGGCGGTCCAGAGTATTTACAAAACTTTCCTCCAGCACTATATTTCAAACACATGTTTTTCCCCCTATCGGTTTTCTTTACTGTCCAGCTTTCACACTCAAACATTGTGATCAGGAATACAATAATGCGGATGGTCTTGGTCTCTCGTATCACATCTTTACACTCGATGATCTTTTCAAATTTCTTCATTGCTGCCCTTGCAAGTCTCAGTCTTCTGATTTCTTGGCTGCAATCTCCATTTGGGTTTATGAATGTATATAAAATCTTTCACTATCTCGATTTCTTCATTGCTGATGTTGCTGTACAGTATAGTTCTTCTGTAGTCGTGATTGTCCTCTTAATGTTCAACTGCAGTTGAGTTTGACTAAAATTCATTTCAAGTCATTACTTTCTGTCTGTAAGATTGTGTCATCTGAATATCTTAAATTATTGATGTTTCTTCCACCACTTTTCACTCTTCCATCATTTGAATGTAGTGAACTACATTTGAATTATATTATCTGATTACGGATTAAATAGATAATGGGATAAAATGAACCCTTTCCTGACACTTTGCCCTGTAGGAAATCAATGTCTTTCTATATTCTGGCCTAACTGTAAGTAGCTTCTTCTCCACAATACAGGATACACATCAGGACAATCAAGTGCTAAGGCACACCCACTTCTTTCAGAACAACCCATAGTGTCTCATAATCCACACAGTTAAATGTTTTACTGTAGTTTATAAAGCATAGGCTGAACTTTCTTCTGGAATTCTTTGGCACACTCCAATAGCCAACAGATAGCTGCAACATGAGTGTTTTCTCCTTTTCGGAATCCAGCTTGGACATCATGCGCTTCTCATTTCATGTAAGGCAAAAGGCTTTGTTGCATTATCTTGAGCATCAACCTATTTATATATGGGAAATAAAAGCAATGGTCCTATAATTATTGCACTCTTTGGCACCTCCTTTCTTGGGATTTGAATGGACATTGAACATTTCCAGTCTGTGGGCCATTGTTTTATTTTTCCATATTTGTTAACATGTTCTTGTTAGACTTTTGAGAGATTCTGTCTCTGTGGCTTAGAATAGTTCTCTTGCATCTTATGTATACCTGGTGATTTATTTCTTCATAACTCTTTCAGGGCATCTTTCACTTCACTTTCTAGAACTACAGGTTCATTGTCACAGGATCCTCTTCAATAGCATATGACATCCTTTAATCTCTTCTGTATAGAACTTCAGTACACTGTTTCCACTTTCTCCTGGTCCCATAGTGTGCTGCCCTGTTGGTTATCCAGTATTTCTCAACTAGGCTTACATCTCCCTTTGATTTCCTGGATCTTTTAAATCTTATTTTTCCTTTTGTTGCTCTCCAAAAATGGAAAGAAGAGTGCAGTTAAAAGATCCAATATTCAACGTTGGAGGGCCAGATATTTGTGGAAGCAGTTGTTCAGTATAGTACAATATTTCTGTAGCCAGGGAAAGTGATACCCTAAACATGCAATGCCCAGTAACTCCCCTCCACAAACCTTGAATGAGCAATCCTTTGTTCTTGCCCCGGCCATATCTCCTTTACCCAACGTCATGTGATTAAACAGGAATCAGGTGACATGATACACAAATCACAGACAATCTTATGTCAGCTCACTGTACCTTTCCCCATGTTGATGAGACAGATGAGCGTTCCAGAACCCATCCCTCCCACCTTCTTAATAACAGTAATTTGCAATAGGTGTGGCTTTAGTCCAATGGTAAAAATGAAATGGTAAACATGATAGTCCCCCTCAGTGGAGGAAATGCCACTAGAAAGCATCACATTGGGCCCAACAGCAAAATGAGCAGAGGAGGAACTCTGATTCCCAATGATCATGGAGGTGGAAGAGGCCATGCCAGATGGACTGGCTGAGAAGGCGCACCTTCTCCATATCCTCAAGGCTTCAGCAGTCCATTGCAGTCCTGGTGTTAAATCCTGCATGGAGATGGCTCCATGATCATCGTGTGTGGATCACTTCATGGCAATTCAATTCAGTTCAATTCAATTCTCAATTTGTATGCCGCCCCACTTGCAGAGCGACTCTGGGTGGCTAACAAGGAAACACAATATCACAGTTGCAATTACAAAATAACAATAACAGAAACATCTCAGAAACATTTCAACATATCAGAAGCATTATGGCAAACTGGGATCCACCTTAAACAAATCCACACCAATGACATTTTTCCTGCTTCAGGAAAAAATGCATTCTCAGATACGAGTTGCAGTCGACAACAAAAACATGAAACATAGGGTTCAGTGCTTACCTGTTTCAAAGCTGAAAAGCCAGCGCTGTCTGCTTCTGCAGACGTTTCCATGGTCATGTGGCACACATTTATTTATTTATTTGCTTTTGTATTGCTCCCCACTCGGGAAGCGACTCTGGGCAGCTCACAGAAATCAGACATCACCCACATAAAAATTACTGACTTTAAAAACCATTAAGAACTATTTAAAAATAGCCTCCCAACCCCACTAATTAAAATTATAACAAAAAGTGTGAACGGCCTTCAATGTATGAGCCAGCGAGGGGGGACTATCACATCACCAATGCCCCACACCTGCTTTGCCAGCCAGATTTTCAATTCTTTCCAGAAGGGCAATAGCTTTGTCTGGAGATGCAGCTTGGTTGGCAGGAGGTTTCATAGAGCTGGAGCAGATACTGAAAAGGGCCTTTTTCTGGTGCTAGAGAGGCAAGCCTCTCTAGCTGATGACACCTTTAAGGAGCCCCTTCGGTCTGCTCTGGTGGGACGGACACATGTCCTTGGGGAGGTGCAGTCTCTTAGGTATCCTGGTCCACTACCATGTAGGACATAACCAGACACTGGAGCGCACAGAAAGCTGTTTACCTTCCCACCAAAGTGGTACCTATTTATCTACTTGCAATTTCTTGCTTTCAAATTGGTAGGTTGGCAGGAGCAGGGACAAAGACAGGCACTCATTCCGTCCTGCAGCACAGTACTTGGGAATCAAACTGCTGACCTCCTGCCTTCCAGTCAGCATCTTAGCCACTTGAGCCACTGCAGATCTTAATCATATTGCTTGGCTAAGAAAGTCAAATATTCATAAATATAAGGGCTGACCTTGAGAAGCTGAAAAAGTCCACTGGGCAGCCTGGCAAGATCCAATATTGATAAATTCTTCTGCCTAGGCAAGAAGGCACTTTGGTGACCCAGTGTTAAACTGAAGTACTGAGTGAGGAGGAGGCCTTTCACTGGTTTCAAGAGAAAGGGACCTAAGTATTGCTGATGTATGTATGTATGTATGTATGTATGTATGTATGTATGTATGTATGTATGTATGTATGCATGTATGTATGTATGTATGAAACTTATATCCCACCCTTCTAGGAAAAACTTTCCTGCTCAATGTGGCTTACAGCATAAAATTCAAAATACAAACTGACACAAATATTACAATTTTCATATAAACACCTCAAAACCGAAATACCCTAATAAGAAACCCTATTTTGGAAGCAGTGGGGCAGAATAAAATCCCTAACAATCAGCTGTTTAATGCAGAGGTTCTCAACTGCACTATTCCATCCAGCCTGCGTCCTTGCTCCCACTGCCCTTGTACCCTCCACTTGGTTTGGCGTGCCCCAACACCGCTCCATAACAGGACAGATGTTGTAAGAAGGCTTACAACATCCACCCTGCTTTAGGGACAGGTCAAGCCAAGAGGAGGAGACAAAGATTGAGGCTGTGGCAGTGGAAGACGCATGTGGCCGCTTGCATCTTTCCCAGGGACTGCTCTGGCCGAGCACAAGCAAGGATAGTCAGGACCCCTCCTTTACCCTTGGCAAACCGGTAAGCAGAGAAGGGGCAGTGATGGCAGCGTGGGGGGAGGAGTTGGCAGGCCAGACTGGTGGTGGTGGCAGCCACCGCAAGTCCAGTGTAGGCATTGTCAGTGTGGGGGGAATGTTTGCGGGCTGATCTGGTGGCGTGGGGACACACACACACACACACACACACACACACACACACACACACACACACACCAGTTCAGCCTGCCAACAGTCCGAGTTGGTGTGATCTGGCCCCTAGCTTTAAAAGATTGAGAACCCCTGGTTTTTACTCTCCTAATACCTGAAAGGAATTTGCAATTGATCTGGATGACCAAGTCCAAGGAATCACTGGCAGTTTTCCATTTCCTTGATATCGTGAATGGGCAAGTCAGATACAGTACATGTAATTTAAGAAATTAAACTAGTTCACTTTCTTTTTCTTAATTTTGTATCCCTGCTATGAAGTCACTTCGCTTTCAAACTCCTGTACACAATTATTTCCATACTCATTTTGCTATACAGTATTTCTATTTCCATGTACTGTACAGTAATACCTCGGATAACGCTAAGACTTGGTTCCACAAGTCTTGGTGTTATCTGATTTTTAGTGTTATCCAATCCCATGTTAAAATCCTATGGGATGGATCGGATAACGTTAAAGCTCCATAGAGATACATTGTAACCACACAGGCTTTAGCGGTTGTTATCCGATCCATCCCATAGGACCCTTAACGTTATTCGATCCAATTCTCCACCCCAGATTGCTTAACATTATGCGATTTTAGTGTTATCCGAGGTATTACTGTAATTCCAAATAGACAAAGTTGCAAAATACTATTTAGATCTAAAATTTCAGTAAAGTTTATAAGGGTTTCGCATCTTTTCCCTCCCAACTTGACTGCCAGCAGACTGTACTTTAGAGAACACATTTTTGCTAATGATAACATATTTGTAAACAAATGACAGCATTTATTCAATAGCAAATATTCAGAGTAATACACCAATTTCAAATAAAATAACCTCCATATACAGAGCAATATAATATGCATATTTTCAAAATTATTTGATTTTCTTTCTTACAATCTGGACATATCTAACTGAAAATGTGCAAGATGCAAAAAATAAAAATAAAATCCCATTTATTTTGCCACAACAACTTTCAGCTTAATTTTAAATTTCAAACAAAATTACATACAATGACCTCAAGGACCTGAGTTAGAAAGTGGAAATTTCTTCTGAAATAAACTTAACGCTTCATCCAATTTAGGAATATTAGAATGGTTATGATTATATTTTAATCCACCTTATTTTTAACTGGAGATGGTTTCCTTCTTAACACAATTGTGCCTAGTCTAGGAAATAAGCCTCTCCATTTCTGGAGAAGACAAGCAAAGAGAGTCGAACCAAACAAGGTGCTAGGGATAAAAGAAGACATACAAATGAGAGCAAAAGCTTTACATGTAGCAGTTACCTCCATGTGGAAAGCAGCTTCTGAAAGTCACCAGTCAACAAGTACACCTTTTTGGTGTGCAATTTCACATATCAAGCACACTTGCTGGAACATACAGGACCTTCAAACACACAGATGAGCTCAATGCAGAGTGAGTGCTACAAGTTTAATACAGTAAGCATTTCTGCGGGGCGGGGTGGGGTGGTTATGAAGCCCATGCGCGCAATGCCTCGCATGAGGCATTGAAAACAGCAGACAGACCTATTTTCTTTCCAGTAGCACCAGCACAACTCAAAATCATTAACAATCTACTCTACCCTGAACATATTCTTTATACAGTTTATACACAGCATCAGCGTATTACAAAGCACACAAACAAGCAGCAGATGCAGTAGGTAAGGAATGACTGTATGCGCATCATGACACCTGTCCACCAAGAGGCAAACCTCAAAAATCCTCTCATCAGCACTGTTTATTTAGGGAACTTGTTTTGAGCTGTTATCTTCAAGTTAATCCACTGTCATGGAACAAAGGCTTCAGATATATTTACGCATTCAGTGTCAGAAGCAACGTTTATCCAGAACAGAACTTTCAAAGAGCCGGGTCCCCTTGGAACTGGCCTTGATGCACATGCTGCATGTGGAGTTGGAACAGTTGAGTTTAATTGGGAATCTCTCCACTAGGGTTCCGATTTCCATATTTGTGATGGATGAGGAGCAGCACTACTCCAAGAGTAAAGCAGATGGAGCCAACTGTGATGTAGGCTATTCCCAGAAATGGATTTTTGCCTCCCATCCATGATATGGTGCTCAAGATCATCCGTTTTCGCCCATCAAAACTATGCACAGGAAAATCTGGTTCAGGTATAGGAAATTTTTTTTTGCTAAAAGTGCCTGGCAGCCATAATATTAATACACCACACACTCCCAAACAACAAACTAAACCCCCACCCACAGAAAAGAAAATGCATTTTACAAAACAACAGTACTTGAAGCATGTATATGCTTTAAAACCCAAGGATATTTTGCTATTGAAAATATTATGGGCTGACAGATGAGCTGCAAAAAGTATTATTCTTCGACTGGTTGTAGAAATCACACACAAAAAACTGATTGAAAACTGGCAGTTTTCCATTTCTGGTGCATCTAGAGCTGTGCAATGACTGTCACAGGGCTTAAAGCAGTAATGAAGCTGGTAATACTTCAGTATTACAGGACAGACGGGATGAGTAGCAAATTCCCAAAAGCTATTCCCAGCATTTTTAACTAACCCCTTACCTCCTTCATTACTTCTGACATGGTATGGGCTTGATACAAGAATCTGCTAACATTTTGTAAACACAGCCTTTTAGCTGGCATGGATTACTCACATGTCAGGGGCTCTCTCAAATCCCACCATTCTCACTTTTGCATAGAGGGTGGGGAAAATATTCAAGCACCCACATATCCTGATCTGGAAGCCTGATCATAAAAGGTTTCAGCACCCAGCAAATTGTATAATGAGCAAATCATATACTTTGCCACACATGTTCACACAAACTAATGCAGAGTGTCACAAGAAGCAGCCACATCTTTGGCTTTTTTTGAGGGAGAAACTATAGGTGCAGAGAGTTTCTACCCATGCAGTCTTTGAAGTGCATTGCTCATCTTGAAGGGCAAATACCCAACATTAACGTGACCATTCTCTACATCTGGCCCCAGCTTCTTAGTATTTCAACCCTCTCATATACCACAACTTGCCTGAAAAGCAAACAGTGCACTTCCTCCCCAGCCTCAACTTCAGGGCCTGGAAAAAATGTTTGTCCACCTTCCAGCAATTCCATATCACTGCCCAAAATATAATTTTTCCAAGCATTACAAAATATGTGTGCTGTGATATAATGAGACCCCAAGTTCTTCACATATCCAAGATGGAGTTTATTAGGTTTTAGACTATAGTAGAAATGTGGCTTCTTGTGTTTGTTTTCACTCCCTGGGACCCAGAAGGGAAGAGACAGACTGGGAGGTGCCATGCTTCATCAACAGAGCAATAGTTGGTTATCCCAACACTGGGACCTGATTGAATGTATGCTAATTATCCAGGATCACCTCATACCTGGGGAGAGCCAAGCACATGGCTTGAGAGAGAGTTCGAATCTGGTGGTCAACAAGAAAACACCAGTATGGGGGGAGGAAGGCCATCCCAACAGGCCTCATCGCCTTAAGTCTTAAATATGGTAATTTAGAACAGATAGATTTTTTTTTAATTTAGGAGAGGAAATGTCTGAAAGCATTCTTTCTCTAAAAGCGAATTTTGATTCTTATTTTTCTATGCTGAGATCTGTAACCTGATTCACCAAGAACCATGCTTCAACTTCAATAAAACTTTCTTCAATCAATGTGTGTTTATTGGAAATGGGATGCAGGGGTAAGGCAAAGTAAGGCCACTAGCCTCCTGTTAACGCTACCATATTACCTCTCTAATATTAATTTGGCTGGGCACTGTACACAGATGCGTCCCAGGTTTGTTTCAGCCGGATGTGGGCTGAGTGATCGACATACATTCCTTGCCATGAATTTTGGGTGACTTTCTAGAGGGGATTTTGGAATAATTCTTCTTGGAAGGAAACGCTAGAAAGGTCCCAAAACGAGGTGAGGAAAAGTATGGTTCATCACATCTGTCACTAACCCAAAAGCCATGACTATCCATGCTATACTCCCACTGAGCTTTAGGTGATCACAAGAAAGATCACATTCTCACTGTGTTGCTGCATTATGCATTGCAAATGTAAATAAAAATGGAAGAAATGAAAACCTACACATACCAGTTATGTTGTTTGCTCCTTACCTCCGCTACAAATATTATTTCTTAGTGGGAAAGGGAGTCACTAGGGAGCTGTAGCCTGCCCAGTAGAGGATTCCAAAAGAGGTAACATTTGGTAGTCTTAAATGTTTTCAAAAATATGGAAAAATACAGGGCACAACTTCATAGGCACTATAAATGTTAAGTAGACTCCATAGCACTTAGGGCACTCTGGGCGGTTCACAAGTTAATTAGCATTTTGCCCCCAACATGCTTAGTTCAGGTTTTACCAACCTCGGAAGGATGGAAGGCTGAGTCAACCTGGATCCTCATTAGGACTGAACTCACAATGTTGTGAGTGCAGTACAGCAGTTTTACCACTGCAACACCAAAGCTCTTCACTGTTTGGTCTGATGTCAATGCTGCTGATCTTATTTGCATAAATTCCCTTTGGTTCTGCCCCACTCATTCCAAGGAAGCTTTAATTAACTTGCATATCCTGCCTGTTTTGTGAAGCCAAAATTGACAATCAGCTCTAGTCCATTTTAAGCTCTTAGAAGATTTAATGAAAGGATACTGTACACTATCTCCAAGGAATAGTTTCCAGCTGGCAGAGTGGGACGCATATTATCCATCCTCTCTATAAGGCGATACAGCTTCCGAAAAGTTGGCAAGGCTGATGTACGCATCCACACAATGAAATCTTCATTAATGAACCCATTGTTTTCTGGATCAGAATCTAGCATATACACTGGTTTGGGCCAGTTGATAGGTTTTGACGTGCCTTTAAAGGAAAGCAAGAAAAACAACAGATTATAACTTTTTTCATAAAACATATGTATTGAGGGAAAAGCCATGTCCAACTGTGTATCTATTTCCAAATTACCCTCCTCAGATACAGTTTAAACCGTGCAACATATCTTTTTCCACCAACTTACAGTAATGTTATTTTCCTTTACAATATAGCAACTTATAGCCCCCTCCTCTGGGCCCACAACAACGGCCAGAGGAAGAAGATGCCAAGGCCTAGCAGTGGCTGAGAACATCGCCCCCTCCTCTGGGCCCACAACAACAGCCCGAAGAAGAAGATGCCAAGGCCTAGCAGTGGCTGAAAACATCGCCCCCTCCTCTGGGCCCACAACAACAGCCCGAGGAAGATGCCAAGGCCTAGCAGTGGCTGAAAACATCGCCCCCTCCTCTGGGCCCACAACAACGGCCCGAGGAAGAAGATGCCAAGGCCTAGCAGTGGCTGAAAACATCGCCCCCTCCTCTGGGCCCACAACAACGGCCCAAGGAAGAAGATGCCAAGGCCTAGCAGTGGCTGAGAACATCGCCCCCTCCTCTGGGCCCACAACAAAGGCCCGAGGAAGAAGATGCCAAGGCCTAGCAGTGGCTAGGGACATTGCCCACTCCTCTGGGCCCACAACAACGGCCTGACGGGAGTTAAGTTTGTGTTCTGGTTTGGTTGTTTTATGTGGTTGCATTTTATAATTTTTATTGTACTGTTGTTGTTTTGACTGTAAGCCACCCTGAGTCGCCTCAGCGAGTGGGCAGCAATATAAATCTAAATAAATAAACTTAGTTAAGTTCCAACTAGAGTAGGCCCCTGAATCAGTGGGGATCTGTTGAATCAACTCACCTGTAGTTAACTCTAGTTGAAACTTGCTATGGCTGAGATCTTGTTACTTAGCATGGTATGTGCACAATTGATTCCTCTTATGATATTTGGGGAATCTGATGAGGCTTCACAACAAAGATTAGTCCCATTTAGCACTTAGAAGACTGCTAGTACAGAACAGACAGTATGTATACCAAGGGTCTGCAAGGAGAAGGTAGCGAGTGAAAGAGACCTCCTGAAACTCCCATTCACCGGGTTCCGAACATTTTCCCACCACTGTGCTCAGCTGTGGGGACTGGAGGTGTGCCGGCACCTGAAACTTATGTTTTTGTCATCATTGGCAGTGACAGTGGAAATCGAGCTGTTTTTGCTGCTTTGTGCACAGCCTCCACCACTTCCCAGGGAGGCGTCAGGCTTTTCAGAGCAATTTCATACCAGTTTTGTAATTTTCCAACGCTCCTCCACTGCTCTTCAGCAGCTAGAGCGGTCCGGTGAACTACTTCCTGGTTGTGTGCTGTGATTCCAGACGCTGACATCAGCTCTGCCCAGCACCGGAAGTAGTTCACTGGATTGGTCTAACTGCCAAAGAGCAGCAGAGGAGCATTGTAAAATTACAAAACTGGTGCAAAATTACTCCAAAAAGCCTCCTGCCGCCCTAGGAAGTGGCAGAGGCTGTGCATGAAGCGGAAAAAGCCACGCTATTCCAGCTGCCGCAGTAAGTAATGTAGTGTGATTTCCGGCGGTGGCGGGCCAGACCTTTCAGTGCCCAGGCGGCCACCACGGAGGCGATTAATGATATGCATAGGCCGCATTAGGCCCATGGACTGTGGGTTGGGAACCCCTGATCTCATCACAGGCTGTTTCTTCCCACCAACATGTATTCTATAGGGCTTTCTGCTTTCCATTCAAGAGGTATTGACCCTTTTTCTCTTGCTTTTTCAAGGTTAAAACAGCTGAGTTCATAGTTCAGCTACAATAGTATTTTCCTATGAGACTATCTTCCCAAGATTTGTTTATGAGAATATTTATCCTTGGTTACTGACTACTGCATTATCTTACCTTGGAAAAGTACTGTTAAGTTTTTTGTAGCTCCAACAGGATTTCTGAATTTAACATTTTTGTCTGTCCACCACGCAATACCCTTTTTCTTCAGAGGAATAGGTACTGGCTCCGTTTGATTGCGGTCAATGCGGAACAACGTCAATGTATCTAGAAGGAAAACAAACAAGTCATTCACTTTCAAGTTCTTCTTCCATGAATTACACTCAAAGGCTCTGTAAAAGCAAACATTAGATCGGGGTTGTCAACCTTTTCAAGCTGAGAGCCAGGTCATGCTCTCTCACAGCTCTCTCACAGAGCCAGGTGTGGTGGAGGTGGGCCACATGAAACGGTGTTGCAGGCTGCATCCAGCCCCCGGGCCATAGGTTGAGAACCCATGCTTTAGATTTATTTCCTTCCCATTCTCAGTTCAGGAAATAGATCCCATTTCATGATGCTTAAGTGTTATGACAGAGTCATATACAGCTATCTCATACATTTTTTTCAATGGGGGAACCTAAATAGGACACAGAGAAATAAATATTTCTTCAAAGACTATCCTTGTCATCCATGCATGTGCTTTAATCTAGAAATGACAAATGCTAAGCCCACTACAAGTTCAGTTTGCTGACATTATTTTGACACGCTTGTTGGACTGACCACTCAACCGCCCAATGCAGCACAGCTAATGAAAAAGGGAGAGGAGAGGTGCAATCCAACAATATCTGGAGGAGCACATAGTCCTCAATCCCTCTATAGAGAGACAGGAACCCATCTAGCAACAATTGAGACCACTAGTCCATGTAGCTCAGACTTATTGTCCATGACTAGTAATCAGTAGTGGGCTCCCAAAAATTTTACTATCACACTGTGGGTGTGGTATGGTGGGTGTGGCCAGGGGGAAAGCCCTGCATTGCACCTGAATTAGAACTACTTTATTTCAAAACTTGGATGGGCAGGGCAAGCCAGAATTTCTGCTACCGGTTCTGGCGAAGTGGTGCAAACCTGCTGATGCCCACCACTGCTAGTAATGGGTCTCCAGGATTCCACACAGTGTTTTTTCTGCATGTGCCTCCACACTTCACAATATCACTTTGTTATTATCTTGGGCAAGTAGGAAAAAAGAACTGAGCAGATTTGTATTTCTGGACTACAGAATTGTGGGAGTAACAGTCCAAAACGAAAAATCAACAAATCTCTAACTAGAATACGTCAGCTGCTCAGGGTAAAGACCTCTACTACTGTTGCTAGAAAAATAATAATGATCAGAGTTCTGCATAGGCATCCACTGCTACCTTGAAGCGCTGCATCATATTTGGGAAGGCATACCGTTAAACATGCTGTTGGCAATGGCTCCACAAGGAGCAATAGGCTTTTCGTCACTGGTGCGATAAGGCTCACATTCTTTACTGGGATTCTAAATAGTAATTAAAGAAACAAGATAAAAATTGTTTTAATCACATACAGTACAATGAAATCCATTCAGAATAAACACTACATTAGACTGCAACTTTTACTTCTGAGTTCACGTTTACAGAAAGAGTTCATGGGACAGTTTTATTTGGCAAAGAGCTCTATTATGTTCACTGAACAGCTTGCAGCCAACTAAAAACAACCTGTTCTGTAATATAACTAAAGCAAGGAAAGAGGAAACTAACGTGTGTTCTATGAAGTTTATGAAAATTGAGAATTAGTGATGGATCTAGAAGACAGACTGAGGAGAGCAAAAAGACTGGACAAAAAGGAATTGAGCAAAATGGAGCCAAGGGGATTGAGTGTGCAGAATGGAGAAGGCAGACTACTGCCAAACATGCAATGTCTCAACTAGGGAAGATTCTTGAATGTTTAGTGCAGATGCAGAGAATCTCATTGGTGTTTCTTCGCAGAGACCAAGAAGAACATCCACTACACTGAATTTAATTTAAATGCATCACAAATCTTTTTATTAAAAATTATCTGTTGCTTGCTTCTGAGAAGCTTAACAAGACAGAGGGTTTATCCAATCAAGAGAAATATTTTACAACAATAATTTTAAAAAGTACAACGTCTTGGATACACATTAGTAAACACACACACAAAGTATTGCTGGGCTTTACTGTGGACCACAGAACAAAATTAAGAGATTTGACTTTTTTTTGTTCCTTTACTATCCTTTGACAGACAGCTAATCTCAATTCTTTCTGTCTCCCTCTTGGAAAAACCTGCCTTTTATAATGCTCCAGTTAAGAGAGTATCTTTTGAGAGCCTGCTACAAAAGAGCATAGTGTCTAAGGACAATTACTGCATATACTTGAGTATAAGTCGATCCAAATATAAGTCAAGGTACCTAATTTGGACCTCTAAAACTAGGAAAATAGATTGACCTAAGTATAAGTCGGGGTGGAAAATGCAGCAGCTGCTAGTGAGTTTCAATAATAAAAAAAACATGAAAATTAAAATTAATTAATTTAAACATTTGTGTAGACATGTTTTTGAGTGTTTACAGTAGTTAATGATTTTAAAAAAAAAACTATTTGCATCACCAACCAGTGTTGGCACTGCAGGGGAAATGGGAGGGCAGACCAATTACACTGAGGCAGGAAGCAATGCTCTAGCCTAACCTCTTGCTCTCCCTGCAAGCAGGAAGCATGGCTTCCCCCTCCATCTTGGCCACATGGAGCAGGGACAAAGAAACGAAGATAAGTGAAACCCTTTCTTTTTATGCACAGGTTTGGTTTCCCACTGAAATACATTGGAAACAAACAAATTAATTTCTTGTATTCTGAAGCTTTTCTGTTTGTTTGTTTCCAATGCATTTAAATGGGAAATCATAATTTGCGCCCTCTTGTAGCCATATGTTTTCCTTTCCCCTCCCCTGAAGCCTAAAGTCACATTTACGCTCCTGAACCGCACCGAATCCAGCATAGTTTTGGGACCCTCGTGATTGTTGATCTGTGTATAAACCGAGTCACCTTTCTGGATCTCATTTTGGGGGCTAAAAAACTCAATGTATACTCGAGTATATACCAGAAATAATACCAGCAACCTGTTTATTTGCAAATTAAATAAAATCTCCTAATAAATAATCCAATATTGATAAAACAAATCTATCTGTTCAGTATCTTTAAAACAAGCAAAAGAAAAAACAGTTTTAGAACTCCTTCTATAAATCCTTCATCACTTATTATGAAAATAAAGAGCATGGGAAATTAGATTGGAACTTTTAAAGCCTAGTTTCTTTTCATCAGAAGCCAAGAGCAACAAATACTAATAGCCACACCCAGCCTTAGGACGGAGTGGCAAGAAGTACTTTTAAACACTCATAGAGAGAAGTTTGTTTAAAACATCATTACTGCAGCATACTTTAAGAAATAAAACCTCTTAAAAGACTGGGAGAAATTGATTCAGGAGTCCCTTGTTATCTGGTGTGACTTTCCCTTCTCCCTGAAACCTCTTGTGTTATATTTCATTCACAAGAGGGTCTATCAAGCCTCTGGAGAAATTGCATTGAGGAAAAGAAAAAGAATCCCCCTTTACAAGCATTCTTCCATACTGTCGGATCCAACCTGTAATTAAGAGGAAACTATCTGGATTTCTTAAAATAGAGGGAATATATGGGAACCCTTGAAATATCCACTCATGTCATATTCAGGAAAGGCCCTGCTATCTACACCTTTAATCTGAAGTTTTTTAAAAAGTCAAACTTGGTTGGCGTATCAGGAGCCAGAAATATACAACCAGTAAACAAATCTACTTACAAATAAAGAAACATTATTTCCATTCAGCTGGCTATCATCCCGAGACTTCACATAGCGGCGATGATTTTGATAGAAGTTGGATAGCCCATAGTACATGAACACATTACTCTGCAACACACAAGTGGAGATGTTTCATAATTATACACTATTACTCACATACAGTACAGCTTCAGAGGAAACCAGAGCCCTAGCCTTACTGGGCCTGTGACTTACAAGAACAATTGTGCTCACTATCTTCGCCCCAATTTCTACACAGACATCACCTTACTAACATTATATAGATGCTCACTTCTACTACACCGATTTTTTGTTGTTCAGTCACACAGTTGATTCCGACCCTTTGCGACCCCATGGACCACTGTCCGCCAGGCACTTCTGTCCTCCACCATCCTCCTCAACTCGCTCAGTTTTGTGCCTATTGTGTCTACAATACCATCTAGCCATCTCATTTTTGGCCGCCCCCTTCTTCTTTTGCCCTCCACCCTTCCAGCATCAAGGCTTTCTCAAGTGAACCCTCTCTTCTCGTTTGATGTCCAAAGTACTTTAGCTTCATCTTTACTATTTGATCTTCTAAGGAGCAATCAGGGTTAATTTCTTCTAAGATTGACCTATTTGTTCTCCTCTTGTCCAGGGGACTCTCAAAACTCTCCTCCAACACCACGTCTCAAAGGCATCTATTCTTCTGTGCTCAGCTTTCCTAATGGTCCAGCTGTCACAACCATACATTGCCACCAGAAATATGATAGCAGTGGAGAAATAGACATTCATGTCAACAGAAAAGGCCAGAAGAGCTCCTGCAACACCACTAAACTAGACATTTCTGACACAGCAGCCATACCAGATACTCTTGGACTGGCTTTTCCTGAAGGACCTCACCAGGGAGGAATGTGGCTGCTGACACGGTTTGCCAGGAAGGAGGGAAAAAATAGTAGCTCCTTGACAAAGGAAAAAACAGGTTGGACTAAATGGTTTCAATGACAAGTCAGTGTCTCCACCCGCAATTGTTTATCAGCACAAATGGTGCTTCACTCTCAGAAAGCCTACTCTTAGCTTAGCCCCTTAGGATTCTAGGAATTTTTTTTGGCAAGTTTATGAAAAACAAGTGATTTATACTCATTGTTTACTCTAATAATTCGGAAGGTTAATTTAGCCCATTTGCTTTACAGCAAGTGCTAATTTTTTTCTACCTTTAAAATCCTGGGTATAAATGGTTACTTAATTCATCCTCTTCAACATGACCCCACCCTCAAGTTCTGCTTACACCATTATCCTATGAATGTGTTAAAAAAAGAGAGACTTCTGCCAAATGCATTAAAAATGTATAGCTCTGAAGTTGTTGACATAATTGTTGTAGAGTAGATAATTGAACTGGGTTGTTCAGGTTAATTTCAAAGTCAGGCATCACACCTAGTTTGGGGAAAGCCCACTTCTGAAGCTGGTTTCACCGAACGAGACAGTGAGATGCTGTCACCAGCAGAGTTCATTAACCATGTTTCCTGGAAATCAAGGACACTATCTAATGGTATGCTAAAGTCCTCCTTCAGTAACTTGGGATCTGCTCCAGTTTAAAATGTTTATTTATTACATTTCTATATCAACCATCTGGGATATTTCCCACTCTGGGCGGTGAAGAATTGCGTAGAATAGAGCAGGAAATTTCCAGAGGTTCAGGAATTTCAGACGGCCACAACTACCCACACTTCCCAAAAGTTTCTTACAAGTTCTTTTTTGCACCCTTCAGTAGCAGAGAAGTCATTTTTGAGGAAAGGCACCCACCAGATGTCACCTTGCCCACTCCAATGCAGAACAAGTCAATAAATTAGAAGACAAGCCAGGTTATATAGTACCACAAAGTTAATTTAGAAGTATCATCAAAGTCCACAGTAGAAACTGTACATGAGTGGAGAAGACCAGCCCTCCTTCGTTCTTCAGTATTTACATGTGTACACTCAGCAACCTACCTCAAAAGGTTGGTCCAAAGTGAATCTAATGGTGCACTGACAAGGTGTGTTGTTCCATGACACATTTAAACATTTGTGGCAGGGACTATTTGGTTCTATTCCTGTATAATCAATCTGAAAAAGAAAAGCAGGGATGAGAATAGCATAAATCACAAAAACTATGCAGAAAAACACTTGCATGACATCACTGCCCGCAACTATGGTAATTTGTAGTCATTTTAATATTGGCCATGCATTGTGGGTTAGGCAGAAAAATACAGTGTGGTGTAAACCCCTCTATATAATACTACTTAACGGTAAGTCAGGAAATAATTTCTTATGTTTTGAGAGTTCATGCATAAAATACCTGGATGAGTCTGCCTCCATTTACACTGAGTTTCATCTTGGATTTGCTGCAGGTAGATGTTGACTATGGCAGTCCATCCCAAGAGGCAAGCTAATTCCACCCTTACTGATCTTCTGACAGAACGTAAGAAGTGAATTATCTTGTCTTTGACTTTCAAAATAGCTTTTAAATGTGCTTTTCAATAAAGTTTGTTTCTGGTTTTTAATTGTGCTTTTGTTAAATATTGATTATTGCTTTGTAGGCCCTGGTAGATTAAAATACTGTATAATGTGTAAAGGTTTCCAATATATATGAATTCATATACTTCATATTTTCTGCATCCAAGAAGTTATCTACAAAACAGATCTGCTCAGCTTTGGAGCTATGTAGAGTTCAAAACAGCAGAGTACAAACGGAATTCACCCCACTAAATTCTAATCTTTTCCCCCACACTATGAAATCCAAGTTTACATATGATTAAAAAACATAAACTTCTGTACTTTTTAAAAAGTAGCTTTTTGAAAAGGTGGTTCATAAACTAATATGGATATATTAGCAAATAATATTAAGAGCTCAAACCATGGTAGACGCTCAACAGGATATTTCTGCAATTCAATGTCTGCTTCACAACAATTAAAACAACAACACCTCAACTTCCAGTTTTAATAATTTCCCAAAAATCAGAATATGAATGTGGAGTTCTGAAGACCAAACAAGAAGGGCACTTCCAAGCTTGAGAAATTGCATGATCGTGCTTGCTCTACAATGGTTATTTCTGGAAAATTACTTTAGAGCAGGAACGGCAAGAAACGTTGACTGCAACTGGTATCCAAGAATGCATTTTTTCCTGAAGCAGGAAAAATGTCATAGGTGTGAATTTGTTTAAGGTGGATCCCAGCTTGCCATGAATTGACCCACACGCTATGATCATGGAACATCTCCTGCAGCACACATGAAATGAGACATGCAGGATTTAACACCGGACTGCAATGGACAGCCACAGCCTTGAAGATATTGACAAGGTACGCCTTCACAGCCAGTCCATTTGGCATGGCCTCCTCCACCTCCATGACCGTTGGGAATCAGAGTTCCTCCTCTGCTCATTTTGTTGTTGGGCCCAATATGATGGTTTCCAGTGACATTTCCTCCACCTGTAGTTGTTGGCCCCTTTAGGGAGTCAGGTTAGTTAACATTCATATATAGCCTCAGAAATACCAATGCTCTCACAATTACAACTAAAACTTCACTTTTCGAAATAAATTGTTCAAACAAATGCTTTTTAAAAGGCAACTTAAAACTATAAATCAGTGATAATTCCACTTAAATGCATTGTTTAAATACTGCTCAACTTTGTTCCAAACATGCAGGAGAAGGTTCAATATTGGATATATGGTGGTTGAACAGCACCTCTCTGGGTTCTGATCTACGCTTCCCCATGTATCTCTCAAAATCTGCTCCAGGAGACTGAGAGTCTCTCCACAGCTGGCTTTTGGGTGGCTCCAAAGGGAGAGAAATTTCATTACTCTGGTGCTGTAGTGTCAAGAAATATGCTTAGACTTCATACTCTTGAGTTTATCATAGTTTGAGGTTTTACCGTGTTTCTCCGAATATAAGACACTGTCTTATATTTTTAAAAACTCCAAAATATGCACAAGGTCTTATTTTCAGGGGATGTCTTATTTTTCCATGACGAAGAATACAGTACACATTTATTGCTGATACAGTGGATCGCCAGGGCAAGATTTAGGTGAGTGCCTTATTTTCGGGGAGGCCCTTATATTTCTGAAGTGGGGAAAATAGGGGGGGTGCCTTACTATACAAGGTCCTATATTCAGGGAAACAGGTAGTATTTTCAAGCCCACTCGAGCCATTGTAGTTTGGGTATGTAGCCAGGGAAAAAATGCTGCAACCCTCATGAGATTGCAATTTGTTATATTTCTGTCCTGAAGAAAAGCTGAACATCTCCTTTTAGAAACAATACTGCAACAGCAAACAGTCCAATATTGACAGACTAAGATGTGCTTTGTGTTCTTATCCATGGAAACAAAAGTACTTATTTTTAGAAAGTGATTAACAGTACACAGTGCATCACAAAGATAAGATGTAAGCTGCAACCTTGTCTTCCGGTTTTTAAAGCGGAGCAAAAATTAATTGAAAATGAATGTGTCTCTTAAATCGAAATCAGTATAAAATGTTTTAATATTGTTATTGTAACTATTGCTCTATCATTCTTACAACCCATAACCAAATCTACTCCCCAGCAACTGATATACCATCAGGTTAATCTTTAACATTAATATGTAAAACCTCAAGTAGAGAGACTACATATTTAGTTACTTGCAGAAAGATGTACTTATTTGCAGAAACCTTAAATAATCTTTGGACTGGTACGCCTTACCTTCTCTAAATCTGCAAACCATTATCAGGAGAACTCTCTCAAAATTATGGCAATGCTCCATGTTAAGTGTACACTTACCATAACAATATTTAATTATGCACGAAGCATACAAAATGGCTTATTTATACCAAAGCATTCAGGATTTTGGGGAGACAGTACACTATAAATTTATTATTTCAAACTTCACAAATAAAAATTTACTCATCTGTGTTACTTCTGCCTTGTTACTTCACTGGGCAAGGAACATCATTAAAAAATGGATATAGCTGAAGATCTCAATCTCCCTTACATCACCTGGAGGACCCTGAATAGGCTGAAGGTTGGAGTCCCTAAATGCAAGACCAACATGCTCAAACTCAAGTGGGGGACTCCTGGAAGACAACAAACAAATGGTGTGAATGTGGAGAGACACAGAGTCCAGCCCATTTGCTGGTTTGCCGATTGCTGCCAGACATGCACTGAAGAGACTTGGATTTAGGCAATGACAAAGCAAAGAAAGTGCCTTCATTTTGGCAGTCCAGGGTTCGATCAGGACACAAAAGAAAAAGACTTCTGCCTTGCCCTATTACTTTTATTTTCAGAAACATAAGAAGCTCAATCTGGATTAACAAATACAGCAAGAGAAGTAACTGGCTATTCATGTGCCCATTATATTTTAAGCCCATATGTTTCCCAAGCGATTTAATGAAAATACGACCTGGTCAACCTTATATTTGCCTGGATGTTCTATGCACAAACCCTATGAAAATGGCCACATAAAATACACCTACCTATACAAGTAATTGATCTATCCAGCATCATGCCTAGGGCTATCTCCTGGTCCCCAGCATTTCCACACTAGGCTGAAATATCTAGGCCAGGAGGGACAAAGCACAGCCACAAGTCCCTGCTGAACCCTGGAAATGTAGTGGATCCCAAAAAAGCAATCAGCACCCCTAAAGCCTCTGGAACACAATTTATCCCCTAAATGTTGTCTTTGTAAAGACTTTCTTGGCCTAAAAATACCCTCTAGATCAGTGATGGCGAACCTTGGTACTCAATATGTTCTTGGCCTTCAATTCCCAGAAGCCCAAGCCCCCATGAATCCACACGAATGGGTTTACTGTGATTCATCCGGCCCACACTGCCCTTGTCGCTCCTGGAAGTGGAAGTAAAACACGCCCATATGGGTGCATTATGCTCTTTAAGCGAGGTACCACTGTACCTCCAAAGCCATCCTAATCTGGCATGTAAAATAAAGGACTCATTCTACATTATTCACTGTTCTACAAGGAACAAAGTTTAGCTTTTTTTAAAAACTCTACTTCTCTTTCCAGAATATTTATTGCATTTCAAGTCACCTTCATAATTCTAAAAATATAATCTTGATGCCTGTCCTGCGGTAAGGCCACTTTCCTCAAGCTTTGCCCATGCCTCATTGCAGGCAGTGTTTTGACAGCAGACAATATGGAATGCACAGAATTGCCAGATTGGAGGTCTAATTTAAGATTACCAAAGGTAGCCAGAAACCTATCAATGCCACACTGACACTCTCTAAGTGCAGTTACTTCAGTGTGGGAACCTTAATCATAATCTTGAAATGAGGCCAACCTTCACAATTGCTGCATTAACAAACATGGGAACTCGACTTCAGAAACAGGGAGAACAAGACATAGACATTTTCTCAAACTCTCCAGATGATCAAACAGATTTATACAGCTCTCAATTTAGTATCAGTCCAAGTTGTTCAAAATATCTGAAACACTAGCTTTGAGAACTCCTATGTCCTTATTTTGTGAATAAATCTTAACATCTAACAAACAGATAATATCTGCCAAAACAGCCAAGAGCTGCTCTGAACATTGCTCACCAAGGAGTAACTGAAAAGCAAGATTATTATTATTACTATTACTATTACTAATTCAATTTATATGCCGCCCTACTCAGTAAAAACCGACTCAGGGCAATGTTCTGACAAGACTTCTGCTTTGGGTACATAGAAAGACCATTTTTCGGACTTCTACTCTGTCCTTTGGACATTACAGACTAGAATATACTGTGGGAAGAGATCCCCCTTTGAACAGTAAAAAAAAGGTAAAGATACTCTCTGTAGTGAACCTTTAAAGGCAGCTCTGCTTTTTCTAAGTTTGCTCAGCCTGCTGAATTTAAATAATTAGTTTTTCAAAAGAACAGCCAAAGTTTTTTTTTTGTTTTTGTTTTTTTAAAAACAGATAGGGGCTGCTTTTCAACCCCCCAACCTTTATCTTTTATCTTTCCAAAACTTACTTATTAAATACTTACCCACAACAACGGCCCGAGGAAGAAGATGCCAAGGCCTAGCAGTGGCTGAGAACATCGCCCCCTCCTCTGGGCCCACAACAACGGCCAGAGGAAGAAGATGCCAAGGCCTAGCAGTGGCTGAGAACATCGCTCCCTCCTCTGGGCCCATAACAACGGCCAGAGGAAGAAGATGCCAAGGCCTAGCAGTGGCTGAGAACATCGCCCCCTCCTCTGGGCCCACAACAACGGCCAGAGGAAGAAGATGCCAAGGCCTAGCAGTGGCTGAGAACATCGCCCCCTCCTCTGGGCCCACAACAACGGCCCGAGGAAGAAGATGCCAAGGCCTAGCAGTGGCTGAGAACATCGCCCCCTCCTCTGGGCCCACAACAACGGCCTGAGGAAGAAGATGCCAAGGCCTAGCAGTGGCTGAGAACATCGCCCCCTCCTCTGGGCCCACAACAACGGCCAGAGGAAGAAGATGCCAAGGCCTAGCAGTGGCTGAGAACATCGCCCCCTCCTCTGGGCCCACAACAACGGCCAGAGGAAGAAGATGCCAAGGCCTAGCAGTGGCTCAGAACATTGCCCCCTCCTCTGGGCCCACAACAACGGCCAGAGGAAGAAGATGCCAAGGCCTAGCAGTGGCTGAGAACATCGCCCCCTCCTCTGGGCCCACAACAACGGCCTGAGGAAGAAGATGCCAAGGCCTAGCAGTGGCTGAGAACATCGCCCCCTCCTCTGGGCCCACAACAACGGCCCGAGGAAGAAGGTGCCAAGGCCTAGCAGTGGCTGAGAACATCACCCCCTCCTCTGGGCCCACAACAACGGCCTGAGGAAGAAGATGCCAAGGCCTAGCAGTGGCTGAGAACATCGCCCCCTCCTCTGGGCCCACAACAACAGCCCGAGGAAGAAGATGCCAAGGCCTAGCAGTGGCTGAGAACATCGCCCCCTCCTCTGGGCCCACAACAACGGCCTGAGGAAGAAGATGCCAAGGCCTAGCAGTGGCTAGGGACATTGCCCACTCCTCTGGGCCCAGAACAATGGCCTGATGGGAGTTAGTTTGTCTTCTGGTTTGGTTGTTTTATGTGGTTGCATTTTATAATTTTTATTGTACTGTTGTTGTTTTGACTGTAAGCTGCCCTGAGTCGCCTCGGCGAGTGGGCGGCAATATAAATCTAAATAAATAAATAATAAAATAAATAAATAAATAAATTACTTCACAAAACCCCAGGTACCCAAATAGTATCTCCTTCACTCTCTTATACAGTACTCTGGTCTTTCATCTTCTTCCTACACACCTAATTGTGAACTCTTTCCCAGGGCCAAAACTTCCATCCTCAACTTCCTCATTTACTCAGTCTACTGCTGTTTTTCACAATACCATTTCACTTCCTGCTTCTCTTCTTTCTTTTCTTGCCCATATACATTTCTAGTATTTTCTGCTGACTTAACCTGCACAATCCCTTTCTGACCTAACCATCACCTTACTGATGGCTGACAAATCAGCTTTTTTTTAGCATTTAGTAAAGGAAATTTACAAAACTGAACTACTGAGTGTGTGTGTGTGTGCGTGTGTGTGCGTGTGTGTGGGGGAATTTGCAAAAGCAATGATAGAGGGAGAGAGGCGGAGGGAGAGGTGGGGAGAGAGAGAAATCTTGTTGCTTAGTGCAGCAAGTCACACTAGAGAAGGCTCCACTGATTCAAATGGTTCTACAATGGAACCCCGTATAATGAAAAAACTCAATTCAACAGGATTCTTCATTGTGTGGTTGTCTTGTTTTACGGGGTTCCACTGGCAGCACATGCACGTGATTGCCAAGGGGCTTAGCAATCCAGCCGGGTGGCTTTTGGAGGGGCTGGGAAAAGCGTTCGCTTGCTCCGAAAGCCAACCAGCTGGGTGCCTAAGCACCTTAGCAATCCAGGCTCACCTCCCTTCTTACAAAGCAAGCCGGGGCTCAGAGGGCCCGAACCCCAGCTTCCTTTGGAAGGAGGGAGGTGACCCACTTGCTTCCATTCTTCCAAAGCAAGCCAGGGTTCAAGGCTATGAACCCTAGCTTGCTTTCGAAGGAAGGAGGCGACCTGCTCACCTCCATTCTTCCAAAGCAAGCGGGGCTCAAGGCTATAAACCCTGCCTTGCTTTTGAAGGCGGCAGCTGAACGGGTCAACTACCTCCTCCAAAAGCAACATATACAACGAAAAAATCATATAATGAAGAGGATTTTGGAACAAATGTGTGGATTGTACAATGAAAATTTTCAAAGTACAATGCACCCATTTGTTCCAAAATCCTCTTTGTTGTACAAATTTTTCGTTGTACAATGCATTCCTTATACAGGGTTCCACTGCATCCTAATTGCAACTTGCTTTAGTGTAGTAAGTTGCAACTAGAGTAGACCCATTCAAATCAATAAACTTGGGAGGTTTTGATCTACTCAATCCCCACTTGTTCAATGAGCCTACTCTAGTGCAATTTACTTTGCTTGTGAACAGGATTACAGCCATTGAAAAAAGAACTAAGATACTGTACACAGGCACAGAAAGTAGCAGTAATAACCAATGTGATAACGAAACAGACATAAGCCCATTACTACAGTCAACACACAGTACAACCTATGTTTCCAAGTGAAGTTCACACAATGTAAAGGAACATCCACCAAGATAAAGCTTTACAATATATTTCAAAAAAAAAAAAATGACCACCACTACAACATAGCAGATAGAGAGTAATCATGGCATACAGAAAAATTCTGAAGACAGTAGATGAAACTAACTAACCTTTCAAGTGACAACTGGCAACAGTAGTAGGGCACCCTACTAGATATAGTAAAACCTCACATAAAGAGCGCCTCGCTTAGAGAGTAACTTGCTTAAAGAGTAGATTTTTTTCTGAATGGTCGCCTCGCTTAACAAATAAAACCAACCAAAAACTCGCTTAACAACTAAATCGGGGTCGCAATCCCCACCACCACCAACACAAGTCACAATTGGTCACTTACAATAGTGTTTCGCTTAAAGAGCAATCCTGTGGAACGCATTATGCTCTTTAAGCGAGGTACCACTGTACAATTATCAGTGCAATTACTTAATTCCAAATAAATTGCAGTTGCACTGATAATTGTGCATAAAGAGTCTCCACACTGGTTATCACAAGAGCCAATGCAACCAGCACTCCATGACAGTTAGAGATGCCCTCAATGCTTGGCTTCACACGATTTTATGTTTGTTTTCACTAGGATCAAACACTAACATACATGTATTGTTCCATGAGCAAAGGTTAGGAAGCAATGCCAGCACACTCCTCCTGCTCTACTCTGCTAGATCTGGGCATTTTATTCAGTGTTTTATTAAATCAACCAGAACTGAGATCCTCTATGCACAGTAAGAAGAAATGGGAATGGCAAAGGAGAAACACATGAACCTAACTTCATAAACACTCACTATTTAATTTTAATTGTTGTGTGCATGTTTTCTTGTTTTTACTATTTGACTCCTTGTACTTTGTCATGGCCAATTGACTGGTGCAATAAACTTTAAAAAGCAACACTGGGAGAACATTGAAGCGTACCAATTCTAATGTATCAAGGAGCACACTTTTAAAATTGTCAAAGCTCAAGAAAACAAACTCAGAACTGAGGAAACTGTCTTGTCATTATTGTCCTGGTTTCATATTCCTATTGCTAAGTTTATAACAAAAAAAAAAGTTCCATACATGCTTTACACTAGAGTCAAACCTTGCTTAAAGAGTAACTCGCTTAAAGAACAGAATTTTCTCTGAATGTTCGCTTCACTTAACAAATAAAACCAACCAAAAACTCACTTAACAAATAAATGGGGGTTTGCAATCCTCCCCCAGTCGTAATTAGTCACTTACAATGGTGTTTTGCTTAAAGAGCAAACTCGCTTAAAGAGCAAGCCTGTGGAACGCATTATGCTCTTTAAGTAAGGTACAACTGTATATGCTAACTTTCATATAGAACATGAAACTATATGTACATACAGTGGTACCTCATACAATGATTTTAATCTGTTCCATGGGGCTCGTTGTTGTACGAAACAATTGTTATATGATACATGCATTGTATAGCGATTTTCCCTATGGGATGCATCGTACAATGATTTTTTTTTGCTAAGTTGTTTTTCCCGTTGAAAAATTGTTGTACGATTTTTTTCATAGGGAAGATTGTTATGTGGGATGCCATTTCCCCCAAAACCTAATTGTTATGCGATTTTGTTGCTATACAGGGCTATTGTTACATGAGGTTCCACTGTATATTGTTACTAACTTTATTTGCATATAATTTGATAACTCACTACTAATATTGTTGACAAAAATACGTCCTTACTCAGTTGATCTTAAAAGTCACCAACCTTAGTAGCATTGAGGTCAGTCATTTTTGCAGTTAAGGCAGGGGTTCTCAACCTTTTCAAGCTGAGGAAGCCTGGCTGGTAATTTCCCCAGCCGTAAATGCTGCCGTAAAAAGCAACTGCAGCTGTTGTAAACGTGTTTATGACAGCCGCAGGTGCATTTACGGCTGTCATAAATGCATCTACTTCCTCTTCCAGCAGCAGCATGGGTCACATGAAATGGTGCTGCAGGCCAGGTCCGGCCCGTAGATTGAGAACCCCTGAGTTAAAGGAATACTTTCTGAGACAACAACTCCACCTATACGAGGGATTAGCAAACTTGGTTCTTCAGGTGTTGTTGGACTTCAATTACCAGAAGTCCAAGTCAGTACACCTGCTGATCATGGCTTCTGGGAATTGGAAGTACAAGAACATCTGGAGAGCCAAGTTTGCTGTCCCCAGACCTAAATGGTAGGAATAACTCTAGTTCACCATTCAACACTGAAGAATTTGTTCTGCTTTTAGATTTGTTCTCCTTTTATCCACTTCTCCAATGTAGCTAGGAACTGTGGAAAACCACAGCACATATAATACTCTAGTGGCCTATATATTATACATTTTGGAACTTTCTCCCTTCACTCTAAGTTACTACACTGGAAAATTGTTACCTATCTCACACATACACTAGACTTCCCATATCAATAAAAGTGTACAAATCAACAGCTATAACCAAAGAAATCCAGATGATAAAAAAATTGAGTTTGAACCGGACAATCAGACCATCATGTTCAACCCCCGACTCATTCATTGCAGGAATCCAAATCAAAGCAGATCTGACAGATGACTGTCCAATTTCTCTTGAAAACCTCCAGTGCTGGAGCACTCACCACCTCCTGAGGTAATTGTTTCCTTTATCACACTGTTTTAACAGTTAAGAATTTTTCCTGATATTTAGCCTACATCTTATTTCTGTAAGCTATAGACTTAAAAGTATTCACAGGTTGCAACCTTTGTGTCTTATGCATGTAACACTTCCTCACTTCCTAGTGTGACTGTGAAGACCAAACTATGGAATACTGTACATTATATTTGAGTGTCCCTTACGCGTGTTTAGAGGAACATTGGAGGACTTGCATAGTGCCTCAGATGAAGCCCTTCAATGGCTTTCATACCTAGATGTGGAACTCTAGTTAGGAACTTGAGATGGTCAATTTGTGCTCACTGTATATATTAGCATTAATGTAGACAAATGAAGTTCATTATACGATAAATAAATCATCACACAAGTGGGGTGTCTGGAGCCATGCATGCACAGAAGCCATGTACCAGCATGAATAAGCAAACATGATTACATAAGTTCCCCTCTTCTACAGAAAGTAGCCCTCCATTTCCATAGCTGTCAAAGACACTCTCTATTGGGAGCTCTGATCCTTCAAAGCCTGATTTCAAGGCCAGAAACCATAAGGAGGGAGATCAGGGACTATGAAGATGCACAGCCAAAATAGGCAGTTGGGAAAGTAGACTCCCCAGCTACACTGGCCAAAACCTTCCCAACCCACATCCATCATTTCCATTTTTTGAATCATACACATCAACATATGCCATTTTAGACAAACCAGTGTCCATTTCTCTCTCTCTCTCTCTCTCTCTCTCTCTCTGGTCAACTCTACCTGTGACAACTCATCCTAATTTTTCAGAGATAGCTGATCTCCCACCCCCATCACTGACTGTGCATATTCAGTACTAAAGTCGCATGCCAGTCATCTCCACAACCAATCATCAGGCTTTCTAAGATCCTGACAAACACAAGGCTTATGAGGCAAACAAAAAACCTGTTGGGTCAGGCTGCCTTTGCACAAGAACCAGGCCTGAAGTTACCAACAGAATTACAGCCACTGAATGAAGAAGTAAGATACCTAAGCACAGAAAGCAGCAATAATAACCAATGCAATCATGACAAAACTCCTACATACACAAAAACCCACTACTATGGTCAACACACACTGCAACCTACATTCTAAATGAAGGTCATACAATAAAGGAACAGCCATCAAGAGAAAGCTTAAAAATATCTTTCAAAAATAATGACTACCACCACAACATAGCAAAAGAGAAGTCACAGCATACAGAAAAATTCTGAAGACAGTAGACAAAACCAACTAACCCTTCAAGTGACAACTGGCACGCTGGACTACTCTATGGTGTGATGGCCTGATACTCTCTTTCAAACAAGGATTTCTTGTGTGTTTGTATTGGTTATAACTCAATGATTTTAATCTGATATTTTATATATATATTATATGTGTTTATAAATATATATTGTAAGCTGCCCTGAGTAGTGCTCGCATCAAAAGGGCAGGGTATAAGTGTGAATAAATAAGTTTTACATTGAAATCTTTTCTATGACCAAGCCCTACTAAAAACAGTAGAGGAGAAGGGATTTACAATAGAAGGGACCAGCTCACCCTCCCACCCCCCTTTGCCTAAATGGGAACGACCAGGTTGTTATACAACCAGGACGGGGGTGGAATCGAGGTCAGTGTTGTGTTGCGGGGGAAGAGAGGTGGGATTATTTTCCCCTAAATTCTGTTTGATATATGTTGTGGGTTGATGTGGGGGGAGGGGGAATAAAGAACAGTAAGAGGGACATCACTGACATTTGGGAAATGATGAATGGTTCAAACCTAATGTAAAGGTTTCCCTTGCTCGAAAGCCAGTAGTATCTGACTCTAGGGTTCATTGCTCATCTGTTTCAAAGCAGAAGAGCCAGCGCTGTCTGCTTCTGCAGACATTTCTGTGGTCATGTGGCAGGCATGACTAGACACTGGAGCACACAGTGGCTCAAGTAGCTAAGACACTTACTGGAAGGCAAGAGGTCAGTGGTTCAATTCCCAAGTACTGCAGGACGGAATGAACTCCCATCTTTGTCCCAGCTGCCAACCTAGCAGTTCGAAAGCAAGAAATTGCAAGTAGATAAACAGGGGCCACATTAGGTAAACCTCATGTAGTGGATGAGAACTGATGTCCCCAGGGTGATGGGTATACACAATATGTGTTTACATTTTTTTTTGTTTTTCTTTTCTTCTTGTAATATTTGTATGTTCTTGTTATATGTTTAAAAATAATTTTATATTTAAAAAGAAGACTTTAATTCTGAATAAATATACACGAAGTTACTGCAATGATAACTGTGCACGAAGAATCTCTGCCTCATAGAGATCACACAAGAGCCAGCGCAACCAGGACTCCATGACAGTCAGAGATGCCTTCAATGACGGCATCGTACCATTTTATGTTCACCTCCGGTTCCTCCGGCCTTCCTTGCTTCCTTGTGCCGACGATCCCGGGCCGCAAACCGGCGTTTCCTTCCTTCCCTGGCCTAGATTTATCTCTCCCCCCCCCCCGCGGCCCTCCCTCTGCCGTAGTAGGGGCTCCTCCGCCTCACCTCGTACTCGCGGATATTGTTGGAGGTGACGAAGATACCGATGCCGATGGGGATGAAGATGAGGCCGATGACGAAGAAGGCCGGCAGGACGGTGCCGGCGGTGAGGATGGGCTGCCAGGCCGGCAGGCGCTGCTGCTTGAAGGCCGTGTTGTCCGGCTTGCGGCTCTTGGCGGGGCCTCCGCCAGCCCCTCCGCCCGCGCCGCTGGCCCCGGGCCCTGAGCCACGGGAGCCCGACGGACGGCGCCCCCCGGTCTCCTCCTTCGCGCGGTAATTCATCGCCATATAGGCAGGCCCTCCTCGCGGCGACGGCGGCGGGTCCCCCAAAGCCGAGGGAGGAGGCGAGAGAGAGCTCCGGGCGGCGGCTTTGGCGGCGGCGACTGAGCCCAACGGCGCTCCGACAGCCCGATATAAGCGCGGGGGCTGCGCTTGCGCAAACGCCCGCACGGCGACCGTAAATAACTTCCCTCAGTGACTCCTTCCGGGCAGACGAACCTCCGCGAGCGACTCAAGGCCACGCCGCGCGCATGCGTCGCCTTGACTGTGCTCACTCCCTATTGTGGCCGCCCCGCATCTGCAAACAGGGGAAGAGAGAAAAAACGGCCTCAACAAGAGCCAACGGTAGCATCCGGGAACTCTGAGGTGGCGCATGCGTAGTGAAGACCGAAAAAACGAGATGGAAATGCGCGCATGCGCGCTGGGTTGCATGGGCCTTTGAAGGGGGAGGAGGGCAGTGTAAAGATTCTGAAAGTAAAGTTCCATGGTTTGCAATTGTTTAAATACATACAGTTAATAATTGTTTGATTGTCTGATGAAGTGGACTTGGTCTACGAAAGCTCACATTTAAATACAGGAGTTAGTCTTTTTTAAGGTGCCACAACAATAGTCCTTTTTTTTTTGCTGTTCCCTTTTGTTTACTCTCAGATGTTTGATGTAACCAGTGGTGGGCACCAACAGGTTCGCACCAGTTCGTTAGAACTGGTCGCAGAAATTCTGGCTTGCCCCATCCATCCAAGTTTTGAAATACTGAAGTAGTCTTAATTCGGGAGCAACGCAGGGCTTTCGCCCTGGCCACACCCACCACATCACGCCACAGTGTGGTAGTAAACATTTGGGAGCCCACCCAGAAGAGTAGCGTGCCTTGGCAGGGCCCCGTATAAAAATTTGTTTGGGGGCCCTTAAGAAGGGTAAAGATTTGTTTTGCTTATGCACGTTGGGGGCCCCCATGGCCCCCGTATAATTGATACGGCGGTAGCTACGCCTCTGAGCCCACCACTGCATGTAACTCCACGCTGCCGGATCAGACAAACGCAGTGGTGGGCATCAGCAGGCTCGCACCAGTTCGTGAGAACTGGTAACAAATTCTGGCTGGCCCCACCCATCCAAGTTTTGAAATAAAATAGTCCTAATTCTGGTGCAACGCAGGGTTTTCCCCCTGGCCATGCCCACCATACAACGGCGCCCACAGAGTAGATAGTAAAGAATTTGAATCCCACCACTGCTTTTATACAGGCAGTGGCCAACCAACTGGATGCTTGTGTGAATATACTTGGTATATAGCCTTCTATAGATATGGATGGAGGGAGTGTGCTAACCATTTTCAATGTTGCAGCTTAAGTCTCATTTTGCTTGTAAATGGTTGTACAAATCACTTGTGGGGGATATGTTCGGAGACATACAGCAGATGCCTGAAACTTCAGATAAGAAGAAACATTTCATATTCCAAGCAGTGGCCTCTAATGGCCAGCTCTGGTAATTTCCC